>OZ021730.1:51801141-51943641 GCA_963978545.1 Linyphia triangularis | reverse complement strand
GGATGCTTGCGAATAAGTGTCAAATTCGTTAATCAATATTATATGACGTTATAAACGATGTTTTAGCAAAAAACCTCATTCAGATGTCAAGAAATCGTCTCAGAAAGTACTTGACCCAAAAAAAGATTGCCTCAGCCGCCTGAAACATTTAAGGATTGTTTTAGGTAAATGGCCTATGACGAAGATAAAAAATTAATTGAATTCTTTACTTTGTAAAAATAGCTTCTTTTCCAATTTTTCGATCTAATTTTACTGCGATTAACAACAACGATTAATTTTACACATCGTGCACAATTGCCATATATAGGTCAATATTTAAACCCTTAATTATAATTAGTTTTCTATATCAAAGTTTAACGAAACACCTAACATTTCTTTCAAATACACAATATAAATATTACATAAGTAACTTCATAAATCTTACTTCTAAGATGTCAGTATATTTAAAATTTAATTCTTTTTATGAAATAAGTTATTTACCAAAGTCGTCCGTCCTTCAATTTTCGATTATCCAATTTATTTGTTATACCTATTGAGTTGTCTATGGCATAAGATAATATTTCTAAACAATAGCATTACAATATGAGAGTTATTCTTATGTTCACATGGCAAAGTTATGTGCTCTAAATGTTTCCATGTGTGCTAAATATATTCTTTTATCAACTTGTTTGTATTGTAAAATAAGTAAAAGAACATACCATCAAAATATAAACATATCAAAGAAAAAAAAACCTTCAAACATATATAACCATGCACCAAATAAATTAAATTTTTTTATTGAAATTTAATGAACTAACTACACTTATAATAGAACATTTGTACATTTTAATGTTGCTACTCTACTACACATAATAGAAAATTTGCACATTTTTTGCCAATCTAAGAGGTAATGATAATAAGAGTAATATTTTTTTCAAATACTTTTTTACTGAAAAGTGCAAATAAGTCTAATCGACTTTCTATTGTAAACATTTTCTTGGTTCTCAGCATTGTGATTTCTATCTCGTAGAAAATTTAATCTCAATTAATTATTTTCTGAAAATATATATATATTTTTTAACTTTATTATCAGTTTGATATATCACAAAATTGTCTTTTTTGGATGTGTATTGACAAAAAGACAAATGAACAATGTGGCGTTTTCTTATAAGTATTTGTGAAACTAAATTTTATAAAAAAATCTGTTTAATCAAAACATTTAACATGCATATTGCTTGATACTTTGCAGTCAAAAGATTCCTGATGCCAAGATAACTGCTATCATTATGAAAATCAATAAAAGATCAAGGATCCGTAACTCCACCACATGTAAAAGAAAAACAAACGAATTTAATTTTATTTAATTTCAACTTCTCTTGGTCACTATAGCAATTGTAGAAATACAAAAATAATCATTTAGCTAATTAAAATGAGATAATTTAATGATGAAGGGAATCTTTTTTATGTAATAGTATGCATTATTTATTTATATAAACCATAATTAACTAAGCGAGTATATAATTGGTAAATTCTCCCTCAGATTACCCACTCTTATTTATTTAAATTTGCAAGTGCACCGTCCCTTGTGACGCTTGCATCTAAGAAATATTTAAGAGAAAAGTAGTTTGCCAAACCTTGAAAATTCACACTTTGCTGGTATTCTAAGCATTGCAAAATACTACTAAGAATCAGAAAGTACTGTCTGTAAAATCAGTTTTTTATAGGATAATCTTGCATTTGAGTGTAATTCTTTGCTTTATATCCTTTCAGAAAACTCGGATATATCTGAAGCTAAAACTTTCTTCGAGAGTAATTACAGCCACATTTACTTCATTTTCTACGATGTCTTCATATCGGTTGAAAATAACTTGAAACAACGTGGTAAGTTTATCCCTTATGTTAATTTAGATGAAATACATTTTTTAATGGACAATTCCTGCATTTTTTTAAAAATTAGTGAAATTGGTTTATATTTATGAAGAGTTTCTTTCTGATTCCAAATATTCAAACAAAAGTTCTTTATAAAAATTTGTTATTTAAATATTAAGAAAAGAAAGTGGCCGAAAACCTCGTCCGATAGCTTACTGAAACGCTCATTTTATCTGTGACGTCATAACATCCTTCCATTTCTATGGTTATCGTGAGGTTTGTGCTAAATAGTTGGTGTGAGTTTCGTAGACAATTGTCATATCCTGTGCCTGTGATGCAATTTGCAAAACTGGTTTCTGCTGCTGCGTTTCAAGCCAAGGTGTTTCAAATCAAGTGACGTTACATTAGCTGCAAGCTGAATGTGTAATTTTTTCCGCCAAATCTAACAAGCGAACTTTGGTTGCGAATTAAAAAAAAGAAAAAGTACAGCGAGCAGAACATTTTTTGTTTATAGCCTTTTCAAAACATTTAGAATTGAATAGAAAAAGAAAAAAAATATGGGAATTGTCTATTATCAGCTGATATTTTTAAATGGATGCCATAGAAAATTGAACTGTACAGTTCAATTTTACGACATACTTCTGACTAAAATTTCCCGATATATCTATACCAAGCCAAAATAATTTTTAGCAAGATTAAATTTGCAATCGACTACAGTAGAATGCAGTTGTATATTCACAGTTATTGTTGTAAATACTTGTATTGCAACCTTGCTTATCATTCTTGCAGATTAAACTAGATAGTAACTGAATAAAGTAAATTTAAACTAAGTTGTTCAGGACATTTTGTAGATGATGTCTGAGTACTTTTACTCAGTATCATCTGCAAAATATTTGCTCAATATCATGTGCTTCGAATTACTCAATACCATCTTCTCTGTTTCAGTAAGTTTTACTCCTAAATCTTTCTAGAAGTTCCATGTTGCAGGAACTTCTACGAATTAATACTTAAGCATTTTGCTTATTTTATGCAATGGGAAGCCTGCCATCAAGCAGGTGAAGTTTGTGCTTCTACATTATATAAAGAAAGAATAGTACTTGCGTACTATCACAACCATGCCAACCTTTGGGATAACTTGCCAAATTGGCAACCCCAATTTCACACGTGTCTAAGGCGCTGAATTGGTAACCATGTGCTTCATTTCATATTTCTCAACGTATTCTGTTTTTAGAATTGATGCAGGGTTTTTTAATATTGCTAATCTGGTTGTGATAGTTTGTAAGTACCAAAACGTATTTACCGGCATATATTGTAAAGAATTTTTTATCGTCAGTGAAGCATTTTAATTGATATCTTCTTGTACATGTTTATTTTTTTTGCAAATTTCAAAACCACAAGTTTCTTTACAACACGTATATTCTTTTTAACTACTTTTTTCTTAACTGCAATGTATACTTTTAAAATAACTTTTTGTTCATTTAGTCGCATTTTATTGATTATGTCTAATAAATTTATCATAAAATTTTATGATTTAAAAGCATGTTTTATTGTGAATTTTGCTGTCTTATATGCATCAATCTTTATCAATACTTTTATCATGACATAATCGATATATATTCTTACTGAAAAAATATTAGGTTTTGCAAAAATATTTGAAAATTTAAATTTAAAATGTATTTCCAAAAATTGATATTTTACGAAATTTTAGATTTCTCTTTACTTCATTCCTCTGATAATTTTTGCTTTTGTTTAAATGATTTGTTTTTCTAAGTAAATATTACCATTTTTAATTAAATGTAGTGTTTAGCTTCCAATTAATATGTGCTCTTTAAATTTGGACTTGATTGTATTAATGATTAAGGATCAGTGTTATATCAAATAATATAAGGATCATATTATATTTTGCTCCATTTAATTATTTTTTTAGCGCACCACCGCACTGCGAAGGAAGAGTTAGAAATTGTGCGATTTGTGTTTGAGGTGAGAAGTTAATTTATATGTACAATTTAAATTGTGTAAAAAAAAAAAAAATTAATTTTTTTTAGAGCAATATATTTAAACTTTTTGCGTTAACTTGACAAAGCCTCAGATACCTAATCCTTTTTTTTTCCGCCATAATATTTGCTGTTGAGGTATTGTTTTGAAACATATGACAGTTTGTGGTAACTGTAACAACGATTAAATGAGAAGTAAGTGGGTGTTTTTTATGGCAATTTTAAAAAGTTTTTTGAAGCTAGCTTATTATATAAAAACTTTAAAAAAAAATTGTTTTTAAAAAAACCACTAGCTATTTTTCTTTCAAACTTTGTTAATGGACTTTTATTACTTCTGTTAGACTAGGTATGCATCTGTTTTAAATCAATTCTACTTCAGATATTATGGTCGAGAGAGGAGGTATTAAGGGCAGCGACATGCTGACGAGGCTTAGTGATGACCGGTGACCGAAATTCTTAGTGCAGTCGGAAACATGCGACTCCCCCCTCCTTCACCACTCCCAAACCACACACACACTTTCCACAATCATGAACAATCATACCTGAACTTTTTAAAAAAATTATTTTAAAAATCAGATTTTTTGCTCTTAAAAGTACATAATTAGTAATGATGTTTAAATGAAAATATTTCTGTTTTATTCAAAAAATTAATTAACTAATTCATATTTAAGTCGTTATAATTTGCATATTTTTGAACAGTGATGACTCAAGTTTTTTGGGGTCAAGAAAAGAAATTATGGTTGGAAATTGTTTATAATATCATTCTTAATGTTATCTAGTTTCTAGAATATGTATAGTTTTTTTTAAGAGAATTTTTTTAACATTGAAAGTAAAAAAAATTGCAATTTTTCTGAAAAATTTTGCATTTAAAAATCTAGCAAAATTCATTTTCTTTTCCAATCAATTTGACAGCTTCAAAACATCTAATAGTTAATGCACATTTGAATTCTCAAATCATTTTTCAAAAAGATTATATCTAACTTCAGTTATCACTGTTTAAATGAAGTTCCATGTGCCAAAAACTCGATTTTTTTAGATAATGAGTTTAAAATATTCAAATTTACTTTCAGAACAAAATAGTACTTGAAACTAATAAAATAACTTTTTAGCCCGGTAACAAAACTTTTCAAAGAAATATGTTTGAAATTATTCTGAGAATTATTTTTTTTAATTTTGAGAAAAATGTGTAAAAAAATGCATTTTAATTTATAAATATCAGAAATATCTGTTTAACTCATAGTTTAATTTATTTGTATTTAGAGACTTTTAGTTTTGCTTCCTGAATTAATTAATAGAAGATGGCAATGCCACAGCATTCAGAGAATAATGATGAAATTTCTTCATCATGGCAACTCAACGAAGGTAATAAGTTCTTTTTAATGGATATTTTAAAAGTTGAGTGCAATGGTATGTGTGAATAAGATAAGACATTTTGTAAACTGATAATTGTAATAGCTCTATGAGAATAGTTGGTAAACAACATTGCAATAAAAGTTTGCTTAGCTTGTATTTGCATAATACTATAGCATATAGCATATATTTGCATAATAACAGCGATCCGAAAGCGATGACAGAGAAAACGAAGTGGTTGAGGATAAAATTCCCAAGGACCAATTAGTTGAAGTGTTAGGCACTGCAATGGACGATTCCCACATTTTTAGAATTTTTTTTAATTCTATTTTAAATGTTTTGAAACGGCCATAAATGCAAAAATCTCTTCTCAATGCGCTTTTTCTTTTTTTTAATTTGCCATAAAAGTTTCCCTGTTAACAAATGTTTTTCAAAACCACGTAAAGTTATATAACGTTTTTTCTTAGTTTGTTTGGCAAGAAAACGATTTATTCAGCTCGAATTGAATGTGACATCAAGAGATCCCAAATATCTTGGCTTGAAATACAGCAGCGGAAATCAGTTTTGCACAAATCGCTCCAACCTGTACAGGATATGGCTACCAAATCAATTTTGTTTGGCAGAAACCTTTTGATAACGGAATGATATCTTGACATTACAGATTTTGCTGAGTGTTTTGATCTGACTGGTTTTGGAGCATTTTCTTTTCTTAATATTTAAATAACAAATTAAAAAAAAAAACTTTTGTTTAAATATTTGGAATCGGAAAGAAATTCTTCTTAAATATAAACTAATTTTACAAGTTTTTAAAAAATTGGAGTATTGTCCATTAAAGGACTTGAGTAACGAGACAATTTCAGTATCGAAAATAATGGGGATTCAAGAAACAAGAGGAAAGTTTAGAATATAAAACAAATGTTTTTCGAAACCACATAAAGTTATATAATGTTTTTTCTTAGTTTGTTTCATTTATATGTTTTATTTCATTGATTTTGTGTATAAATAATGATATGTTATAAAATCCAGAATCGACGTGTTTCGAAATTTGGGATACTCTACTGTTGTAATATTATAAGGCTATTGAAAAGTAGTATACTTAACTGCTGTTCTGTTTATTACTTACAATGTACCTTCAGAACTCATCGGAAATATTGATGTACACTAATATTTATGTTGCTAAGTATTTCATAATAATGTTTAGAGAGTTATCTAGTTTTAGTATTCGGGTCATTTTTATTCGAGGCCAAATAAAGCAATCTGACCTTCACAGGTGTTGATGAAACCTTCTGGGATCATTTTCTTTAAAGATTTAAATTAAAATACATTTATATGCATTATTTTATAATATTGAGATTTTATGTAATTTATTTTTTAATCCTGAAAGTCTTAAGTTCTATGAGGCATAGAAGGTTATATGATCCTTCATTTTGAATAGAATTGTACAAGTTTTAATTTTATTTGTAACTTGATTAATATATATTTTTCATTTTGAAAAAAATTGTGTGAATTTTGAGGATAGTGTTATTTATAATGTGGGATTTTTTTTTTTACAAAGTTTTAAATTCTACTTTTTTTAAAGTGGGATCTCATGCTAAAAGTTTCAGGCAAAGTGCTTAAATTTTTGTAATTAAAAAAAAAAAAAAACATTATTTTTAAAATTTGTGTATTTTTTAAAAATTTCTCTATTATTTCATCAAGCATAATTAAATTGTATATAAATTGAAAACTTATGAAATTCTTTTTAGAACGAAAGTTCTAATAATTCTTTTAGAACTTGTTAAATTCAAGGTTTAAAATTTTCATAGTAAACCAACAAAAAATGGATCCTGGTAGATTTCTTTCAACTTATAGATACTCAGATGGTATATTAATTTTTTTTGCTTGGTTTGGCATGAAATGCACCATCGAGTTAAAAATAAATCTAAAACAAGATAAGTTAAACTATGAAATACTTACACCTGTGTCATAAGTTTATAAAATTCAAACGATTTCTTCTCTTGTAGCTTCGAAGAGACGGCGTTCGTTTATTTCTCCTTTGGTACCAGATATTGGGTGAAAATGCTCCCGAATCTCTGGACTCTGTTTTCACATCATTAGTCCCTGGTCTTGTTCCTGGTGTGCCTAATCCCTACATTGTACCCCCAAATTCCAGCCAGCAGCATGGACTGTACAGTAGAGGCTCCACCTCTGGCGAAAACTATCAAGAGACATCGACTTTTTATGCAAGCACCACTGATGTTCCTGAGACTGGTCAGTTGAAATCTTGGATTCTGCCTTCAAATCTGAAAACTCTAAGAATAGTTTTGGAAATATTTTTTGATAAAGAGCTGTAATCTCTAAGTATAGATCTGGCTCTTTCTGGCTAATGTGTTAGCTCTCCAACTCTGGGTTTTTAAAACCAATGAAAGATAGTCCTTGACACAGTCAAACATTGAAATGAACTGTAGGGATATACAGGGTGTCTATAAAATGTTGGACGCAATTGATAACACTAATGGTTAGATAAACTCAAAAAGTTTTATGGCTCTTGTCAATGGATTTTTACATGTGCGCTGTTTGGCGCACAGAGAATATAAAAACGGTAGTCAATTTCGCACCAGGTGCGGGCAAGCATGTCAACATAAACAAAAAGTTATTGAGGCTGTAATCCTGACCTTTAAGTCATCAACATTTGACACTTTCCTCCTTTAAACGATGTTCTTTACGAATCCCTAAAGGAAAGGTCCAGTGGCATTATATCAGGTGATCCGGGTGTCGAAGAGAGAAAAACATACAATTAATAACGCTCGTAGACGATATTTACAAAAGAAACAAGAAAAACATAAAATTAATAACACAGGCAGACGATAATTACGAAAGAAATGATATTCAAATGGGAAAGGAAAATTTTCTATTGCAACTTTCACTATAAATGAACATTTATAAGTTATTCTATGCATAAATGTCATAAGTTTGTCATCTTCATTATTTTATGAATTATTCAATATCAATATGTGTCCAATATTTTATAGACACCCTGTATATAAAAAAACTTTCCAAATGCACAAGGGTTTTTTAATGAAGCATTCTCTGACCAAAAATTGTGATTTAAATAAATTATTTGTGAGGCTCTTGGTGCCACATCTAGTTTAGAGATTTTTAAATACCTGCCATGATGGCACCTGGTTATTTGGGATATTTTATGTACAGGGTCAAAGGAATCCGTAACTTTAATATGACATAGCTGCAAAACAGTGAGAGACGGAAAGGCGAGACAAGCGGTAAGTTGGGATGATAGGTATGGAATTTTAAATACACTGGTTTACAAAATTCATTGATGGGCGTAAATTTGATGATGACTGCATATGGTTTACCAATGAGGCTTCATTTTCATTTGGGCACATTTGTCAATAAATATGACTGGTGAATATGGGGTACTGAAAACCCATTTGCATGCCTTGCAAAATCACTGCATTCTGCAAAAGTGACCATTAGAGCTGCACTGTTCAATGAAGGGATCATAGGGCCTTTTTCACAAGGGAAAAGGATAAATTCATTCCTCAATATCCAGACTTAACCATAATTAGTTGTCACATTTTTATATTGGGTACTTTTCCTTTAAAGGGGGGCGTCGGCAATATCCAAGTTGGTACAGATTCTGCGCTAAGGTAATTTTTGTCAATAAATGGCAGCATCCGCCATTTTTTAATAACATGTGGACTGCCTATGGTTGACATTATTTGTCCCGGCTTTATGTAAACAATTCTTGGCGCTGAATCCGTACTGTACTTTTCCAATGGCCCCCTTTAACTGAAAAGTACCCAACATTGTAACTACAGTCAAACTCCGTTAACGCGAAATCACTTAACATGAAATCCCCTTTTAACGTGAAGTATAAACAGTTCTCTGTACTTAAAATAAAAAATTAATTTATTCGTTTCACATGAAATTTGGTTAATGCGAACAATTTTGCTGACTCCATCGATTTCGCGTTAACGGAGTTTGACTGTAATTTTTTGAACCAGTGTATTTAAAATTTCTTACGTGTCATTTCAACATACCAAACATCTCACTGTCACTTTTTCACGATTATGTTATTTCAAAACTTCTCTTGAAAAAACCTTATTTATCTTCTGATTTAGTGGTCTGTAGTCATCTTTCGGCTGGTGACAGTGACAAACGGGTATTGTGCTTGCTATACATGTTTGAAAAGCATCTTCTACTTCTAAGTTTGTGTAGTAAATACTTTTAAGTACATTTATCTAGAACGGAATGCAAACAAAATGCAGTGCAAACAAAAATTAGGTAGTTTAGCAAAAAAAAAAAAAAAAACTGTTTACCTCCAAGTATTTGATATAAGTTACGATTGTTTTTCTGGAGTTGCTAGCTTAATTTTTAAAAAAACATATTAAGATCATAGTCAAGCAAAAATTCCCTGCTCCCGTGAAATTCTATTTTTTAAACTTCTTCTGGAAAAGTGCTTTAAAGTTAAAATAACTATTTCATTGGTTCAATATGAAAGAAACAGCTAATTTCAATGCATTTATTAGGTTTCCTAATTTAAAACAGTGGCCACAGAACCTGGAAATTAGGGAATTTCAAGGAGCTTTTTGATTCTGGAAAAAATCAGGGAAATGTCAGGGAACTTTATAAAATTTCACGACAATCAGGCATGTCATTTTCAATCATGCATCAATCATTTTCAGGCATGTTTTCTCATTCTTCTGTATTTTGGTGCCATTTACTCGAAGATTTGTTGTAGTAATCATTAGAAGTTTAATGTTACAGAATAATTTAAACTTTTCGTGGCCACCACATCTATTTTAAAAAAATTACCACAATATCTCCTTGGCATACATGTTCTATTTGATCAGGGTGTCTACACATCTAGAAAAATTGGGAAAATTTGAAAAAAGTTTACCGTAAAATCAGGGAATTTTTTAGAAATCTGTCATGGAATCATGGAACTTTTTTTCCTGAATTTTGTGGCCACCTTATAAAAAGTATAGAAAAATATTATGTTAATTTAAAGATTAGTAAGAATTATACCAATTATTTTGATTTAATTTGGCCAATTATACCATTTGTTACCTATATACATTATACTTACATACTTTTACAGGTCCAATCACTGCTACAGAAATTATGCCTATTTTACCACCATTAAGTGGTGAGCAACCTCCTGATGACAGTACACGATTTTACCTTGACTGCTTATTGGAGTACATGGTATCGCAGGTAATTTAGTACTCGTTATTTTCAGTTAGGTGAATTTCAATTGTGGAAATTTGTGCTTGTCAAGCTCTTTTACTGTTTAAGGTATTTTTTTATTGATAGTTTTTTATTTTTAGGTGTGTAAGGTGGAATGGAGGGATAAGTCTGAAGTAAGATACCTGAAAAGTTTCCAATTTTTGTTTGAAAAATTTAAAAAGCATTACTTGCCACACATATTTCCTGGGTTTACATGCGTGACAAACTTATTTTCACCATTATTAGGTAAGTTTATGACATTTACTTACCTAAGAATATTTTCTTTTATGTTATAGAAATTTTCAGTTTTTTACTGTTTCTCTTAATTGAAGTTTTATTTAATGTTTGCTGTGTTGTCAAACTTTAAATGAATAAAGATGCAAGTTGTTGATTATGTTTCTGTGTTTGAACATACTTTATTAACCAATAGAGATATTTCTATGTTTTCAAATTAATTTCTGATTATTATAGATCATTAAAACATTTTAGATGTTAGGTACAATACGTTTTTATATTATCAAAATATTTGCCTTCCATTTTTTGTTTTGCTTGGCTTTTTTGGTGTATTGTAATGACAACCCTCAATTGATGTGTTACATACACTCAGAAAATGTTTATACCGTGAGCCCCATAATTGACCGACGATTTAAAAAATCAATTAAAAAAAACCCCGAAAGGTGATAAAAATGTTTATACCGGGTGTCGCATAATTGACGGACGATTTGAAAAATCAATTTAAAAAAACCCAGGAAGGTGATAAAAATGTACGGTTTGCTGCATTATGCTTAAATAACCTGGAGATTTATTCTCGTCAATTTTCAAAATTAGTTACAAAGCTCGTCAATAGATAGCGCTGCTATTCTGTACGCATTCCGACCTTTCAGATTGGTATTATTTCTAAATCTTAGCGTATGCTTCGAAAATGGTTTATTCGCTGGAACAGCGTATTTTTAATGTTTTGGAGTTTCATGACCTGGACCACAGTTTTGTTGCAACGAGGCTCAATTTTCAAAGGAAGTTCAATGTCAGAAACGATATACAGGCACTGTTCGAAAAAAATTGCGTACTTTAAACATCAATGACGACCGTGCTGGAAGTGTTGGCCGCCCAAGCACAGCAGTTTAAGAGGGGAATGCTGCAGTCGTTCAGCAGATCATCCAATATTTACCACAAGTTTCCATTCTTGCTTGCCAGACTGAACTACGCCGAATGACTACACATCGAATCATGTGTCACAGTCTTCACTTATTTCCTTACAAGGTCCAGACTTGACAACCTCCGAATGCTGATGCAATGAATGCCAGCGAGACGTTCACAAACGCTATGCTGCGAAGTTGAATGCCTGAAAAATCGATGTTAGAAACATTTGGTTTTCTGACGAAACATATTTTATCTCAAGGGCTTCGTTAATAAGCAGAACTGGTGCATTTGGGGAACGGAAAATCTGCATGTAACCATACCTTCATCTCTGCATCCACCAAAAGTCTTGGTTTGGGTCGCCATTTCCTTCAGAGGACTTATTGGACATCTTATATTTTGAAAACATTTTGTTGTTTTTCTTAGTCAGTGCCATCTGTTGATGAACTTCTTTGTAACTAATTTTGAAAATTGGTAAGAATAAATTTCTTGGTTATTTAAGCAGAATGCAGCAAACCATACATTTCTATCGCCCTCCCTTTTTTTTTTTTTTTAAATGATTTTTCAAATCGTTGGTCCTTTTTGGAACACCCGGTAGAAATAATCCTCACAAACATTGATAAATTATTGAACTATAACAAACTGTTTACCAAATATATAATTAATATTTTATTCATTTTTTTAACAAATAAATATTGTTAAGGGATTAATGAATTTTATAATTATAATATTTTCTTGGATAGAGTAAATTTTGAAATAAGATGTCTTACAATATTTTACAGTGTAGCAATAAGTGTCATGTCACACTTCACATTGGCAACTATTAGTCTATTGTATAAATCTCTATTAAAAAATTTGCGTTTAAAAAAAAGATGCAGAGCATCAAATCTGTAAAACTCAAAAGTTTTTGTTAAAAGTTAATATATATACTTTTGAATTGACTTGCACACTAAATTACTTTTATTGTTAACAAAACTACCAACATTAAATAATCAGCAATACGACTTACTTGAATGTTGTACCACTATAAAATTACCCTGTTTTCTGTGTGGCTATTATTTGTTTCATCATTTAGATTTTCAATTAACGTAACTCAAAAGATGTTTATTAAAAAAACATGACATGTAATTTTTTTTACATATTTCCTTTTAGTTTTTATTATTATAATTACAGTAAAACTCTGTTAACACGAAATTGATGGGGCCACCGAAATTGTTCATGTTAACCGGAATTTCATGTTAAACGAATTAATTAATCTTAAGTTTTAAGTACAGAGAACTACTTTACTTCGGGTTAAACAGGATTTCATATTAAACGAATAAATTATTGTTAAGTTTTTAGTAGGGAGAACTGCTTTTACTTCGCGTTAAATGGGGTTTCATGTTAAACGATTTCACTTTAACAGGGTTTGACTGTATTTGAGCATATATAGGTTCTTTCAGAAAGGATTCCCTAACTTTGAAATAACATAACTGAAAAACAGTAAGAGTCCGAAAGAAAAGACAATTGATATGTTGAATGGACAGGTGTGAAAATTTAATCACACCGTTTTGCAGAATTAGTTTCGTTATTGATATTGGCTGTAAATTGCTGTTAAATTTGAATGTAGCATTTCCTTCATGAACTAGGGGTGTGGAATATCGCATAACTTTCAATTACACTGTATTACTGATGTGGATTTGTGTCATTTACGATTTTTATATTTTCATCATTCATTTAAAAAAAATGACCAGATAGGTGATATTTTTTGCAATAATTGTTATATGGTTATTAAAAAAAAAAAAAATCTTCACCAAAATGGTGATTTTGGCGTTATATTTTTCGATAATTCTTATATTATCCTTTCTTATAAGTGAAGCTGAGAAGAGGAGAAAAAACGTTCGTTGATGAGCTATGTTCAAGCAAAGAGAACTCTGTGTTAAAAATATTATTTTTTCAACTTTTTACTCCATTAAAGCATTTTTATGGAAATTTCAGAGATGGGGATATTTAGAACACCTTATGAGGCATTACCACAACAATTTTGATAAAAATCATTGGAGCCGTTTTTTTTTGTAGCAATCATTGAAAAACTTGATATTTTCTATGGCAGCTACCTTATGCCCATGCACGATTTTGACCAAAACCTTAATGATAAGTCCCATGGTCACCACTACCCGCACACCAAATTTGAACATCATAGGTCAATTTGTTCAGGAATTATGCTGACCACAGACATACGTTTTTTCTAGATAACTTTTTTAAAATCAGGATGTTCCAAAACTTGGAGAAATGCAGAACAATCAAATTTTATTTTGACTGATTGCAATACTTTCATTATCCTATGCATACATATAGGTAATTGAAAGTAAAAAGGGCCCTAAGATCCTTTTATTGGATAGTGTAACCCAAATGGTCACTTTTGCAGAATGTAGTGGTTTTGCAAGACATACAGATGGTTTTTCAGTACACCATATTCAGAAGTTTTGTTTGATAAATCTATCAAAATGAAAATAAGCATCTTCAATAAACCATATGCATCTGTCCTCAAATTTACTCTCGTTGATTATTTGTTTAAACCTGTGTATTTAAAATTCCCTACCTGTCTGTCCAACATTCTACTTGTCTCTTCTTTCTGTCTCTCGCTATTTTGCAGTTATGTCATTTCAAAGTTACGTGCAGGTGAAATACGTATACCTTTTAGAATTTTTCAAAACTCTTGTATACCTTTTTATCTGAAGTCTTTTAGTTTAATTTAGTAATAAGTAACGTCTGTAATTACTAAATGTAAAAAGGGAACAATGTTTTCAATGCGACATGACCACTTTTCACATTCAATGATTAATTTGTAAAATAAATTTAAAGAACTTACAGCAAAATTATTATACTAAAACAATTTACTATCCATCTTTTGAATTTTTTGACCTAAGAAATTGTAAATCGTCAAAGAATTATTGGCTTTACAAAATATTATATTGGTAGTTTGATATTTTTCAAATTTTTAAAAACTATTAGATGGAGTAAACTTTTTTTCCGTAATGGTGATATGTGTCAGGCTAACTTCTAATAACTACCCCGGCTCTATCACATGCTCTTAACGACTTATTTTTACTAATTAAAGAGAAATCTTAAATGCAAAAGTAAAAAGTTTTAAAGACATTATTTTAATTTTGTATGCATAACCTTAACATCCACTGAGCCTGTCAATTGAGTGTTATTTTACAATTGATTAGTTTTCATAATTATAAAATATACAATGTACCTCTACAAATAAAAACTTGTTCCTTTTTGTTTTTCAGATTAAAAGATTTTAGAATTTTGTGTTTTATCAGTAAAACAGGGTTTCCACAGTCATTAAAAGTGCTTAATATTTTTGAACTTGTTTTCAAGGCCTTGAAAATGCTTAGAGGTCCTTAAAAGTCCTTAATTTGTGCAGATGTTGTGAGGCCAACTGCAAAATTTATAAAAAGGCAACTCGGACTTGCTATTCACGCTTGACCGCCTCTTATCTGCACCGTATTGGAATTTTCCGACTTATTTGTATTACCCATCCAACAACTTGTAACTTTTTTGGTAGAATATACTTTATTAAAAATTTATGTATAGACATGGTGCTTAAAAACAAATTTTCAAAGGTCCTTAAAAACATTAATTAGGTCCTTAAAAGTCAGAGAAAAGTCATTGATTTTCATTCTGTGATTTGAGTGGGAACCCTGTAAAAACAAAAGAACAAACAAGAACTGCATAAAAAAAACTTGGAATTTTAGAATTTTTATAAGAACTTAAAGAATGATGGATTACTTTTATTTTCTAGATTTACCAGTGCTTCGGCGTGAAATCGACCTGAAAATAGAGCATGATGGCACTCGACTTTCCCATAAGGACACCCTTCTGCATTGCCAGTCGACTGTCATTCGGTGGGCGACGCATTTTACCCAGTGCTTGAAAAAGGCAAATGTCACTTTTCAGCAGCCAATTGTACTCAATGAAATGTAAGTCAGTTTATAGTTATATCAATGTTTAAATGATATGTGTAAATAGTTAGCCATCAGATGTAGTAACTTTGCAATCATTAAAAAATGTCAACCTTGATTTTTTGTTATGTATTTAAGGGTAACATGATGTGCTATGATTTATCAGATTGCAAAACTCATATTTCATTAATAACTTCTTGTTCGTTCATTGTGTTGAAATGAAGCCTTTTATGAGTCTGAATATACAGTAGTAATTTTTATGAAACTGGAAAAGAGAATTGTATGTGGTTGGGGACATGGTTACACGTGGTTGGGGTTTCCTTCAAATGGGTCCAAAATACAGGGTTTTCAAGCATATGGGAATAGTCAAGAATTTGGACATTAGGCAAATTTTGTCATGGAAAGTCATGGTTTTAAGCAAAATGCGACCATAAGTTATGGAAAAACAGTGAATTTCACGAATTCTTAAAGTCCCTTCTTAAGTAAAATCATGTGAATATGACATCATAAACAGCATGACCACTATTCACCTGCGTCTTAATTTACATTTTGACTAAAACAACTGTCACTGTTTAAAACCCGGCCAATGAAAACATTTCTGAACTCCAAACTTGTGACATCACACAAGTAGGTCTCATAAGTGTAAAAACTTTATATAAGAACTGAAATGAACTTATTTGATAAGCTTGCATTTACATTTTTTTTGTCTTGAGGCCGTGTGCTGCCCGTTTGCATTGTTGATGCCAAAACATTTGATTTTTGATAATATATTTAGTTTATTATAATTGGCATATTCCTTCTTCAAATATTTCCTTATTTTTAAAGACTAATTAGCTTTTTAACTCTGAAATACCAATTTTTTTATGATATGATTTCTTGAGTCATATAAAATTATTTGCTTCATTCTTGAAAGTCATGGATTTGCACAATTTATTTTGGCATAAGCCCCGTAAATAAATTCAAATATGTACATGATGCTGGAACCAAGATGTCAAGATTTTCATTCTTGTAGCTTATACTGTTCTGTTTAAGTTTAGTGTATCTAATCTAAATTAATGGTCTTTTATTATTCCCAAAATTGTAACTCGTTATTTCAGAGTCCATTGGGGGATTTCTACTCGTAATATTTTTTTTTAATTCATTAGTAATTTTATGTTTTTTAATTATTACTAATAGACATCGCCCCTCACCCGAATATTTTTAAATGAAAGGAATATTGAAAAGTTTGTACCAAAATTCTTTTGACTTTGACATCTGAGAAGTTTCATTGAAATGAAAACTATAACATAACCTCTTTTTTTTTTTTTTTGCCTGCTTATCATGCTAAAATACAAAACTAACACATTCAAATTTCAATTCCAGTAAAGAACAAAATGATTCAAACCGTCCAACCACAACCTCAGAAGTAGAAACCAGCCAGTCTACCACAAGCCTTCTCACTGCCTCTTCTATCCCTCTAGAACGGGACCCAAGCAGCACCTCCATCGGAAACGACGACTTGTCCTTCCGAGACTGCACAATTGTCCGAGACACGTTGTATTCTAGTCGGGAAAATGTTAATATGGTCAACGAGATATTTCGCCAGGTGATTTTTTTAATGTGTTTTCCTTTCAGTACTATTCCAAAGTTCATGTGCCTCAGGGAGAACAGTGAAAACCTGAAAAACTCAGGGAAGATAAATTAACCTTAAAGTTTCTTGGAATTCTTAGGGAAAAAAGAAAAATTCCTCCTAAAACCTGGAAAAGTCATTTTTACTCTGGCAAAATATCCTATTCTTCGGCGCTATTTGTTTTACTTTAACTCGAGGACTTAAAGTTACTGAATTATGTGGATAGACTTGCAGAAAGTTATTCTTAAAAAATAAAGACCTTTTACGTGTTATCAGAAGTATTTGTGTGGTCAAATTTTGACTATATTTATCTAAAATAATGAAGTCTTTCTAAAAATAATTAATTTTCCGCAATGGAAAGCACGACTTTAGAAAACTCGGCAATTTTTTTTTTTGGAAATGAGTATGATCCCTGTATTCTATTGGAGAGCTTTAATAAATTTACTTAAGAGTTAAAAAATTAACTTTTATGTGACTTATGGTTACTAACTGAAAGTATAGTTACTAACATCTCACTTGTAGAATGTTTACAACTTGTCCTTCCAGTTATTATCTAAAAAGTGTATTCTAGTCATGAGAAAGCTAATATGGGGAACAAAATATTTTACCAGGGGAATTTTTAATCTATTTTTCTTTCAGTCTCTTTGAGTTCTTAATAAGTCTGCATTATTGTCAGAAATCGATCTTTTTTTGTAAATTTTGGTTACTGATTGAAAATAAACTAACTTCTCACTTGCACAATGACTACTTGTCCTTCCAGTGATTGTCCAAGATAGTTATTGTTGTCAGGTTGATAACTTATCTCATTAACATTGTTAACAAGATATTTAATCAGGGGAATTTTTAAAGAATTTTTGTTTAGTACTATTTTCTTGGTTGTAAAGTTGATATTCTTATAAATATAATTTTTGTGGAGGAATTTGGTTATGGGTTGAAACTTTAGTAAATAACTTGTTGCTGATTTTGTTGTTTGGAGACACTTTTTCTAGTTGGGGAAGGGGGGGTTAGTATGTTTAACGAGGTATTTCTACTATTGAATTTCTTAAGTATTTTCTTTTAGAGGATTTTTTTTAGCACTTAATGAATTAACATTATTGTTATAAATGTAACTTTTATGGGAATTATGGTAACTAATTAAGAGTCTTATAACTAATTTTTCAAAGCTCTTTTTAAGAGATTAAAATATTATTAGATACTTTATATTTTATTCGAGATAATATTGACATGGTTAATAAGATATATTGGTATTTTCTTGTCTATTTATTCTTTTGACTATTTTAATAAATTGGTATTATTCTTATAAATCTATATTGAATGTTAATTGTTTCTATATATTTTATTTCTGAATTTTTATAATTTACTTAAATTATCGAAACTAATTTAAAATGTAGCCACCTATTAATCTCAAATTGTAAGTAATTTTCAAATGAAGGAAAAGTTTCTTGATCATGATTTGTTAAGTTTGCAATTTTTATTTGTCTGACCTGTACTTTTCTTTTATTAAACCTGTAAATTGAAAGAGAACATTTTTGGAAGTTTATTTCAAATTTTCTTTTCACATTGAATAACTTTCCATCCTATACTATAAGGCCTATCTATTTCCCTTTTATTTTGATAACTATTATATTAATTTAAATGATTGGGATGAAGTTATACTTTTTCATATGCAAAAAAGAAATGGAGTTTTATCCAGGTCCTGACCTTGAGTTAATATCTAGATTATGAAGCTTCATATTCATTCAATTAACATCTATATAAGTGAATATTTTTGACCATTCCATGGTCGGTTTATAAATACTAGTAAGATTTTTTTATTTTTTTTCTAATTTAATTTTTTTTTTTTCAGGCTTTTTTAATGCACTTCAGATATGCTTCCACAATGAGAAAAGTAGTGGCTGTCTATCGAGAGTGGATTCATAAAAATGTAAGCTTCTACTCGATTAGGATATGTATTTAGATAGTTTCCTATTTAGTGAATATTGTCATCAATTGTGATTTTTTTTGTTGACATTCTATAGAGTACTGAAAAGCCTTTGTTTTTGGAAGAGCCCATACAACCAGTCTCAGATAAACCAGAGGATAGAGTCGATGGTTCTGTATCTTCTAAAGCATCAGTAAGTTTTGAAATTTTGTACTTTGCATTTTTAAAGAGATTTAAATGGGTTTTAATTTTTGAGATTTCCTCATTTTATTGAATTCAGTTCAAAATAATGTATAAAACGTTTCTTTAAAAACTGTATGTATTTTTTTAAATAAACCCATTTAGGCTTTTCTAATTAAAATTTTAACTTTGAAGCTCATTTTTTATCGATGCATTTTTTTTAGCTTCAGAAAGTTTCTTTTCCAAAATTACTCAAGAAGTTTTGAATGTTTTTATGTGTGTATGTTTACGTATTTTAAAGAGGTTTATTTAGTTTTGCTAATTTTTTTTAAGTTGATTTTTGTTTTCAAGGTTATTTTGATTATTTTTAAAAATGATTATATCCATTTCAATTAAAAAAAAAAAAATAATAATAGAACCCTTTGTTAAAGTATTTTGAAGACCAGATTATAAAAATTTTGATCAAATTTGATGGTTTATGAGATAAAAGTTACTTAAACCTATTGAATATTAAGTGCACAGAGAGAATTGACCTTTGTTTAAAGTGCTGAAAGATGGCATCAATGATGGACTTTGATTCTTTTTCTTTATTTTGAGTTAATCCATTATTTTCTGGCGTTATCATCTTAATTTTACATTTTACTTGTTATTTTGGTGCTTAATTCATTGCTTTTAGGTAGTGTTATAGTTGCATTGTAATATGTTAAGAGGGTAGAAGTGCTAAGTCAAATAAAATATTTATGTATTTAATTTTAGATTTAAAAATAAAATACAATGACCACTTTTGATCATTTCTGGTTATTATTTGACCTAATTTCACAATCCATTGATTAATTTTGTGATTTATAAATTGCTAACAAATAAATGCATGTAAATTTTTAAAAAGTCCTTTTTATATTCTGTTTCTTTCTGTTCAAAATAATAACCGTCATCAAGGGTTACAACAACACATTAATAAAGCTATATTATTAGACAGATAAATAAATTAGAGCTAAGCATGACCGGCGCCTAGTAGAGGGTACTTGCACTTACTGGCGTTTGAAAGTTAAAATAAAATGGAGATAAGTTTTAAAAATCATAGGGAGAAAGAAATATAATAATGGGTTTGAAAATGTTCTTTGGAACTGAAAATGAGTACTTGACTATTAATT
This sequence comes from Linyphia triangularis, assembly GCA_963978545.1. Taxonomy (NCBI): domain Eukaryota; kingdom Metazoa; phylum Arthropoda; class Arachnida; order Araneae; family Linyphiidae; genus Linyphia; species Linyphia triangularis. Next base: position 51,923,269 of record OZ021730.1, on the reverse strand, counting down.
AATATTTCAGTAGAAAATCCAATTATCATTTTTGAAAAATAATGGTTTGAACAAAAAAACTTAACTTTTGCACTCCCCTTCTTTATATGAGATATGCACCCCCCTGCAGATAATCCTGCTGGTACCCATGAAGCTAAATTGCTTGAACTTTTGTGTTACTTACAATAAATTTTCTTAAAAATTTGTATTCTCTAGGATTCAAACTTCGTTACTCATGACCAAGATTCACAGGAGTTACCAGGCATGCGCTTGCGGAAAGATTCATACTTGAAAGCTATCCACAGTGATAATAACCACCTAAGAGCAGGCCTACAAAACATGTTGATAGTTTTCCTGACAAATGCAGCAAACGTTTTTTTACTTGATCTGTCTCACGACAATCTGCATATGCTGGAAGAACAGGTAATACTCATTTGTGTTCATTGAGTAGCTCTTGTATTTTAAGTTATTGTTGTGACTAATTTCATTGTGGCTATTGGGAGGGATTTAGGGAGACAGTTGCCTCCTCACTATTTGAAATTCTTAGTGATTTTTGACAGCAAAAAATTTTGCAGGTAATCCCCGTTCGGCTACCGATATGTATCACTGACTTGTATGTTATTTGAGTCGTCCAAATATAAAATCTGTTGTTGCCCCAAAAATGAAAAGTGCGTTGAGGCTTCTACTTTGCACTAAATTTTCACCTCTGCTTGCTTTTCCTGAACCAATGTTAATAAGATATTTCGCTTTGGGTAATGAAACCTGAAAAGTCATGAATCGTTATAGTAAACAATGCAAAAAGAAAAGTGTTTTTTGTCTTCTCTGCCAAACCACTTGCAACTCACTTAGCTGATTTTTTTTTTTCCATTAGATTACTCATCTTGACTTATCAATTGTATTAAAGGCATATGTCACATACATTTAAAATGATTTTACTTTTAAGTTAAATTATAACAACATTTATCTACTTCATCTTTTCTTGTTTCTTTTTTTAATTTTTTTTATGTGTTTTGGAATAATGTTGCATTACCTTTTGTAAGTAAAATTATTATTGAATTTAATAACATATATTTAATAATTAATGTATGTTTAATTGAAATTTATTTAATATGTTTTTTAATAATTAATATTGATGTAATAGTTATTAATTATGGATTATTGATATTTATGTGCAGTCAAACCCCGTTAATGCAAAATCGTTTAACATGAAATTCTGTTTAAAGCAAAGTAAAAACAGTTCTCTGTACTTAAAACTTGACATTAAATTTATTTAACAGAAAATTCGGTTGTCCCAGGCAACCAGTGACCCCATCGATTTCGCGTTAACAGGGTTCAATTGTAATAATCAATATATTTTTAATAATTACTATTTATATAATAATGAAATATTTTAAAATTTAGTATTCAATTCATTAATAAAAACTAATTGTCGCTGGTGTATATTTTTGGTAATTTAAAGAGATCTCTTAGATTAAAAAGATAGCCTTTCTTCAAAATTTGAAATTTTTTTTTTCACAGGAAACAAATCAACAACCCATTTAGTTTATTAAAATGCTTATTTGCTGTCTCAATGCTAATTTTATATTTTCGAAACTGATAATAATTTCCTTAGTTTATTAATTTTCACATCAATGCCAAAAAAAAACACCTTTTCAACAGCCAAACAAATTTGTTTCCAACCATCCTATGTATATTAAAAAATCTTCAGCAAGATTGCATTACAACAGCATTCAATTTTGCATTTCCATGTAGTATTGTAGCCTGTGAATGTTGCATTTCCAAATAATATATATTTTTTAATTGCAATACCTATTAATTTTAGTGTACCTCTACATTGCATTTATTTCTAGATTTTAACCTTAATGTTTAATTCATTAATGACTAATTTTATAGCAATTCTTGCAGGTAAGATAAAGTCTTGAACTAGTATATTATTTGTCTACTCTTTGTAATTTCAGGTGGACATGTGTAAACGAGTCTTGAATATTTATCGTTATATGGTAATGAATGTTCAGATGGAAAGAAGAGTTTGGTAACTATTTTCTACTTATTATTCAATTGAAAATTCTGTTAGTGAGCAATTCTGTAGATGACGCATGAGATTTTTTTGCTTTTTTTTCTCCTGGTAAACAAATTAGAATTGCAAAACTGATGAGTTAACTACTTATTTTTTGCTTTTTAAATAGTTTTATGGGAAAAAGTTGTTCTAACTAGGTCAAATATATATTTATAAGCCATTGAAGCACGAGACACTTCAGTGTCCATTGTGTCAGACATTATAAATGCATATTTTAATTAGTTAAAATAAATTATTTTCCATTAAACCTTATCAGCTATTTATACTATCTATAACAAAAGCGTAACTTCTATATTCATTATAATTTTACAATTCTAATCTGTTTGCAAGTAAGTAAAGAGCAAAAATGTTTTGTATGTCATCCATAGGATTGCCCTAGTGTTAAAATGGACTTGCTTTTGCAAATGTAAAAACATTGATTAAAACTTTTTTATTTATGATTTACTTATATATATATGTTCCCTCACATCGAAAATGCTTATTGAATGAAAAAGCCCTCCACAACATATTGTGATTCAAGAAAAACATCCACAAAGGGAAATTTCATGTTGTGCCTGTCTCTAATCAACCAGAATGGATTATGTCAGATTAAAAATTACCAAAAACTGAAATTTGTCTTGTGGTTGTTTAAATAATGTTCACAATATGTTGTGGCATTTCAAAATTTGCTACAATGTATCGTAAGCTTGATTTAGGTATCCAAATGTTGATGAGGACATATTCCGAACAAGGTCTCGGCGAATGGTGGCTCCAATGTCCTTTGGGTTAGGTTCATAGCAGTGATGGTGCATGCAGATGCTGCTTTTAAAAATTGGGTTGATGGTTTTTGACGGTGACGTTCTAGTGAGTGTTTTCTAATTTAAACACTATTATCTGCCATCTATGAATTGCACAGGAACTCTAGCCATAATTTCTGCTACGCTTCGTTGAATTTCTGCATAATAAAGAGATTAGATTTCGGCATAGGAAATTGAATCAGTGAGTTCTTTCACTTGGTATTTAACACATCTGAATGTTATATGTTTTGTGTTGAACTGGACTTACATTTGACTTCTAATCGTAATTTTCGTTACTTTCATTTGAATTTTAGTATAGGAATTATTTTTAATGAAACCTTTCAGTTGGTACATAGCAGTATGGAGTTACAAATGAATTTCTAATTATAATTGTTGAATCCTACAGTATGGGAACACCATTAAAACCAGAGACCTTTTAGATGATATATAGTACATACAAGTTATAAGTAGACTTTTATTAATTTCTAGTACTTCATATTAATTTTAATGTGAAAAATCATCTTGATGTAACTTTCTAATGATATATAGCCGATATAGAGTTGAAAACCGATTCCTAGACATTATTTCTGGTACTTCCAGCTAAATTCTAGTATTTGAACTTGTCCCAGATAAACCTTTTACTAAACGTATTCTATATGTCTTTAGCATTTATAGTTTAGGCTGGGATCGTTGACTTCAGACAGATAGATAAACACATGAAGCATTTGTATAAATTCCTCACTAGTCTTGAATTTCTTAAGTTTGCAGTACCCTTTTTACTATCCAGATTCCATTTTAAAACAATATTTTTTCCACTAAGTATTAACCAGATCTAACCAAATAAAAACTAAAGTGTTAAAGCACTGATCCCTCCAAATAACAAAATCTTAAACCATCAACCACCTATCCATAAACTGAATTTTTGTGATTGTTCTTGTGCAATGTAATTTTGTATTATAATTTCTTTTTCTTCATTTGTGTTTTAGGGAACAGCTCTTGAAGGTTTTGCTGCAGATTACTTCCTTAGTACTTAAAGAAGTCCCACCATCTCGAAAGGAGGACACTTTGGGAGGCCGATTGGCGCCTGCTCTCTTTCAGGTGTGTACAATATTGTTATTTGTTAGTGGATTTTTGTTTTGATCAATATTACATTAGTTTCTTTGCGGCAATCTTTTTTTGCTATGATTTGTTGTTGACTTGCACATCTGCGTTGAAATATTTAAGGTTTTGGGTAAATATAAAGTAAAACGTCAAGTTATTAGTAATCAAAAATTTAAAAATCAATTTTACAAACAATTACACTACATAGATTTTTATTTATTTTTGTTGAAAGTACTTGAAACGATGGTAACATCATTTACAATAGTTTTAGATTGATGAAGCTCGGATATTTATAACTAAGAATAAACATCTTGGAAATTAAACTTTCATAGCCTACCTTTTGATAATCTGATTTATTTAGAAAAATTTTAATATAATACTTATTTGTATTTTTTTTTTTTTTTTTAAATTTTTATTTCAGTTACAATCACTTCTGATTTGATATTTTGGTTAATTCTATGTGACGGCCTCTCTGAGATTTGATTAATTTTTGTTACAGCCAATAATATTTTTACAGTTCAATAGAAATTCTATTGTTAGGATAATCAACCAATAACCTTTCTTCCCCCTTTCATATAATTTTTCACTTTGTACTTCTCTCTCCCCCCCCCCCCCCCTTCATCTTTCAAAAAAGTGTAATTTTTTTGACGGGGTATTGTATTAAAAATAAATTACATTTGAATTTTATGCATTGAATTCTCATTTTACATGGTTTTTTTGTAATGTATTCCTCTTGGTTGGATTGTTGTGTATGTGTCAAGCTTTTTAGAAAGCCAAAAGTTTTGTTTTGATAAATTGATGATATGTTTGAAGCATATGAATACTTCCCCGTATTTGAAGCAACATTTTCTGCAAATATTTGTCTTCGTAAGGAGTTAGTTACTCAGCTACCTGATACCTGATGTCATGTTGACACATAAAATGGGTGTTTTGTAACATGAATTTCAATTTTGTTACTTTAGAATTACTTTTTATGTTTACCATTTTGTAGACTCTCATTGTGACTTGGATAAAAGCAAATTTGAATGTCGTGATCAGCACAGAGCTCTGGGACACGTTCCTATCGATTTTGTCTTCACTCACGCTCTGGGAAGAGCTCATCAAGGAGTGGGCAGTAAGTATTATCTTTTTGTTTTAGCTTCTACATTACATTGTATTGAAAAGCTTAATTCAAATGCTCTGTCTCTACAATTTATTTTCCAAGTGTTGAACATATGTGTACTCAATAATACAATTAAAATATCCCTCCACCTTAATATGTCAATGTAATGATTTTGTCCTCCTTTTACATTTTTCATCTTCTCATGCTATCCTTTCATATTCTCATGCTATATGGGTTCATGCTATCCTCTGCTGTAACTTTTAAATCCCTGATAGTTTCATTTGTAAAGTTTATCATGAATATTATATATTTTTTTAGTGAAAATCCTTTTTAAAATTCCAATCCTTTTAGCTTGCTTTCAACTAAAATTCCTTTTGTATATTCTATATTTCTTAGGAAAAAACCATGCAGTTCTTATACTACAATTGTAATATACCTATATCTCTGACATGATAATTTTATTCTGAAATAAATAACTATCAATAACAAATCCATGTTGTTTAAACTATCTCTCAAGATAGCCATTTAATGTTTGTGGACATAATTATCTCTCCAATGAGTATGTTTATTTGACTAACATTCCAAACCTTTTTATTGTTTGCGATCCTATTAATGACTAAAAGTTTCTAATATGATAAATACCATTGTTAATTTCCTAAGAACTTTAATAAAGTTACACTAAAAAATACACAGCACAGATGTTTAAAACTGAAAATAAAAAGCAACTCTTTTAGATTTTAAAGCATTAAAATTATAAATGTGCTTATGTATTAGTCACTTGGTGAGGTTTTTTTTCTGTTCTATCGATATATCCAATGGTTAAAATGGTTCATTGTTTCTTCAGGCATTTTTACCAATATAATGGACAATTCCCGCATTTTTTTAAATTTGTTTTATTCGATTTTAAGTGTCTCGAAATGCCCATTAACACAAAAATTTCTATTCTCCGCTGGTTCTTTTTTTTAATTTGCATTTTAAGTTTGCCTGTCAGATTTTTGCGGGAAAACAGACCTTTTTTTCCCCGACTCCATTGTGACGTCACCCCTTCCAAAATATCTCAATAGGTCACATGGCGGTTGGGGCTTTTAAAACGTTGCTATCATGGAAATTTCAACAGGGTGTCCACAGATCGGGAAAACCGGGAATATCGGGAAAAGTCAGGGAATTCGGCATTTCGGGAAAAATCAGGGAATTATCAGGGATTTTGTCAAAAAGTTTAAAGGAATTTTCCGAAATTAAAATGAAACTTTTAATTTTGACAGTTAAAGATACACTGTTACCAAAAATACAAAAATCAATTTGAAAAAAAATTAGAAAGTTAAAAAAAAAAAAAAAAAAAAAAAAAAAAAAAAAAAAAAAAAAACGTCGAAAATTCGGACCGCAAGACCGACCACGTAACTTTTCGCAATCAAATTTCCTGACAATCACTGAACCTGCTTGCTTTCAGATTTGCCTCAAATCGCCGATGGAATGACTACATTTCTTCCTCATTTTTCTCTTATATTATAGTAGTCTATCGGCATTATTTACGTTGATATTTGATGGTCATTTTTCTGAACGTTACGATTGTAAAATGACCGATATTTTCGTGATTATAGAGGGCAAGATACACGTTCTTGCATGCTGCTCATTTTCGTGATGTGTCCCTGTCGCTATTTCAGAGATTGCACCTGTCAGCCATGGTACAGTTCTGCTTTTTTAGATTTCAGCATTTTTTTTTTTTTTTTTTTTTTTTTTTTTTGAAATTTCCATCATTCCTGAGACGGATTCAAAACTGCATTACAATTTCATTGGGTTTACTTGCTTGTCTGACAATCAAGGAACCTACATACTTTCAGATTTCCCCAAACTTGTAATGTAATGATCATTTTTCTTGCTGATTGCCAGCATCTATCGCTGTTATTTATGATGGTGTGTGGTGGTTAGTTTCGCCGAACGTTACTCTGATGTTAAGCTTGTTATTGCCGAGATTTTCGCTGCTAAGAAGGGAGCTTTCACCGAGATTAACATTCTTGTGATGTTCATTTTAGTCCCTATTAATCACTATTCTAAGGTTTGCGCCTCAATAGTTGTCTATATCGCCGAGATTTACGCTTGTGATTGTCAATTTCGTAGATTGTGACGTCGATACAATCGCGTCTATTTCAGCGATTTCCATCGATATATTGGATGCTAGCGTTGATATTTACGTTGGTGTGATGGTCATTTTTGCCTATTGTTGCCTTAATGCAGGGATGTGATTGCTTCTGCCGATCTTTCCGCTTTCGTGAATTTTTCTTATTTTTCCACCTATCAAAGTTTTCCTCCCACAGCCGACCAAACGGTATAGTGGTTAGCGTGCTAGCTTCTAGACCGGGAGGTTGCGGGTTCGAGTCCCGCGTATGGCATGGGTGTTTGTAAATGTATGTTGGCTTGTCAAATGACGAATGTTTCGGCTCATTATAGCCCTCGTTTTGCTGACGGCGCCAGATAATCTGAAAACAACCAACTTTCCTCCCACACATTTCTCATTGATCCCGCGGTGATTAAAATTTCCTGACAATCATGGAACCTGCATGCGTTCAGTCTTCCCCAAACCACCGATGGAATTATTATCCCCTCCCACCTTATTTTTCTCTAATGTTAGACTCTATCGAAATTATTTACATTGGTATGTTATAGCCATTTTGCAGAACGTTACGCTGATGAAATGGCAGTTATTCCTGTAATTATGGCGAGCGTTATCGCCGTTATTACGTTGCTGTGTGATACTCATTTTCGTCGAGTCTTACTCGAAAATAATAATTGTTACTGATGTTATTGCAGAGGTTTGCATCTGTCGGACATAGTACAGTTCAACTAAAACGCGAATTTCGACTTTTTCTTTTAATTGAAATTTTGAATCATTACTGAGATCGATACAAATCTGCATTACAATTTTGTTGGATTTACAAGTCTGACAATCACAGAATCTCGGCAACAATCGGCATTTTGCCTGTACCGGTACGGGCATTTTTGCCGATTGTTGGTTTAATATAATTGCCGAGACTTGCGCCCGTATGGCGGCCGCTATCACCGATATTTACGTTGAAGTAGCTGTAATTTTCACTTAGATTTAAGCCGTTTTAACTGAAGTTATTGGTGAGATTCACGACGTTGTTTTGGTGTCATTCGCCTAGACTTCCACTGATGTGAAAGCCGCTATGTACGTTATTAGTGTGTATGTGAGGATCGTTTTCACCGTTTGGTTTGAATTAATGATGAATGATTAGAATTTTAATTTAATTTTGCACAAGAAATTAATCCAAATCGTCCCAGTTTTTTTTATGTTTCCTTATTTTAAATTGTCATTTTAACTGCTACTGAATGTAAAATTGTTTATTTTAACTTGAAAAACAATTTCACATTTTAACTATAGATGTAAGTAATAGTTTAAAGTTAAAGCAATTTTTTTTTATGTATAATTGTTTAAAATTAATTGTCTGGGGAAAATGTGTTTATTTTGTAAAAATTTTGCTTGGGTATTGTACTTAAATAAGCGGCTACAGCTGATCTTAAACAAAAAAGAAAATTTCAAATAATGCATATAATGAAATTGAACAATTTGGACAACGAAATTATGCAAACTTAAAAGCCAATGAAAATAGTGTAACTCCCCCAATCCAACTACATTTGAAGACAGGGGTGTTTTTTTTTTTTTTTTTTTTTAAATACACAAATTGATATATAATTTATAAAATATAAAAATTTTACTTTACGAAAATATTTTAAAGCAATTATTGATTTTTAAAATTTGATTACAATTTCAAGTATTCAGAAAACAAAAATAGTTAATATAATATATAGAGTATTTGTTAAATGTGTGTGTTTGATCCATTTTGACATGATTTATGGTTTGTCTTTATTTTTAAAATTTTACTTAAGAAAACAGTTTATTAAATCTGAAATTTAATACTAGAGTCCTCTTTTCTTGAGATTAGATTGTAATGAAAAAAAAAGTGTGATTTTAAAGTATAATTGCACATGCACAGTGCAGGTACACTATACATACACTACATTAAATGAAGCAATTTGGTATTTGTGTCATAAATGTGTAAAGATAAACAGTACATGCATCGTAATTTTCTTTATGATGGTGAATTTGAATGTTGTTTTACTTGAAAGTTTATTATTTATATATATTTTGTCGATAACTTATAATCAGGGAAAATATTGGGTGTTACAGGGAATAATCAGGGAAATATCAGGGAATTTTAAAATAACTTTTCTGTGGACACCCTGTTCAAATACTTGTCTTCTCTTCATTTTGTTTTGAGATTATGTGATTGATTTTTTTCTTAAAATGTCTAAAATTTTCTACAAATATTGTATCGTGCCAATGTTCAAAAGCACAATCATAACAACTCGTGACAAAATTTTCATTTACGTAACACGGAATGAAAATACTAGAAAAAAGTAGTGCCAAGCGATGAAGAATATGCCACTATCGACAAAGACTGTACGTTATGTTTGTGAAGATCATTTTGAAGAAAGTTACATTTATGATAATTTTTATATTAGGAAAATTAAAGAATGTTTGCTTTTTAAGTTTAAAGCAAGCTATATGTTAGGAAAGCTATTCAAAAATTTTGTAAACATCAAGTGCAAAGTAATGTTTTAAAATTCAAAGTCCGGTACGGATGCTGCGCTAAGAATTGTTTACATAAAACCCCGCCAAATTATGTAAACTTGTCATTAAAAAAATGGCGGGGCAGCCATTTTTGGCAAAAATCAACTTTGCACAGAATCCGTACCGGACTTGGATATTGACAATGGCCCCCTTTAACGAAAAAATACCGATATTTTCCCACCAAACTTTTTATTCCGACCACAACAAAACTATTCAAGTTAATTAAAGTAGGGAATCTTACCTATTGGCTTTTACGCCACGGGTTTCCTCTGTTACAAAATCCATTTTCTTGCTGAAATAGACAGCCACCATTGTCGAGTCAATTTTCGGCAAATTGTCCGATTGGCCTACAAAACCAGGTTCCAATTTTGCAATTAAATAAAAAACAAATACCTACACAATAGACCACCAAAAATGTTTGAGAAACAGTAACTACTAAGTGGGAACCACAGAGTATATAGCTGACACTTTGTGGTAGAAACCTTACCATAACAAACGGAGCGATAGGATTACGTCATCGAACCTTTTGGGTCTCTTGACGTCATACTCAAAATCGTCTCATTTTGAGCGGATCGCAATTTGAGGGGTTTTTGCGCATTTTCTTTTCTTAATATTTAAATAACTAATTTTTTTTAAAGAACTTTTATTTGGATATTTAGAATCGGAAAGAAATTCTTTATAAATATAAATCAATTTCATTCGTTTTTAAAAAATGTCAGAATTGTCCATTATGTGTCTGAATTTTCCATTAATACCCAAATGTAATTCTATTCCTTTACTATATCAGAAAACAATGGAAACGCTAACCAGGGTGCTGGCCAAGCAAGTGTACTGTCTCGATTTGAACGACCTGCCACTAGATCGGCTAAGTGAGCAGAAAATGAAGAAGAATCGAGGTATCAGGAGAACAGCCATCTGTACTAGCGATGAGAAGTTTGAGAAGTGCAAGTCAAAAAGCGAGAGTGCAGGAGGAAAGGCAAATTATTTGGCCGGGAGCATATATGACGATAACTCATCTCAGGGAAATGGTACGTTTGAGTTTTTCTTTAATAATTTTTTTTTGTGAATATTTTTGTGTTTGATCTTTGTGAGGGAAAGTAACTTTTGAATGTGCTGAAAACTATGCAATTTCAACTGATCTTTTTCCATTGTTTAAATGCCTTAGAATTAAATTTGTGGATTTGTTTCCCTCATTTAACTAATGCAGTCGCTTGAGTTTATGTTTGAAAGTTTTAATCTCTGGTTTTTTATAATGTTTATGTTGTGGGTTTTAAGTTAGGATATTAATATGAACAGTTTTAAACAGTGCTGTTTTCTGTTCAATAAATCTGAATGCATACAATTTGGTATCTCACACAGTGGTCTTTGGTTAAAGGTTTTTGGGCAACTAATTGCAATTGTTCGGCAAAATATTAATTTTGTAAAAATTTTAATTATATCATAAAAATCAGTTGATTGAAGATAATTTTGTGACTTTTTTACTATATTAATTAGAAATAAATAAAGATTTGCAAATAGTTATTAAATTTATACATAGTAAAATCTTGTAGCCATATCTTAGTATTCAAATTTCTTGAGAAAAAAAAATTCCTTTCACTACACACATATACTTGCTTATATGAATGTATTGCTTATATGAATAGAATATAAAAATTTTCATTGATTTTTTTTTTCCCTTCAGAGTCATAGGTTCCTATGAAGTATTTAAAATTAATGTTTAATTCACATTTAATGTTTTCTATTCAGTATCTAGGTAAATCAAAGTACAACATATTTACAGAAATCTGAGATTTTATACAGAAATTAGATACCATACATTGGTTTATATGTATTAATTTAGCGCAAAGTATGTTTATAATATTTTTTATTCAGTATTTTAAACTATGAATTTTTTGCAGTTTATATATTCCTACGTAAGTAATATCACTTGCTAGTAAAATAAAATTAGGTGTTTTATGTCAAAGTCAATGGAATGTATTCAAAATAGTGTATGCATTTATCAGAGGTTCATTATCCATTTTAAATACCACTGTTTTTAAAGTTACTCATTTATTTTTTGTTTTATTAAAGTAGTTATTCAATTCTATTCATCTTGAGATTATTAGTGAAAACTATGTAAACATTCATATCTAACATGGGATCTGAATCCAGTATATATATCTGTAGCCACGAAGGAAAGCACACAATATCACAATAAGCAAATTTTACAGGAAAGCCAAATGAATGTTACAGTTTCTCTCTTTTACTATGATGGAACTTAGTACTTTTCAAAAACGTCTAAATCGGTTATTATTTAAAATAGGACATAGTGCTTCATTCCACTAGAAGAGCTGAAAGTATTAAGTAAGATGGTGCCAAAACCTCAATTTAAAAAAAATTGGACAAGTGTGCTTTTCTTATTATCTATATTAATCTAAATTTATCATGTGCACTTTTTAATTAATATTATATTGTGTACAAAGTTTAATTTATAAATATTACAATTTTCAGTGTGTCAGTATAAAGCAGTAATTTTTTTTTTGTATTCTACTAAGTTACTATTATATACTTCTTGAGTCCCAAATTTATGTTACCTAATATTTTGTGTACAACTTTTTAAAATGTAGCATATATTGCCATAAGTAAGTATTGAGCTTTGATTATTAAACTTATGCTCATCACACAGTCTTGAATTGCTTAATAATCTTAAACTACTTGCAAGATATGTTTTGTATCATTTAACTCAGCTTGTTTAAGGCTGAAATACATAATCAAGAATGTTATGAAACAAGTGTTGGATTATTTAAATGAAATTAAAATATTGTACATAATGTGATAACTTAAATTCTGTGAAGAAAATTTGAAAAAAATACAGAAATCATAGTTTTTGTGGATCTATAGCAGTGCTATTAGTAACTGGTCACAGGGTTCACAATTTAGAGGGAAGAATATCTATTCATTCCCACTTTAAGGGATAAGTGGTTGGTTATCAATAAAAACCCAAAATGACAATGACTCGAAATTCAAATTATATCCTACATGTTTCTTCCATTGAAAAACATAATAATACACTAAAATATGACAATATATTGTATTGTATTCTGCAGACTATAATGCTGCATCTAGGGTTTCTGGAATGGAAACCAGTGAAACATTTAGGAACAACGAATTTAAGATGTGATATTCGAACCTTTCTAAAAATGACTCGTGAGCCATTTCAAGTATCATGAGAAACAAATCAAAAACTTGCTGCCTTATTTAGTAGAAACATTATCTTTTGTTACATTTCTATTCTATATTATTTTAATTCTGAACCATACTGTGAGGAAAAGTAAACTATTTTTTACTAAGTAACCCTGTCACAAAGCAACTCCCATTCTATGATAAATAAAAATAAAATATACCAACTATAAAAAAAAAAAAAAAAAAATCTAGTAATTAGAAATTCAGAGCATAACTAGTTAGTATTAGGAAAATTATACTGGTCTGCATTTTATCTCAAGTTTGGTAAAATGCCATGAGTTTGGCATTTAGCCAAACTTTTGGCCATACATAAAATTTTAATTTAAGATGGCTAATATCAGCAAATTTTTTTATGGAATTTCGAATATTTAACTACTTTTGTTTTCTAACTAGTACAAAGAAAATATAAATTTTCATCCTGATCATTTATATGGAATAGGTATGTGACAATACTTCAATCAGTGAAATGTTTATGAAACTGGCACAATATACTTGGTGTGATTTCTCTTGCATACTCCTAAAAGCCATTTTCCTATATTCTATTACTCATGGCTCAGTGGCTGAGTAAATTGTCTTGAGGTTTTGGTATCTACCTTTACCAGCCTTCTGCTGTTTCAATTTGTGTAGATATGACAACAGTTGTTGGGCTGTAAGATGGGAATTTTTTGGATTTTCTACCTTTTGAGACGTTAATTTTCCCTTATAAAAACTCTAGGAGGATATTTCTCCATTGACACTTACTGCTTGTAGTGTTTCTGATTTTGATCCATCGAAGTCTGGTGCTTGTGTAGCACTTGCTCCGTAAATTGTCCAATACAATCTTTCGAAATTCTTCTTAAATTAACCTCTTTCTGTAAATAGTTTACTTGGTGCCCCTTGTTTTCACAAACAATAATAAAAATATCAATTTTCTATTTTTTGCGTGTTTATAGTCTTTGAAACCTTCTCTTTATTTTGACTAGTTTTTGAGCTAATTCGATAACTGCAATTGAAAAAAAAAATGTTTTTATGGAGAATTTAGCATTGCTGTAATAGTTCCTTTGATGTTTCGTTCGCATTTTTCTCCGTTTGTGATTTTTGGAATTCCCACCTTACTCAAAATGCTAAAACTTCAGAATATATGAATGAAATGACTTGACATTGTTATTCCTAATATCTATTGAAATAGGCATGGAATTTTTGAATAAATGTATATATTTTTTTATAATTTTAAATGTTGAAAAATACTTGTTTTTTATGCTTGTTTTACCTATAGGTACAGTATTTATCGTTTTTCTCGAAAACTATTTTACTTATTCTAAATCTGATGCCTAAAAAGTTGGAGTATATTACTAGAAAAATTAAAAAAAAAAAAAAAAAAAAAAAAAATTCTGATAAAATATTGTAAAATGGAAAAAAAAGATAAAATTTGAAATTTAATGAATTTTTTTTTAAATTTTGAAAATTTAGAGCACTATGCAAACTTTTTTTTTAATAAAATTTAGTTTTTATTTAGTAATACTTCCAAATATGTAAATATTATAATTTTAAAGGCTTAAATGAAAAAAGTTTGAAGGGTACCAAGTTACCTTAACCAAATGTTATTTTTTAGATTTTTTATTTCATGATTTTATTTTAAAGCTAATGCGGAAAAGTATTCTCTTCATAGAGTATTACAAGCATCACAAAGCTATGGAATGCTCTTACATATAAACAAAATAGCTGATACAAGCAGACAATTTTATTAATTTAAATTCTATTAATATAATTGATTCAGTAAACTGTACTTTTTAATCATACAAAACTTTTATATTCGAGTAATTGTGCATTCTTGAATTTAATTAAACTTTACATCATTTAACTTACTTCACCTTGTTTTTGTTTTCACATTCTTTTCATAGATCAACGGCGAAAAAGTACTAATTGGGGTAGGTATATTATATTGGGTTCATTTTCACAAATATTTCTTTAATAGTTTACCAATGTAACCATTTATGAATCCTAGTTTTAAAGAGTTATCTCGTAATAACCAGTTCTCTGATAGTATTAAGCTCAATGCATGTTATGATTTAAATATTCTAGTAATTTTATACTCTTGCATTAATTTAGTCTTTTAGTTTAAATTTTTCACATCCCCTTTAATTTTGCACTTTTTTTTTTTTACATTGTTTATCGCAGATCTACGTCGAAGAAGTCTATGTTGGGGTAGGTATGCGTTAAGAAAACGGTTGCTTTCTATAGGATATGCTTGAATTATTTGTAAGAAATAATAGTTCACTTAAACTTACGATTTGTCTTTGATATTTTTTTATATCATAGACCTAATGCTATATTTTTTTTAAGTATAAGCAGGGTTTCTGCGTGTATGGAAAGTCAGGAAATATCATGGAAAGTCATGAATTTGGATGTTGGGTAAATTTTGTCATGGAAAGTCATAATTTTGAGCAAAAAAATGACCATAAGTTATGGTAATACAGGGAATTTTATGGATTCTTAAACATTTTAAGTAAAATCACTTAACTGTGACATCATAAATGCCATGATCTCTATTCAGCTCATCGAAAATTCATTTATGTTTTGACAGAAATGATCATCACAGTTAAAAACCGCAGCCTATGAAAACATTTCTGAACTCCAAATTTGTGACAACACACGAGTAAGGTCCCAATGGTTAAAAAATGTTTCATAATATGAAAACTGAAATGAACAGTTTTGATATGCTTGTGTCTACATTTTGATTTTTTTTTTTTTTTTTTCGTTTTCTTTCTTCTACTGTTTTGCATTGTTGATATTAAAACATTTGATTTTTGGTGATATAATTTATTATTATTGACTTATTCTTTCTTCAAATATTTCTTTATTGTTAAAGATTTATGAGCTTTTTTAACACTGAAATACCAAAGAATGGAAAATTATTTTTCCCTCTTCTGATTTGGAAGTTAATGAAACAAGGATTTTTTACTTAATCTAAAATAAAACTTTATAAAAATCATTTTATGGTACATTGATTTACTTACTATATTCGTGTTAGTAAAATTCATATAGGTTACTTATTATTATTACTACTATTATTATTGTGATTCGATTTCTTGAGTAATGGAAAATTATTTGCTTCAGTCTTGGAAAGTCATGAATTTGTGACATTTTATCTGGGCCGACACCCGGTATAAGATCAGTCGAAGTACTGCTTAAAAATTATGAAATTTTGATCTTGAATCAACAACAAAATTAATACAACTATTTTATTGCTAATTGAATGAAACCTAAAAGTTTTAAATTAAAAAAAAAAATTAAATAGAGATTAGTTTTTAAATTTTTTTTTTCCTGCTAAATGTGTAACCATAAATTTGACTAAAAATTAATTTTTAAATGTGAATAGCACAAAAAAGTCATACCTAATTTTTATTTCAAATTTCATTTACTATCTTCCGTTGTAGTTGTAAGATTACAGCCAATCATATCGATAAAATACTGCATTTTATCTAATGTACTGTTTAAACTGGATATAATTCTTTCATTATTTTAAATATATGCTTATCAATTAACCTTTGTAATTTTTTTTTCTTCAGTTTTTAAGTCTTTTTTTTTTTTTTTTAATGTTATTGAATGTTTAGCAATTTCTTATACGTCATTAGTTTGATTTTGATTTTTTTTGCAGCAACCCGGAACAGCATTCAACCGATAATGCGAACTCGCTCTGGCAGTGGGGATCACATGCATAAACGTGTACATATATCGGAAGGAGGAAGTATTCGTAGAAGCAATAGTGACTCGAATCTTTTTAAGAAAAGTAATTTAATTTCTTAGTATTGTTTCAGATTTTAATTTTGTTGTGCTTAATCTCAGATTGGTTGCTTGGTAAAATATTTTGAAGTAAAACAATTTTAAAATGCAGTGCCGATATTTATAAACTTGTTTTCATTTTCACTGTATTTACTTTTGTTAAAAACTTTTTAAAAATTATCAGTATCCCAAAGCTAATGTTTATTTTATGTTAAGTTTTATTGTTAATATGGATTAAAATAATTAATAAATGATTTGTATAATAATTAATTTTTCTTTTGAGTTTATGAAAATACATTTTTATTGAACACCTTATCTTCAATAAGGTTAAAATTGTAATAAAATGAGGACATCATTACTTGAAAATATTCAATGTTTAAGTTAAAAGGCACATTTATGTGCCACCTGGTCTTAAGTGAGTACCCTGCACTATAACTGAAGGTGAATTATTTTCACTGGATACTTATAGAACTATCTTCTTTAAATTTTTAAGTCCTTGAAGTCTGTGACTTTATACACATTTCCCAAAAATGAAAATTTTTGAGTTTTGTCGCTTTAAAATTATGTGTGATGTGTTACACACATCATGGCTATACTCGATCATGTTCTCACAAGCTCACTTATACGGCTACCGTAATCTCTAAAAACCCGGAATCGGCAGGTTTAATCCATGATTCATGCAATCGATAGATTAACATTAACACAAAACGTTAGATTGGCTTAAAGTTTGCTTACTTATAAGACTTCTTTTTTGGAAAATAATTTGTGAAATTATTCAATAATAAACTAATTTTCACATATAAGCTAGGTAATTGAAAGAAATTATTTTAATTAAAAAATAAACCATCAAGAAATTTTCTTTTTTAGTATTAAATTTATAACTTTTATTTAGGATAATAAGCATATAAATTTATTTTAAGAGCTCAATGTCATTCAAAAAACTAAATTTTGAGACTATTTTTTTCTACTTTTCCATTTAGTGGGTGCAATCAATAAAGTTGCCAAAAATGATACAACCAACGCCAAACAGAATATCCCCGCTGGTAACCTTTTACCGCTATATTTTCAAATCAAGTTGCAGATGTTTCTAAAATAAATTATATTAATAAATATAATCTGCTTGGCGAGATTTACGGCATTAAAAAAAAATTTATGTGTATACTGTGTGTAATTCAGGTGTATAATCCTCTCGAGTAAAATGCGCACTGCTGACAACAGACAAAGCAGAATTGAAATTAAGTATAAAATCTTTTCTAGATATTAGTGTAATCCATTGTCCGCAAAGATTTTCTTCAACAGGAAATTGATGGAAAGAAATTCCCGGTTTCTTCTTTCGAGAAGATGAAGTGCAGAACGGAACACAGCAATAAACCAGTATCTAAAAAATGCCACATTAATTCTTTTAAATAAACATTTCAATTTACAAAAACTACTGCACGAATAAAGACAAAATACTGCGCACGGTATTATCAGCATAACGTGAGTGGAGATTCACCTCTGCACTTTACAGCCGTTATGCGCCACTCAATGCCCACTCCACAGGCGATTCCATCCAGACTGGGTTAAAAAAAATTATTGTGCCGTATAAGAGAACTTGTGAGAATGTGATCGAGTGTAGTCTTGCATACATAAAGGAGATGGTGCTATGTGTAAGGTATATACAACAAGATCTATACAGTAGGATCAATAGTAATTAATGAAATAGTAAGATACCTTTTTAAAAATAGTTCTCATATTGCTTCCAATTGGTAAACTTAATTCTAAACCTTCCTTTTCAATATCAAACAATTTCTATTTGGAGAAAAAGTTAATTTTCTTATATTACTCAATAAAATAAATTTTTACAATCTAGATCATTCTCATCGTTTCAAAGATCATGGATCGTCTTACTCCTCCGCTCAAAAACAAGTGTTTGTCACAGGTGAGCCATAGAAGTATTCAATTTTTTCTTTGTGATTTTTATATGCAGTTTTTGTAGATATGTTTGAAACCTTTTTGCAGATTGAATTTTTGGCATAATTGGTAACTTTACTTAGAGGATTATCATTGGTATAAAATAATTTTTATTAACTCGTTATTATGTTTTGATAGCTATTTAACTTAAAACGTTCCCAATAAAAATATGTATTTAGTAAATATTCTAAAGAAGAACAATATTTTTAAGTGCATCAAGTGCATAAAAAAATTAAACAGTTTTTTACTCTTAACTTTCTTTTTAAATTAATTATTTATTATTTTAAGTGATTTTGTATTTGAAGTATAATTCTAGTTGATTTTCTTTCATTTTAAAAATACTTCTTGTACTAAAAACGTCTTAGCCAAATCTGAAATCTTGTTCGATTAAAAGCACACGCATAATTTAAACTGAAGTTTTGTTAAGAAAAAGGAAGGTATAATTTAAAATACAATTTAGCTGTAATATGTTACAATATAATGTTACAACATATCTAGTAACATATGAGTGACTTGGATTTAAAGCAAACCAAGTCTATAAGTCAAAGTAGTATATGCTTTTAATATAATTGGTTTTACAATTGGTAAAAAAATGTATAGAAACATTTTACATTCAATAACAGACTTGATTAACTATTACCTTTTTTATTATTCAATGCAGTAACTAAATTGAAATTTGCAATAAAATTCTTTATCAAGTTAATAAGTTACTTAATCTTAACAATGAAAAAATTTTAGGTGCCTCTCCTTCTATTGATGAAGAGTATTCAAAAGTTGTACCTTTTGATGACTATAAAGACCAAGTGAAAAAGATGTACCACAGGCATAAAAGCAAGTCATTGGACTTTTTAGTACAAAGAGGTACACAGTTTTTTAATTTTAGACTTGGACTTCGTTTCTAAAATACTTTTACCGCAATATTGGGATGATACAAATATTTTTAATTTTACCATGTTTAAAAAGGAGAAAAACTTACATGAATTTATACACTGTAAAGCAGAGTGAATAGGAGCAATGGGGTGAATCGGAATGAAACTTTATTAAATTACAAAGAAATTACTCTTTTATATAAATAAAGCAGTTTTATTAGTTATGTATATTTTTTTATTTGGCTAACATGTTTGGAATCTTGGAGCATACGTTTTGTGGAGTTGGTAATGTTGTCAATTTCTGTACAAATTCTAAAATAGTATGCTTATAATCCAGTGAATTTTAAACTCACCAAAACTAATTCTGCAAGTACTAACATATACCTATTATAGACTTATATATTTTTTAGAAAGTACAAGCATCTTCAACAGGCTATACTTTATTTAACTTGGTTGTAAAACTTTTTATTTTGTGAATTTTTATGTTTTGCCTTGCCTTCATTTTAAGGTTTGCAGAGTGAATTAGGACAAAAAAAAAAAAAAAATTATGTTGAAAAGTGGTTTTTAGTAAGATTATGTTCCACACAAGATTCAGTGACTGAAGAAGAGTCTTATTATTCCCTTCAAAACAGTGATCAAGAGTTCAATCAAGGAACCTAGTTTAGATGTTCTAGAAAATCACGTAATACCAGAAGATTTTGACATAATTTTTTTTTGGGGGGCGGGGTGATCAAATGGGACTGAGAGTAACATGGGGGAGGTGCCAAAATTGTGTGGACATAATTTATGTACATCCCTTAGGATTGGAAATCAAATATTAATGCAAGGTTCAGTGCTTAATATTTTTTAATTTGTTTTCAAGGCCTTGAAAGTACTTGAAAATGCTTAGAGGTGCTTAAAATTCCTTCAAAATGCTTAGAGGTTCTGAAAAGTTCTTAAATTTTACAAAATTTTATGATATTTATAAAAAATTTCTTAAATTTTACAGAAGTTGTGTGCTCAAATGCAAAGTTTATAAAAATACAACTCAGACTTACTATCCCCTCATGACCACCACATATTTGCACCGTATCCGAATTCTCTGACATATTTGTATTATGCATGGACCAAGTTGTAACTTTTTTGTAGAATAAACTTTATTAAAAATTTATATATAGATGTGATGCCTGCAAACAAATTTTCAAAGGTTTTTAAAAAACATTATTTAGGTCCTTAAAAGTCATTGATTTTCATTTTGTGATTCGAGTAGGAACCCTGTAATACCTTTAAATGAATTCCTTTGAGGATGAAATTGTTCTTTTCCCCAATAATTTTGATTATCTAGCATTAGAAATAAAAATTTTGAACATTAATATAAAGTTAAGCTTTTTCAGTGTAATGCTCAAATCAAGATATATTTATTCACAGTCAAATTCATCACAATATATTTTTTTAATACAGTGTTACTTTCTATGATATGACTTGCATCCCAAATGACTTCAGTATGCATACCATGCAATTTAAATGATAATTTTTGAATTTGTCTCTTATCGCAGCTGAATCCCCGTGTTTTTCTGAATCTTCTGAAAATCGTAGTAGATCCCCATCCCCAACACCGTCTAGTGGCTTAGAAAATACCAGCATAAAAGATTCTCCTATGCAGATTGATGCTGTTGTTTCTAGCACTGAAAACTCATGCAATAACTCAGGTAAATAAATACCTCTGAAATAAATCTGTGGTTTGAGAAACTGATTTCTTTTCTTTTCTTAGCTAATTTATAATTTTAAATTTTTTTATCATAAGCTCCTTTGTTGGTTTTTATTTAAATTAAATTCAAATGTATATCTATTTTGTGAATTTATTTGGAAGAGGTTGTGTTAGGTTATATTGGATTCGTATTCTTAAATTGTTATTTATTAATTGAATCCTGCTACTGAAAGGCAGGGGCGTACTAGCCGTAGGGTTATCTGGTGTACTCACCGGGCAGGTCAGCCTCTGTAAAAAAATGAACCAGTCCGGTAAAGAAGCATTTTTTTTTTTCAGTATAAGTAGTTGCCTTTCATAACGTCTTTTTAAAAAGTACAGTGTATTGAATGCTGTATTTAGAACGTATTACGAGTTTTTATTTATTTTCTAACTTTTAAGGTTAAATATATATTACAATTTGGGATGTTATTTTTTATAAATATACTAGTTATATGCCTGGAAATTTTTTATTTTGCAGTTTAGATTTCTTTGTTTTAGTTTTTGTCGTAAACTATCAATGATTTATTGATATCCTTATGCAAATATCAATCTTCATGTTCAAACTACCTCTACAAGTCAAATTAAAGGAATACATTGCAAGAAAATTAGTTTAGGATAAAGTAATGAAATAATCAATTGTACACTAAATAACACCTAGCTAAAAGAACACCATTTATTGGACTTAAAACTGACCACACTAAGAGGATTTTTCTAATTTCATAATCAAAAATCTAATAAATAAAAAACTCCTACTTTTATTTTACTCAATCAGCCTCTTTAATTACACAATGCCTTTTGTATTTTCACTTTGTGCAAGTGAAAACAAATATGTTATTACAGAGAAAAACTGATTATTTGAATACCTATCACAGAGTGGCCACAGAACCTGGAAATCTAGGAAATGTCAGAGAGTTTTCTGATTCTAGAAAAAATCAGGGAAATGTTAGGGAAATTTTTTAAATTTCATGAAAATCGGGGAATTTTAACTTTTTATCACTGACAAAATTAATTTAAAAAAATTGATTTAATGTTTCTTTGGCATGCATGTTCTTCACATCTTGAAAACCTGGAAAAGTTGGGGAAATTTGAAAAAAGTTTGCTGTAAAATCAGGGAATGGCTTAGAAATCTGTTGGGAAATTATGGGGAACTTTTTTTCCTGAATTTTGTCTCCACCCTATTTCAATTGAAATGCTAGTTAACCAAAACCGTTCATTCGTAAAGTTAAAAATTTTGAACTTTTTTTAAAAACATAAGTACTATTTTAATGTTGTATTACTTTTTGTTAGGTCATTTGCGATTCTAAATATATACAGTTGTATGTTTAATATTCCTAATTCTTTGTTTCATATCGCTTCTATGACACTGGCTCAGTTTTTCGTAAATGATCGGTTATTCAAAAAATCAGTTATCCAAACCCGCCCCTCACTCCAGAATTGTTTTGGATTATCGGTATCTTACTGTATATTATTTAAAAAATGTTTTATCATTTACAATGTATGTAATTTTATTAATATTCTTTTAGGTCTTTTAAGTATGTAAATATTTTTGTAACATATTTATATGATACTAAATGGTGCAAGATTTTAGAATATTGAAGTAAATACCTGACATGCTAGAAGCACTTTTCGATGTCCTTATTAAGCTAAATTTAAACATTGTCAGCAATCTTTCTTTAAGGTGCAACATATAAAATTAGTCGTCAACCTTATACTTAAAAAGGCATCCTGCAAGCAATAAATTTTATAATTTATAAAAAAAATTATGTTCGATATGAGCAAGTTATTGAATTTTGCTTCGTAACCTTATTTAAATTATTTATTTCATCAGAACATTACCAAGTGCAGAATGTGGACTGCTTTGATATCCTGGCTTCGAGGAAAGGTCTAAAGAATTTTTTTGTAAATGTTTCATCTTTCTTGCAGTGTTGCCACTGTTCCGTTAAAATCTTTTGTGTATACCCCGCTTTGTATTCTAATCTTTCGCTTTGTTACGTGTCGTGTGTTCTCGTTAAACACCTTGTATTTCCATTTTTGTTATCTTTCGTGAACTGCTAGCTCTTTGTGTTTGAGATATTCAAAATATTTGTTATAAGAAAAATTGTTTCTAAATAAATAGGTCTTTGCGAGAGGAAAAGGAAAGGTAATGTTGCATTCTTTTTATAATTTGCATACCTAAAAGTTCATTGCTTTTTTTTATTACTGTGTTAAAATCTTTGTAGTATTTTTATTTATTGAAGAATTTAAGTTAATTTTGTTTTACATATTTCCAAGTAGGGTGTACTTTATATGTTCATTTCTTTTGTGTTTTAATTTTCATTCTATACTACATTACACTACATTTTTAAAGAAAAAGTAAGATTTATCTAGATTATTTTGTTACCTTTAATGATACTTACATTGAATTTACTGGAAATATTTAAATATTTATTACAATATTCAATTTTCAAAAGACATCTTTTGTATCAGAATAGTCATAGTAGATTATTTCAATCTGAATATGTCAAATTTCATTGAAAGATAATGATTTTGAATTTTAAATTCCATTTATTCTGGTTAAATGGAAATGTCCCATGATACTTGTAAACTTTGTGTGGTCCATTTTTTTCATGAAGTTTTTAGATTTTTATTGGGAAATATAATTTTGTAAAATTAAGTGACTAATGTATTCAAATAGGAAATTTCGACTTTATTTTAAGCTTCCAAGCTAGATTTATAAATAATTTATTCAGGAATGTGATCTCTAACCAAGAAATTAGCATAAATGAACAGTCTTCAAACATAGATAGATAATATTTACAAAAAAAAAAAAAAAAAAAAAAAAAAAATAGAAGTAGAATAAAATCATTAAAATATTAATCTTTTAAAATTAAGTGTAAAAGTAACAACAGAATTCATAAATAATTTTACTATTTATCAGGCCCATTAATTTTTTTTTTTATATTTATATTTCTGAAATATTGCCATTTTAAAACAATTTCTGATATTTGTCTTTAGAAATAGGAGGGACCTCTTTGGAAGCCAGAAGTGTAATGTCAGGCGGAAACACAAGGGGTTGGCTTCCAGATGTTGCTGTAGTTCTGTGGAAGCGAATGCTTGGGGCCTTGGGAAATGTAAACAAAATCAAAGACGCTACAGTTCATGCTCAAGTTCTAAAGTACCTGGTTGATCTCTCAGAGCTTTTTGTAAAAGTTAGTAATGTGATAGCTGATTTTTTTTTATTAAACTGTTGAAATATTTTTGATAATATGTCATATTTTTCCACAGAAGTAAAATATAGTGGTAACAGAATATGAAAATCGTATCTTAAGTCATTTTATTTTATTCCTCAAATATTATTCTCTATGAATTTTTCAAAATAATCTGATAGTTTTATTTTCTGATTAATCACTAAGCCGAGATTCAAGGCAATGTATCATAATAGTCAGGAAATCTATTCGAAAGATTATGGAAGTATCAAATAATTTTTTTCTTGTGGATTTTGTTCACCAAAGAGTTATTTTTAGTGTTAGATTTTATTGTATATTTTTAATTTAAGTTTTTAATTTATCAATCAAATTTATTTTTCTAACTTTATTTTAACGAATTTTAATAAAATTAAACACATAATTGGTGAATTGTGGAATTAACATTTTCTCCCATTTAAAATAAAAAAATTGATTGTGAAGTTAAGTCTACTTTTATTTTGCATTTATTTGTAATAACTTTTTATTGGAAAATATGCATGTATGTTCCTTGTCACGCTGTTAGGGAAAATAATTTTTTTTTTTAATATCATGTATGAATCTCATTTGATTTATGAAAAACATACATGCAAAAATAGACAAAAAGTGCAGATTTTGACATTTGTTAATTCACAATGTTCTTTAGGATTATAGTAGAGGTTTACATTATTGTTGGAAAATGAAGAATTTGGGTTCTTGTTTTATGTACTATTGAGATATTGTCCAGGAAGTGTAGTCTTTATGTTGCTTTGTACCATAAACATGGATTCAAGTTACACAAATTTAAAAAGCAAATTATTTGTTATAATTATTAATGTTAAATCATTCCGCTTTTAGTTTCATAAATGCTCAACATATACATTTCTTAAAGGAACTAAAATACCATTTTAGATGTGTTATAAGTCAAATTTTACAACTTTTTTTTCTTTTGATTTTAAAAACTTCACACTCGCATGTGATACACCAGATAAATGTCGAAATCTGGTACTTTCTAATTATTCAAGTGTAAGTCGGATGTATACTGTTGATCATTTTGGAATGCTAAAAAAGTCAAAATCTGTATGTTTAGTCTATTTTGACCATGGATTACTAAAAAACGCATGAAATTCCCCATATTAAACGTTTCCCCTCTTTTAACTATGAATATAATAAATCACCAAAAGCTTATTCATTCTGAGGCTGTCAAATTTGAAGTTATGTTGAATTGACATAGAATTATTCTTATGTTGCTTTTGCATCATAGCTCTCAAAACAACCATTTTACTGCATTGTTAAATCATTATTTTTAAATGTTGACGATAGAGCAAATATTAAAGTTGTTTGACAATCTACACTATTTTGACCAACTATTTCCTGTGTCATTTGTAATGGAAAGTACAAAAACTTACGCATTTATGTTTATTTGTTTTATAATCTCTTTCTTCTAGATTCGAGACAACTTAGGGGTAACTTTAGATAACCACTCCACACCATCGCCCCCAGAGCTTGTGCCTCCTTTGCTTCTAGTGACTCCTTGGTTGTTTGAGGTAAAACATTTTCTGTTTCGCTCTCAATTTCCATACAATTCCTTCATTTATCCTGCTACCTATTGTCATGTTTGACAGAATTTAAACACCAAGACAAATGTTGGTCTAAATACTTTCCAGTGTGTTAACATTAAATGGAAAACCTTTAAAAGTTTTTCCTCCATGCTAAAATCAACAAGAATCCTTTCTGAATACTGATATCTTTCTTTTCGAATCAATATACGAAATTGAAACATTAAGTGGGGGGAATGAATCCAGATAATTATTGAAATTTTTTATTTGAATTCGTTTCTAAATTTGCTTACACCAGGATGTGCAGTGTATTCGAAAGCCTAGTCAACTTTAATACCTTTGTATAATAAATATGCTTTTTCTTGCATTTAGTATAAGAACTAATAAATGAGACATTTTGATTTGTTTTCTCATAAATATTAGTATTAAATAAAGTTAAGTAATAAATTATTGTTGGGCTGTTATAGACAAAAAGTAGTTAAAAGTATGATCTTCCACTAAAGATGTTTGATTTGATCACCAGATCTATTATTAATTTCTTTAGTTGTTTGTTCTACAACTTCATTCTCTGGTTTCATTTACTCATAAACCTTTTAGTTTTGTGTTGACGTCTATTATATATTTTGATGATTAGAATTTTTTTTACATATTGGGTAAGAATTTTATATATATGTAGGGAATGTTCACCTCTTTTTAGAATTGTTAAGCAGTTTGTGTGCAAGAAGTAAACAGTCTTTTAAGAGGCTGTCAACACATTTATTGAGTTTAAGTTGAAAGAATGAGGTGAAAGGGAGAGGAAATCTTACGCTTTGAACATTTAAAAGTGACAATCGAATACATGAATTGTCTCATGAAACTCTCTGGAAATTTACAGTGGGAATTGTGTGGAGTTCTGCAGAAAATGTGTGCAAACGAAAACAGTCTGGTACTAAAATGAGCAATACTGAATATTAATTATGGGCTCACTGTTAGAAAAGCACTGATGTAAACAAATCTCACATAAATGGGTTGACCAAAACGTGGGAAATTATTGAATGAATCTGTGAAAGGATTAAAAATAATAGAATGAATCTGTGAAAGGATTAAAAATAATAGAATGCACGCTATGAAAGGATGAATCAAATTAATGTTGGTACTTAAAAAGGTTGTTATTTTATATATATTTCATAATTTTAGTAATTGAAATTCTTCTTATTCGTTGTTTTCACACCACGAGGTTTCGGGAGGTATCAGATTTCCCGGATTATGGATTATTTCTGCTCTCCAGTCTGAAATACTTCCCTTGGGGTCCTTGGCATGTCGAAAGCCTGATGAGAGGCAGACACCTCATTATTTATTACTTAAAATTTTATTTGTGTTTTTAATTTCAATAATTAAATTTATTGATATTATTCTGATTTTATATTTCTTATAGTTACGTTGTTAATGCGCTGACTATTGAATTACATGTTTTCCGCAGTTTCATTTCAATCGACATATTTCCATATAAATTTATATTAGTATTATATGGTCTTTTATGTATGGTGTTTTTACAGCTTGGTTTAATAATACCAGGTCAGTTGAATTGTTGAATGTGAAATGAGTAATTTTGCATTGAAAAAATCAGACCATGACTCCTTACATTCAGCAATTCAATTAATTCCTGAAAGAGTCTCTGTAGGTTAAAAAATTTGCCAGAATGCAAAAAATAAAAATGAAATTTTTTTAACGTTTTTAGTATAAAAGGATTTTTAGTTATTTTTACTCATGTTGAATTTGAATGATTTGCTATTTTTAGGGCACTGTTGAAATGATTTTGAATGTATATGTATTTATTTAGGCTTTACATTTACCGGAAAAGTACAAAGAAGGAAAACTTCTATCCTTCAAACTCCTTTGTATATTAATTGTGCGTCGCCACGACATATCACTTCTGAAAGAATATATCGCTCATTTCTACTTTGCCCTCCACTATGGACTCATGGGAAATGATCAGGTAATAGTTTTTAACTTTCAGTTCTGTGTTAATTACTTTTTCTTTATCAAGTCATATTTTGGCTATAAATATTTTCTACTAGTCATATGTCATAAATGTAAAGATCATTGAGTTTCAAATACAGTACATTTAACATATATTTAAAAGTGTGAAATACTTTAGCATGTTAGTGCCATGTATTTAATATTATGTTTGATTAAAGAGTTCAATATGATTACCTCCAATTCATATAAATGGTGAGTAATGCTTACCAAGGTCGAATTGTATTTTGTTTTCATCTGTGTTTTATTTTTGCCCCCCCCCCCCCTCCCCTTCTTATTTTGTGTCTAACAGACCTAAAATTATGGCACTGTTCCTCACAAAAATTTTATGATTTTAAATGTTTCGTGTTTTTGACGTTTTGAATTTTTTTTTTCATTTTTGAGTTATGAAATGCAAGTTGAATTAGGAAATTTTAAGCATTGTGAATTATGACAGTATTTTTTAAATTTTAGGATTAGTATTTTTTTTTTTTTTAAATTTTATGCATATTTGTGTGGGTGCCATATCATAATATTATGTGATATAGAATTATTATGCTTTATTTGAAATACTGAATATCCTTGAATGTAATTTGATACTTATTAATTAGCATCATTAAAATGAACTGTCCTGCTTTATTTCATTTAGGATATCATTAACACCATTGTGAAACATTGCGGACCAAGTTTTTTCTCAATTGGCTTACCCGGAAGCACACTTCTTGTGATGGATTTCATCTATGCAGCCAACACGGTTATCTCTTCTGGTGATGTGAAAGGGGTAAGTAGTGCAATTAAGTGATCAAGGGATTTTTGACAATTTTAATTAAACAAACTTTGATTGCTGAGTAATTAATTACTTTACCAATTATATTAATTTTGTACACACTAAGTTCATGCAGGTGGGGTTTAATTTTTACTCAACAAACAATCATAATACAAGGCATGTTTCTCAAAACAGATTCCCCATGACATTACAGCTAATAAAAAAAAAATGTGCAGTAAAAAATCAGTCAATCAACCCAGTATGCAAAGGAAAGGAAGTCTAAATCCACAAACAAAAGTATGATATATAGTTAAACAATTTACTGTCAGTTTCATTAGATTGAAATTCTATTATATCAAATCGCTTTCCAAAGAGTGTTTCATTAAACGTAGCATGATTCTTTTAATTAATTGGGAATAAAGTAGATTTTTTATAATAAAACAATTAGAAGGAAACCAGAAGATATTTTTTGATTGAATAATTAGAGGGAAATTTGAAGGTAATATTTTTTTAATTTGTTCTTTTATAATTGAAAGAAGACATGAAATCTGAGCATGTTTAGAATAAAAAAGTGCTTTGGTGGCTAACAATGGACAAATGACAGTAAATGATTAAATATCATAATTTGATATATTAGATATATTAGTTTATATTGGTTCACCTCTTTTCTATCACTTAAGAGTAATTCATTAATTTCGTGATTATCTAACTATAGATCAAATTAGAATGGTGCCAAATTGTAGTTGTATAGCTAGAAACTTTCTTGAAAAATGGCTGATCTGAAAATATTTTTAAAAGCCATTTGCAAAAACCTGTTGTTTTACTGTATATTATAGAACAAAATTACAACCTAAAGCTATTTTTTTTAGCCTAATGTTACATTTTGAAGAAAGAAGCTTTAAAAAGTCTGTAACTTAATTGAAAATTCTATGAAATCTAACATGTTTGGCTTCTTAATCAGATCCTGCTAATGCAAAGTTGATGGGGCCACCAAAATGTTTCGCTTTAACTGAATTTCCTGTTAAACGAATATATTAACCTTAAGTTTTAAGTATGAAGAACTGTTTCTACTTCGCGTTAACAGGATTTCATGTTAAGCGATTTCACACTAGTTGGGTTTGGGTTTGACTGCATTTTCTTCTCCAAAAACTCTTTCTCCTGAATATATATGTTTATCGACAGTACCTGGTAGCTATCTTTATGCTTGTACCTTTCATTATAATTTTACTGGCTTGTCTATAAGCCTATCTTCTAACTTATCTATCAAAATCTTGACTAACATTTTCTGTTCCTGCAAATTTATTTTAGGCATATCTTTTATTTTGTATGTTGAATCTTAAAATTTGATTGAATTTCTCTAGTTTTTTATTTTAAGCTACAATTCCTTTTCTTGTGTTTCATTATACATTTTAAATAGTTGTATAAATTTTATTTTAATTTGACATTTTTGCTTCTATGCATTTCCTTGTATGGTGTTTTCCATTCTGCATGATTTTTACTAACAAAACTTGCTTAGAAGGCTGCAAAAAAACTTTCAATAAAAGAGGTATTGTGATCTTTTAATGCTAAACATTCATATTTTTATAATTTTGTTGTTTGATCTTTAAATTAATATTTTATTTTTATATTTTGACTTCTATGTACATCTTTATGTGGTGATTGGCTTCTGCATGATTTTTACTAACAAACTTGCTTTGAAGGCTTCTTTATCTTCTGCAAATAAACTTGAGAAAAAAAAAGAGGTACTATTGCTTTTTTATTGGTAAACATTAATATTGTTTTAGAAATTTCAAAAGTGGAAAGTGTATTTATATGAAGTTTATGACTTACTTTTAGTTATACAAGGAATAATTTTTTTGTAAAGTTTTACAATAAACTAAGTAAGAGACTTGCATAAAAGTTTTTCAACAAATTGTAAACATCCACTTACCATTTGGGGACAAACAACTTTGTTTAAAGCAGTAATAGCAATTATGTGGCCCACAGGACGTATCCGACCCGTGACAGATTTTACTGCCGCCTCTGTCTATAGCACACACACACACCACACACACCACACCACACACACACACACACACCACACCACACACACCACACCACACACACCACACCACACACACACACACACACACACAAAAAGCGTCATGGTTTGGACTTTTTTACATAATTTTCGTTTGTTCAAAGTCCAGAGTTCTCCGCTATGTTGTTCAAAGAAACTTTCATTAAGATAGTTTTCATCAAGAATAAGTTTAGCTTAACTGAATCTCATCTGAACAATTTATTGGCTGCAACAAATACTGCGACAGATAGCAACTCTTATCATAAAATAAACTGAAAATTTTGACCGTCATCGTGCTACCAATTGATATTGACCGAAATGGGGAAATTTGGAGGTATGGTTAAACCTCTTTATTAAAAGTTAGGCCAAGTCACTTTAGAACGAAAGATTCACTTTTCTTTTTTAACTTTGAGTTTTGTAATAATGAAAATTATTATTTTTTAATCATTTGAAAAATTATATTGATTGTAATTTTATCAAAATAAAAAAAAATTAATATTTTTTTCAGTTTTCAGAAATTTTTTCTGTTGTTGAATTAATAGTAATCAAAGGTATTTATATATTGGCGTATTCAGTACAAAACTTCAGCCTGCGAAAAGGTCTAATATAAGTCATATGGCCCGCCTCTAAAAGTTAGTTGCGAACATTGGTTTAAAGGGTACATGGAAAATCTATTCTTTTCTACCCTATAATGGTTGTTAATCATCACCCCAAAGTTTATTTCTTTCATTATTACCAATAGAATATTTTGGTAATATAAGATATTTCAGTAGTTAATAATACTAAATGCGAGTATTACAGTGTTACTGCAGGGAAAGCTTTACAAAATTATAGCGTGGACAAATTTTTCTTCCGTACGCTAGACAGGATTACAGCGAGAAAAATGTGTCCACGTTTCACTAATTCTGAAAAGTTTGATAGGGTTTCTTTGAGGAAAGTTCAATATATTGAGAAAAGTTTAGCTTAGAGTTGGTTGGTTGTATTCAGATTATCTGGTGCCGTCAGCAACACGAGGGCTATAATGTTCCGAAACATTCGTCATTAGACAAGCCAACATACATTTACAAACACCCATGCCTAACACGGGACTCGAACCCGCAACCTCGTGGTCTAGAAGCTAGCATGCTAACCGCTTAGCTTAGAGAAAAATATTGTTACATAAAAAAAAAGGGATAGCATTATCAAATTAAAAATTTTACCAAATTTTAATTTCAAACTAGCATTACATGGATAATTTCTTTTCTGCATTTCATTTTTCTGACAACCATTATTAAGTAAAAAATTCTGTCACTTTTCATTGTAGTAGCTACTGAGAGAAGTTCCGCTTTATTTCAGTTTAATAGTCAAATGAAAAATAAAAGAATATTAACGTAAAGTACAGTTAGAATTTTAGCTGATATCTGTAGATGTCTTAATAATTGGATTTAATTTTTTTTTTATAGGTGCCCAGAACGGAGGCCATGTCTATATTGGGTGCGCTTCTTTGCCTCACTAATGTATATAAAGAAATACCTACTCTCCAACCTTCTTCAACCGAGCTTTTTACCATAGAATGTAAAGATGCAAAAGTAAGTTGATGTTTATATTTACAATCAGGTATGTCAAGATATTGTTGAGAAACATGGAAATACTTTCCAAATATTACAATGACAGTGTTACCCTATTCCAATTC
The DNA here is from genome assembly GCA_963978545.1 of Linyphia triangularis. Classification (NCBI taxonomy): domain Eukaryota; kingdom Metazoa; phylum Arthropoda; class Arachnida; order Araneae; family Linyphiidae; genus Linyphia; species Linyphia triangularis. Next base: position 51,890,803 of record OZ021730.1, on the reverse strand, counting down.
CTAATTTCTGCTCAAAGTTATTCCAGAACACACATGTTATGACAGGTTGCTTTATAACTACTTTTTTTAACAATTCTCTCTGGAAACAAGTTGGACATGCGAATCAACATTAGCTAATATAAAATAAATTTTTTACCTGCATTTTGGTGGGTTATTTTTAAAATTTATTTTTAATTTGAAGGTATACAGCAACAAGAAAAATTTCGTAATATCAAGAAAATTTGCTATTTTGGAAACATCAGGAAATTTTCTAAAAGTTGTTACACAAACACATTACGAGAACACTTTTTTTCTCTCAAACGTTGAAAAGCAATTGAAGAAAATTCACTGTAATTGTGACATTCCACTCCTTTTGTCTTATAATTTTCTTCACTAGTTTCATTTCTATTTTAATAACTTTTGAAAAATCCTTTATTTTGATTTTTGGCTGCAATATCTCGGAATAATATAACATTAAAATAATGCTTTTGGTAAAAAATAATGATCATTCTCAAATTAGGAAATAAAAAAGTTAACAACTAATACTTTCAGCAAGCAAGACAAAATACTTTTGTATTCTGATATTTCTCCTCTTTTTATTAATTTTTAAAATATTTTCATTGTTTTCTTTAGGATCACATTACCAGCATTTTATTCAAAGCAGGAAAACGTGAGCCAGCTGGACTGGCAAGGTAAGTGATTTTTTTAATGATTTTATTTATGATCTTTTTTCTATGTATGAAAATTGTAAAATGAATTTTTTAAGTTGTTATCCTGTCTCTATCCCTTAGGCCGGATGCTTTACTAATGCCATATATCTTTTGAAGGCTTTTATCCTTCATAGGGCCATTTTTTTCTTGTAATGTTATGTTAAAATATTATTGGGATTAAGATTGATTTATAATTGATTTATAAAAAGAAATTAATTTAACTTATTACCTAAAATTATTTCAATTTTTCAACCCATTATTACTTTCAATTACCCATATGTGTATACATAAGATAATGAAAGTATAGCATTCGGTCAACAAAAAAAAAGAAAAATAATCTCTTTTTTTTTCTTTTCTTTTTTGCATTTTTCTACGTTTTGAGACATTCTGATTTCAAAAAAGTGATCTAGAAAAATGTCTGTTTATGGTCAGCATAACTCCCGAATTGACCTACAATGTTCAAATTTGGTACGAGGGTTAGTGATGGCCATGGGACCACTAACCTGTACGAGGGTTAGTAGTACCATTAAGGTTTTCGCCAAAATCGCTCATGCCCACAAGGTAGCTGCCATTGAAAAAATCATGTTTTTCAATGATTGCTAAAAAATGGCCTTAATGATTTTAGTAAAAATCCCTGTGGAAATCCCTCTTAAGATGTTCTAAACATCCCCACCTCCGAAATTCCCGTAAAAATGTTTTAATGGCTTAAAAAATTGGAAAACAAATGCTTTTAACACAGAGTTATCTTTCCTTGAATATACTTCACAACAATTGTTTTTTCTTCTCTCCTCAATTTTACTTATAAGAAAGGATAATATAAGAGTTATTGAAAAGTATTTCGCCAAAATTATCTATTTGGCGAATTTTTTTTCTCCAAGACCCATACTAGATTTTTTGCAAAAAATATCGCCAAACTGACATTTAAAAAAAAACTTTGTATAACAACAGTTAAAAATTTTAAAAGGAAGTCAATTAGTTCACCCTTAATGAGTGTATACATTCTGATTTTTGTGGGATATGTTTCTGTGAAAACAAGACTAGCCCTATTTTTAATAGAAGATATCAGGTATATGATCCCATTGCATCTAGGCATATGGAGAAATGTGGAGACTGATGTCTTGGCAAAGGAGGGTGCTGAAGAAACATTGTCATCCACTGCTTCTCGAACATACATTGAGCTGTTCTCTGTCAGAAAACTTTCCGATAAGCAGACTTTGCTTATCCCTCCGGCACACTCTTGGTATTGTGCTGATCATCCTGGAAGATTCCTTTCTCTTCATTCCGACAGACATGCCCAGACTTCACTCTCCCGTTTTTTCAGTGGCTATCTGAGAGGCCTTACTTTCCAAGCCGGTTGTAAATCTTATCCCAAATGTCAATCTGAGCGGGCCTCTCCTACACACATCTTACGGTGTCCCGTGATGACCTGTTAGTTCTTCCCTTAATTGGTTATAATTTTTTTGCCAGTGAATAATCTCGTGGGTCTCGTCTAGCCAATGCTAGATGGAGATTAGAAACAGCAACAACAACTAGTCTATTTTATAGACTTAGGTAGCCAATTTTTTATATGGAAAACCCCTTTACTAGATTGATGTGTTTTGTTTTTATAGTAACTGTCATCAACTAGACCAGGGATCGGCAGACTTTTCTGCACTAAGAGCCAAAAATCAGGGCCACAGAACCTGGAAATCAGGCGAATGTCAGGGAACTTTTTTTAAATTTCATTAAAATCAGGGAAATTTTCAGACATATTTTCCTGTTCTTCCGTAGTTTGGTGCTACTTACCTGAAGATTTGTTGTAGTAATTGTTTGAAGTTTAATGTTACGGAATAATTTAAACTTTTCATTACCACCAAAACTATTTTTAAAAAGTTGCCTTGTTATCTCTTTATCATACATGTTCTATTTGATCAGGATGTCTATAGATCTGAGAAAAATTGGGAAAATTTAAAAATAAATTTATTGTAAAATCAGGGAATTTTTTAGAAATCTGTCAGGGAACTTTTTTCCTGAGTTTTGTGGCCACCCTGTGAATAATCAGAATTGCCAATGTTTTAAAGAGCTGCAAAATAAATATAAGCAGTACCAATATGAGATTTTAACTGTAAAAATTTTTGTACCATTTTTATCGTTTAAAAATCATGGTAGATGAGACAAGTCTGTTGTAAATTTTGTTTGGAATGAACAAATACAATCCAGTCCATTCTTTTCTAAATTCATGATTAGTCCCAGAATTTTTTTCTTTCTTTTGGAGGAAAGCGAGGCCATGTGTTTCCAAAATAGTCAATCAAAAGCAAAAGGAGTTTTAACTGTATGTGTAACCAGGAAAAGTTTAGAGCGAAAGAATAACATGCATCAATTAAAGATGCAACTGTGATTAGATGTATGGTGGGATCCTCTTGTTGCACATTCTCATTTTTCTGAACTTAGACTGAGAAGATGCCAGGAGGCACTGTGGACACTGATTTTAAGTTAGTATTCGAGAACAGTATTGACAATCTTTCCTGTTTTCTCTCGTTTTCCTTATTTCTCGGGCTTGAGATTATGCAGTAAGTTTACCCAAACAAAACACACATTACCATTTATTGCTCTATCAGTTTACTCTTAAGAATTTAGATTTAAAGAGTCACAACTACCCACGAAAAGAGCTGCAAGCGTCTCTGTAGGTGCTGTCTGCCGACCCTTGAACTAGACTATTTGACGAAAACTATTCTCTTGAAAGAAAAGCAGTTGCTATTGTTACTAACTTTATTGTGTGTAAAATTACAACTTAAACTTTTACAATATTATATGACGATTAGTGCTAAAGGTTGTATTAATTTGTTCAAAGATTTGCTCTTTATTTATTTGAAAACTTGTTCATTTCAGGTGCATTGCAATAAACAGCATTGGTATATATTTGTATGAAGAATTAATGAACAAAACTAACCACTATCGCATAAAAGAAGCCATTACAGTCTTACTTATTGCTGTTAGGGTAAAAAACCGAACATTTGAATTCCTTTTTGTTGTGCAGAATTTTGTTAAATTGTGTTTTTTTATGTTTATTTACTTTTTTGTCTGATTTTAAAAGTGTCTTTGATTTGATTTTTTAGTCTTTTATTTAAACTAACATTAGCTTTTGGGTGTTTTTGTGTTTTATTTCATATTGTTTTACTAGGTTGTTAAATTCATATTTATTTTATGTTTTTGCTTCTATGTATATCTTTATGTGGTGATTGGGTTCTGCATGATTTTCACTAACAAACTTGCTTTGAAGGATTCCTTAATTCCACCAAATAAACTTGAAACCAAAGAGGTAATGTTTCTTTTTAGTCATAAACATTTTTATATAAGGTTATGTTTGACATCTTATCTGTTATTAATAAGTTGTACATACTTCAAATTTAAAAGACTTTTTAATGATTGTAGTATATGATTCTGGTATGTAAATTACCTGTAATCTATAAGTTACTCACCCAGTTCTATTTATAAAACAATGCCTTTTTAAATAGTTTTTAATGGGTTCTGATTTTACAAAGTTTTTTTTTATATGTTATTGGCGATTACAAAAAATTTCCAACACAATTTTTGATTACCAAATTATGACTTTAATTGTTTTATACAATATGTATTTCAGTTTTGTTTAGTTTTTTGAATTTATGTTGTTATCCAATATTTTAATACCAACATCTTTCAATTTAACAGCTAAATTTGAACTTTATGTTTCTCTTTTACTGACAATTTTGTAGTTTAACTGTAAAGCTGTGGCTCGTGTCGCCTGCGACATGTTGCTTCTGTTATGCGACCATGCTGAGGAACTGAAAAAGAACTATACAGATTTATCAAGGACGGTTATAGAAGTTAGTATTTTCTTGCAATTTCTGTGTTTGTTTACTATCATTAGAGTACATGGTATTTTCTGTGAAAAACAACTTGCTCTTTAATTTCTATTTTAAATATCATGCGAATTTCATCAGATAAAAGAACTTCAAACTTAGAGAGGTTTAATGTTACTGATTAGAAATAAGAATGAATGAAAACTTGTTTTGCAATTTATCGCTAGTAGAAACAATATAGTGGAATAATGGTATATTTATGTGTTAACAACTTTTCAGTTTCGAACACTGCCTGGAGATCGTAGATGTGAAATTTGTGATTTTTCCAATTAAAGCTCCAGCAATTATTTATTTTTTAAATCCTTTATATTGATGTTATGCTAATCTACAGATGTCTAATTAACCTCCTTGCCTTCATCCACTCGGGTGGAAACTTGGATGATAGATTCGATATCCATAACAATGCATTCTATCAAATTTAGGGGATGTCACAGTCACTAAAAGGTCGCTTTTACGGAATACTAATGAACCAACTTTCCGTCATTCGATCGCGATGAAATAGCATTTAACCTATCATTGAAGAAACTCTTTCCTGTTGCCAAAACTGTTTTAATAAATAAAGAATAAAACTGTTTTGATCAGAATAAATAAAAGATATTTGGAAGAGAGTGCATAAATTCACATTTATTTTTAATGAATAAATTTTGAAAAGTAATTTACTATTATTTGAAAAGTAAGTACATATTTTATTATTTACACCATATTATTTTACAAGTTGCACCAGAAACGTAGTATTTCTTTTCTTTGGTGTTTTATTTTAGTCGTGATTATGAGTTGGTAAGGGGCCAGGCATGGAACTACTTTTTTCTTTAAGTATTAAACAATTTTGAAGAATACAAAACTTTTCTGGTTCAGACGTAGTATAAGACATTTCTTTGGCGCGATTTTATTTGGTGCTTTTATACAAATAAATGTGGTTTCTCGCAACAGTTTTTTATTATTATTTATATTTTAACTTAAGTTGGTACTAATCTGTTAGCCGGATACTAGATAAAAATCACCAAAAGAAAGACCAAAGTAATCCAAACTAACAACTTTCAAATAATGTGCAATTTCTATGTTTAGAATTGGCGATGCATTTACACACCATTTAAATGGGTAAACGTTTAAGCTTGGCACCAACTGGTAATCTCCTAACGGAAAAATACCCTTGATATTTTTATTTTAACTTAATTTTATTATTATTTATGCTTTAGTTTCCTTTTAATTACCATGTGTTGATTTTTGTGATTTTTCTTATCATTAAATAAAAAAAATTGCCAAATGTCCTAAACTACATCTGTTTCACTTTTTCTTAAATGTAAATTTCTATGTCTTTCAACAGGTCCCCCAGCAGAGCTTGGCCACACTTCTAGTGTTCTATAATTAAAAAAATTTATACTACTTGTTACTTTATTTCTTTCATAACATGAAAATAAATTAACTTCATAAATGTAATATTAATTAAAAAAAATTGTTTAATGTCTGTAGCCTTTTTAAAAAAGATTTATCAATGTTGTAAAATTATTCCATCGTATGTTTAAATTTTATTTTATTTTCTTTTATAGGTCTTAGCATCCACTTTAGAAAATTTGCTACCTAATCCTGAAACCGCTATTGCTGAAGAGGACCGAAAGGTAATTTGCTTGTATTATTTGTTCAATTTTATTCTTTAATTGAGGTGAATTAACAATAACTAATTAATGAATTTTATTTGTGCAGCTGATTTTATCTCTGATTCACTGCATTGGGGAGTGGTGTTTCATCACTAAGATTGGTTCACCTTTGTCTACTGAGCAGGACTACTTGCCTCTTTTGTTAGTATTTAAGGTAAGTTATTTTAGTTAAACTGCAAGGTATTTAAACAGTACTAACATTTAAAGTAATCACACTTTTCATTTACCTTTTTACTAAACACAATTTAAAAAAAATCGTTAAAAATAATTTTTAGTTGTTATTATTTCAATTACCCATTTGTTAACATAGGGTAATGCAAGTATGGTTTTTGGTTAAAAAAAATTTCCTTTGTATTTCTCTGTGTTTTTGAACATCTTGACTTCAAAAAAGTGCTCTAGAAAAATTGTGTGTATGTGGTCAGCCTATCTCCCAAATGAATCGATCTACAATGTTCAAATTTGGTTTATAGATCTGTGGTGGCCATGGGATCCTTCATTAAGGTTTTTGTCACTATTGTGCTTATTCATAAGTGAAAAAATCGTGTTTTACAGGAATTACTAAAAAAAGTTTTTAGTTTGGAAAGAAAATTATTACAATAAAAAAAAAACTTTTTTTCATTTCTAGAGAAACATGTTTATTTTGTAAAAGGGGACATTCTTCTAATCTAATTTTAAACTTTGATCTTTTTAAAAAATATTTTTATTGAGATTAGTTTTTTGATATTTTGTTTTGTCTTATATCTTTACTTTTTCATCATTTCACTATTGCAGACATGTCCTCTCCCCCTCCCCCTTTTTTCCCCCCTTCTTTTTTTTTTTTTTTTTTTTTTTTTTTTTGAAATTGCAGGGCTGCCACAGGCGACTAAAAAGGCTACTAAAGCGACTATTTTAGTGGCCAGGCGACTATGGCGACTATTTCAATGAAAAAATGGCCTAAAACGACTATTTTTAACAAAACCTTCAACTATTTTTGGACTGAGGCGACTATTTTTTAAGAAATTGGATACTGTCCGATGGTAGCACGAAAAGAAATCAGCACTAAGGTTCTAACATTTTTTTTCAAAAAGGTGATTTTTTTTAAGGTAAAAGAGAGCAAATACTACCGAAATAGTTGTTCATATTCGCGGGTACAGTGGTCATTTTGCTAGTTCGACGTTAGTTACCGCTCACGCAAGATTTGTTGTTTTTGTCGGCAACCGCAGTAATTTTTGCCTGCCTGTTGTTCCAATGTTTTAATCTTTCGCAGTGCAAGGCGCAAGAGCATACACTGTTATATTCTGAAATATCAAATTATTTCGCTTTATTTACTCTACTTAACAAAAATGAATTTGTGACGAGTGCCCGGAAGAAAACGTTACCAGTATGTACCGAATTGATGTTATATAGACGTTATGTCCGAGATTAGTGACGATTTCGTCGTGTAGGTCAATCGATGCAGAATGATTAGAATTTCAATGTTGTAGCTAAATTTATAAATAATAAAATAATTTAAATTTTGAGGCAATTTAATTACTTTGAATGTAGCTTAAACAAGATGGCGACAGAATCGGGAATTTAGGCAAATGTCAAGGTATTTCGTAAAATTACTCTTTAGTCAAGGAATTTTTAAGTTTTTGAGTTTCCCTTCTCGCATTCCCCTTGTGGGTGCGGACCCGGACTCTAATCCCGGCTCGCGTCACAAGAAGTGGATACCGTGTCGTCGGTGCGAATAATACAGGTTTTTTCATGTGCTTCTTCGTAAAAATCTCTCAATATCTGGCGAGTTGACTGATTTGGGAGTACGAAGTTTTCAACCTTTTCCTACTCTCAGCAGCTGAGCATAACTGGCCAATCCCCTGTCCTCGGCCCACAATCGCATGTTCATGTTCCGTCTTTTTTTTTTTTTTCTTTCTTTTTTTTACTTTCTGAAATCACTGTTATTCTTGGAACTATTATTTACACATTATTTCTGTTAGATTTTTGGTTATCTTATAGCTTCGCGACCGCCGGCGCATTATTGTTAAAAAAAATCCTCAAACTTAAATCTGACTGCATCCTTTACAGACATTATTGTTTTTCTTCTTGTCTTGTGTTTTTTGTTAATAGAATATATTAGAACCCTGAATTCCTTAATATTTCAAATTGATTCCATCATATTTTTTTAATTTTTATTAACCCTTTACAGCACTGTTATAGATGTGCAACAAATCTATAGGCATTGATTAGCAAAAAGGGTTAGATCCTGTACTTGATTATTATATATATTTTTTTTTTTTTTTTTGTACTTTAATTTTGACATTTTACTAAACATAATTAACTGAAAGTGATATGTGTTTCTGATTTATATGTTTAATATAAATCAAACAAAGAATTGAAACATCCTCCTCCCCCTCCAATATATAAACATTTCTGAATGCTCTACTGCATACATTCAGGCAAAGCATCATGGAATTTTTAAAAAAATTCATGCATTTTTTTCCCCGGCCGAATGTTATGCTTGTCATGTTTCATGAAAACGATTTATTGCCTCATTTAATATGTATGTACTTAACTGGTTTAAGATAATATTTTTGTTGTAAAAATTTTTATTTCCATATATTTATGAGTAATTAATTTTTTATAAGAAGCTGTTAATTTCAAGCCTTTTTTCTTCAACGTCAAAATCCAAAAGACATAATTTTTTATAAAATATTATACCTAGTGAAATTTGTGACTGAATAGCAAAATGCTGATTATTTAAGTTTCATGCTCATGCATGCCCAAGTTTAGTAAATATGTAGGACACTGTTTAAAATTTATGTTATGAACAGGATACAGCCTATGACATATATTAAAGAAAACATGTTTTATTTGTGTTATTTTTTAAATTAAAAGAAAAGTATTGTGCTAGTTTCTTTTCCTTGAAGTTAGCAAGTATGGGTGTAGTTTGTAAATTGGTTTATGTGATTTTTTTTTTTTTTTTTTTTTTTTTTCATGCTCTTAAGATGCTTGTTTTGATTTTTAGCAGAAATTTATATTTTGGTGCAATTATACTTTGATAAGTAAATGTAATTGTAAATAGTCAAATTTATATATTGTTACGAATTTTTGTATATTTGTAAATATTTCGTAGTGTTAATTTTGTAAATAGGAAAATTTATGTACATTTTGCATAAGGCAGTGCAATAGTTCTCCTTTAATTTGTTTCCCCGCAGTGAGCCTCTTGATGCTTGATAACGAGTTTTACATAGGTAACGCTAGGAAGCTAGTTTTAAGGAGCAGGGCATTTAACATTATGGTAATGGCAATCTCGCCAAATTGGCGATGGTTTTGGCGACTAATTTTTGTCGCCAAATTTGGTGAGAAATCTCCAAATGTCGCCAAACTTGGCGACATTTTCGGTACATGTATAAGTACATGTATAGGACTTTTCGACTACGATCTGGAAAGTTCTCCAAATTTCTCTCTCTGGAAGTTTCGCGAAGATTCACCACTCCTATATAAGGGCGGCCGTGAGTAGGGTTAGTAGTAGTTGTCGATTTTGAGTCACTGAGTTAGTTGACTGGAATTACTGAGTCTCAGCAAACATTCCGAGTAGTTCTAAAGCGAACTGTATTGTATTGTCTTTTGCGGTGATTTAGCAGTTGTGTTGTCAAGCTTTTAACTGCTGTTTTGTGCTCTATTGTTGTGAAAAGAGCTGTATTGTGTCTACTAGAACGAGAAGTTCTGGAACTGTAAGAGAACTGTGAAGAGTTATTTTGGAATAAATTTCTGTATGTTTTGATCTGCTTTGGCTTCAAATCTTTCTAACCCGTCCACGCAACAATATTTTTAAACTGGTCATATTTTCTTCGTGTTTTAATGATAACGTCGACAGAGATGCACATCAGGGAAGTTTCTGGAAATTATTGAAATGTTGAGGAATTTTGTTTCTTAAATTCTATAGCTATCCTGTTAAAAATTTAAAAACTGGTCTTAATTAAATTCACCTGTCATTGTCAATATATAGTATAATTGTTTAAACGTAAAACTTGTTTTTCTGCCAAAAGGTTGTTTTACTTTGAAAATTAAAAAATATATATGTCTTGTTTTGCCAATCGATTTTTACCGTTGCTTTTGCGTGATGTTTAGCTTTTTTTTGCTTAGGTGCTGTCTGGGACTACGGTTGAGTTGTCAACTTCCATCGCATTATGCAAATATGATAGCGCCTCCCCCAAGACACATGCCTTTTACCATATGGGATGTTATGTATTAGACACTATTTTTAATTGAAAGAAGAGTGTTTTTGGGTTTTCGTGTTTATGTAAATTGACAGTTTTATTCTGATCTTGATGATAACTTAAAACCTTTAAAACAAGAGGAAGGTCTTTACCGACTTAAAAAACAATCGTTATGAAAAGTGAGGCTACTATTTTCAATGTCTGAGACTACTATTTTCAATGTTTGAGACTACTATTTTGGCTACTATTTTTAACATCTGAGGCTACTAAAGCAACTATTTTCAAAGCTTACAGTCAGTGGCAGTCCTGAAAATGTGCAGTATTGCAATTTGTCAATTTTCAAATATTTTAGTTCTTACTGTGAACAATTACTTTACTACTTTACAACACGTTTACGTGCCCCGACCTAATCAATCATTGTGTAAAAATCCACAAATCATATTATGAAAGACAGTGTTTGAACAGCAACATATCAGTATAATAAAAACAAAATATATTGTTAGAAAAATAAAACAAATGTACATTTGTTTTGTATGATTGATAAAAAATTCAATTAGTTGTAGCATGTAAACTAGCATTTAGTGTTGTACAATATGATACAGGTTTGATACCAATTTTAAAAGGGCAATATATTTAAAATTCTATACTTAGAATTTTTTTCAAAGAAGATAGTCTTGGAACTTTATTTTACTTACACAACATTATGAAGCAATTTCAAAACATATTTTCTTGCTTACATACAAAAAGATTCAAGCAGAACAAAATACAATTCGTTTTAAATTAATAAAAATAGTTGTTGAGAATGAATAATTCTAAACAGGTATAAAACATGCTACATAGCATTAGGAACAAATACGAAGCATGCGTTTTAAACTCACTTTAAAGGGAAGTAGTTAGCTATTAGTATTAATTTATTAATGGATATATTTATCTGTATGTTATAACCTTCTAGAAAAATTTTATTTACTAACCTTCATTCTTATTTAGGTGCTAAATGCTGCTGCGAGTGGCAAGAAGCTTGATGCTCAACAAGTGACCCAATCCTTAAACGAACTATCTACACCAGATGTTGATCCAAACGTCTTGATTGAAAATTTCCAAGAGGGCACCACCCCAACTCCTTCTGTCCCACCTAGGACTATGCAAAGTCCAGAAAAAGCCAGATCGGCAGATAGTTCCTTTTTCAAAACCATCCAGAATTATGATCTTAATTTAGTGATCAGGCTGGCTGCTAAAACGGTAACTTATATTGCTACTTTGCATTTTTTTTTTTTTTACGTTTAGAAAGAATATTCATTTGTAAGATGTACTGAAAGGTTGATTTTTTTTTTTGTCGTTAAAACTGCTTGGTGTTAAAAGAGAAAAAATTGCTCATGGTTATGTAAAATTGTTTGGATTGGTTGTAAATAAAAAAAAAAAAAACCTGTTTATTTCAGTAGGGATAATTTTTTTAATGAGTGCTTGATTGCTACAAGTGCTGAGTGGGCTTAGTTATTTGCAAAAAGTGCTTTTATCAAAATAAAGCTTAATTTTTTAAAAACTGCTGATTTTTCAAGAAGCACTTAGTTATTTAATTAATAATGGATTTTGTTCAGGAAGTATTGTAAACCAGAAGTGTTTAATTCATTACAAGAAGTGTTTAATATTTTGCATAAAATGTTTGTTTGCAAGAAAAAGTTTTTTTCCAAAAATATTTTTCTTTTAAAAAGTAATGTAAGTATTTCTTGTAAATAATTAAGCCATTCTTTCAGGCAATAATGCAAACAATTATAGAATTCTTTCAAACAATAAAACATATCTGGTAACCAATTAGATCCTTCTTGCAAAAAATTAAACACTTCTTGCAATGAATTAAACATAATTTATTCCATATATGTTTTTTTTCTCTCCCTCTCTCTTTTTTTTTTTTTTATATTTTTTTATTTTTTATTATTTATTTTATATATTTATTAGTGTTTAATTTATTCCACCAAAAAAGTTTTTTTTTTCTATTTTAGCTACCAATCTTTTAAAAAAAAGTTTTATTTGCTTAATTGCATTCTTAAACTTTGCTCTTTAAGGGGACTTAGTAACCCTTAAACTTTTTTTTTATTAAAGTCTTTAAAATTATAAATTTTACATATTTTGAAGTATTACTAAGTAAAAACTAAATTTCAATTAAAAAAATTTCACATAGTGCTCTAAATTTTTTAAAAATCATCAGATTTCAAATTCTATCTTCTACGTAAAAAAAAAGCCTAAAAAGCAAGTATTTTTCAGCATTTAAATTTGTAAAAAAAAAGTTTTCATTTTATTCAAAACTCCATGCTTATTTTTGTCAAATACATATTAAGAATGACACGGAAAAAATTTTAAGTCGTTTCCTTCATATTTGCTGAAGTTTTAGCATTTTGTGTAAAGTGGAAATTTCAAAAACCACAACTGAGAAAAATGCGTTCGAAATATCAAAGGAGCTATTGCAGCAATGCTATATTCTCCATAAAAAATAATTTTTCTGCAATGCTGTTATCGGATCAGCTCAAAAACTTGCCAGAATAAGAAGAAGATTTCAAAGATTATAAACATGCAAAAAATAGAAAATTTATATTTTTATTATTTTTTGTGAAAACAAGGGGTACCAAGTCCCCTTAAGTATTTTATTAAAGTATCATAAGTGTATTAACTTATTCTATTTCTATCTGCAGCTTATGTATCATTTAGTGAATCACTTGGGCCACTTTCCTATGGGCATTGGGGCCTCCCGTCTTACAAGCCTTGTCAATGAGCACGATGATGTCCCAAATTTGACTGGTGACGAGTTATCTGCTGAAGTCTTCCATGCACCTAATGTGCAGTTTTTTGTTCTCAATAACAGCTCTATTGTCTCTTTTGTGGAGATCCCGGCTCTTGTAAGTCATTTTAGTTCCACTGTCTTGCTGATTTACAGCTTGGTAATTTATTCAAAAACATGGTAGTATATATTATAAAGATATTTTACTTCTCAAAATGTCACATGATATGGGGGCTTGCGTTTAAAATGGGTTAGATCCGTTTGAGAAAACTATAAATTTGGTAATATTTTATTACACACTAAAATACCAAATTTAATGTGATTATATGTATCTAAAAATATTGTCGACATGTCTACATGCAATAATGCTAGTATGGTGACTTACAGTTTATTTTAACTCTAATAATTGTTTCTATTGATTCATACAAGCTTTAAAATTCTTCAAAAAAAAAAAAAAAAAAAAAAAAAAAAAAAAAAAAAAAACAGACATTCAATTAATTCTCTAGAAAAGTCATAATCCAGTGTGGATTTCAATTATATTGAAAGGGTTTTTTTTTTTTTTTTTTTTTTTTTTTTTTTTTTGTACAGATGCTATTTCTGGCTAATGTTTGAACATAAAGTTTGTGGTTGAGGTACCTAAATGAAGATAAATTTGTGTGAAAGTGATTAACAAAGAGAAAACTGAGGTTTAGGCAATGGTTTTTAGATACAGAGCTTCAAAATTCCAATAAGTCTATGGGAGATTAGCACCAGCTGTGTGTTGATGCAAAATCTTTAGAAATATTGATTTTATTTTCCTATTTCTAAATTAGCCGTTGAAGTGCAAAGTAATAATTTATCTGTAGAATTCAACACACAAATTTTCCTGTCTTGTGTTAAAATACCATTTTTGGTAAACTAACTATATTATGTTGACAGTATTCCATTTATTTAGGAGCATTTGAGACTTATGTTTTTCACTTGATATAATTTTATTCCTTAACAAACTCAACTTTTACTTTGACAAAAATTAAATTTGGTTTGTTTCTGGAAACTCGGAAATTTGCAATTGAGAGTTAGTTTCAGGACATTCATAACTAAGTCATATTTTCTTAAATGTTTTCAATCTTATTTTGTAACATTTCCTTTTTAATTCTTTTTAATTGAAGGATATGCCTGGTGGAGGTGCTACAGCTGGTCTTACAACTTCAAAATCTCAGGTTAGAGTGATTATTCGTAATTTGGGAGGAAAGTTCTCTTGGGACTCTTCCATTTTGTATGGACCTCCTGACTTTTATTTTTCAACTCCAGAAACAGGTAGGTTTATTATTTAATTCAACTAATCTTTTTACTCATTTGTATAAACAATATTGCTTATCTTTTGTATGTACATTATTCAAAAACTTAAACTCAACATGAACTTGGTCATGGTAAAAAATCCTGGATGTTTCTAAAATATTTGGCAAAATTGTTAACTGGGGCATATTTCACTTTTTTCTTTGGGGTTATTGATTGAACTTTATTCTTTAACTTTATTCTTTAATTTTATAGATATTATTATGATTTGGATAGTTTTTGATTCTCGTCTACCACTAATGATCATCGAAATAATGATGTTATCTTAATGTCTTAAAATATTTTTAGTGTAAATTTTTTGCATTGCTAACGTGTAATCAAAATCAGATACTATTCCAAGCATACGAAGTAGCGAATTATGGTAGAATAATCACTAATGATGATGTTTGATTCACACATCCAAAATCATGAATGACAGTATTTAAGTTTTACTCAGCATGAAAATGATTTGCTGTATTTTTTGGTATTCTGTGTCGCATTAAAATTTCGTATTCTTTATTAGATCCTTTCACCACTCCATCAAGCATAGAAGTTCCACAAGGTCTTCAAAATACAAACAGCCCCAAGCATTCAGACCATTCCAGCTCTTTATCTAGTCATGGTCTCAGGCACAGGCCACCAGATGAGCTGCCAACTGCTGAAAACAGTGCTGATGATTTGGATAATTTAGATGATGTAAGAACTTTTATTTCAATTGAGTTAGATTGATCTTCAGATCAAGCTTTTTTTTCCATTTTTTTTTTCTCAACCTGTTTTATTTTAAAATGCAATGGACAATTCCATTATTATTATTATTATTTTTTTCAATTCTAAATGTTTCGAAAAAGAAAGGCCATAAATACAAAAATGTCTGCTCAATGCGTTTTTTCTTTTTTTAAATTTGCGATCAAAATTACCTCGTTAGAAGTTGGCGAGAAAACGACTCATTCCGCTGGCATTGAATGTGACGTCACGGCTTCGCAAACATCTTGGCTTGAAATGCATCAGCGGAAACCAGATTTGCCAATTTTTCGCAAATCACACCAACCTGTACAGAATGTGGCTATGGTCTACCAACGTCATCTATTTGGCAGAAACCTCACGATAACCATAGAAACAATAGGGCCTCTTTACATCCTGGATTTTGTTGAGTGTTTTGATCAGACTGGTTTTGGCTCGGTTTTGGGGCATTTCCTTTTCTTAATATTTAAATAACTAATTTTTTTAAAGAACTTTTGTTTAAATATTTGGAATCAAAGAAATTCTTCATAAATATATACTAATTTCACTTGTTTTTAAAAAATGCAGGAATTGTCCATTGCTATTTTAAAATAAGACAGGTTTTTTCAAAACTAAATGTGGTTTTATCTATTTGAAATTAAAGGTAATGAAGTTGGGAAATTAGTGGTTGTTAATTCGATGTTAATAACAAGGTTAATTGTCCTTTTCACTAATGAGGGATTTGTATTGTAGTTACCTAAGACATATGTGTTGTCTTTTTTGTAGTTGCTAGGTTTAGACATTTTTTGTTTTGTGGAATTCGTATTAAACTAAATGCTGGTCTATTGAACATTTTTAGATAAAAGTAATTTTTTTACTGCAGTTTTAAATGGTTTTGAGACCATTCTTGTTTTAAAATAAAAAGCACAACTGAATCTTTGAAACATCATTTCAAATATTTTAAATCTTGCCTTGTATATTTTTAACTCCTCTAAATTTATACATTTAATGAAAAATATTGAAATAAACTCATTTTAACATCATAGAAAAAGTTTTAAAAAATGTTATAAATTTTTAATGAAATTCTATACGTTTTTAACACATTGACTGCCATATGAGATGCATTCAACTCACGCCACTGGTTCAATCTGTTCTCCAATCAATGCGTCGATGAGTGCTGTGGTTGGTTGGTCCGATAATTTTTGCAGAAGGGCAACACTTGGTTCGTACTGCACCAAAGAAATTAGTGAACATCAATTTAAAATGTAAGAAACAAAGCATCGGAAAAATTAATATAAAAGTCAAAGTTGAAAGATTTTAGTGGGTGGAAGCATTTCACAACAAATGTCTTGCCGTCTGTCAGACCGCATATAGCAGTTAAAGGTTAAATCAAATTGGCTCTTTAGACTGGAATCATGCAAAATTCCGTGGCAGTCAACTTGTTAACTGTACGCCTAAAGGTAATTTAAATCTTAAAGATACTACTTGAGGAAATTTGCCAGCATATAAACAACAATTAAAAGTTTCCCACTTGTTCTCTTTCTATGTGTAAGAATATTTAGTATTTTAGAGTTGCAAATTAAATGTTGCCAATTAGCGTTACAAAAGTATTTGTTAAATTGAATTAAAAATAAATAAAATTGTGCTTGTTTGTGTATATTTCTTGTACCTGTATAAATATTATTTATATTTTATTATATCCGTACGGTTCAATTGGAATACAAATATCTAATTTGCAGTGTACCCATTTATTTATGGATTCTGTACACTTTTTTGTAAATTTTTGTCTTAAATTTCATATTGCAATTAAGTTGTTCTTTTATCTACCAAAACAGATTAAATTTTATGTATTCCAATTCATTGTAATTTTATTTTATTTATAAGATAATTTTTCTTTTGTCCTATAGCTTTTACAATACATAGGACATACTAGTACAGAATGTGTCACAATGCATGGTCAACCATTGAATTCTGCTTCAAAATTACAAAATGAAGATGGCAGGCAACAAGAATTAGAAACGATAAATTTAATTCTAAATCAACGAAACCAAGAATTTGCTCAATTTGAAAGATTATCTATTAATAGCTGGTAAGTTGATTTATTTTTCTGTTTTATAAAGGCCCATTGGCAGATTTAAGCTCTTTAAACTAATAAAAAACTTTTTTTTAATGTTTTAACTTTTATTGTTTTGATGGTGATCAACAATAGAATAGATATTGATGATTGTCACCTTGATATACAGTTATAGCCAACTGTATCAGTTGACTACGACTCAGTTGAGAATGACAACATCTATACAGAATGTTTTTTTTTTTTTTTTTTTTAATCTTTTGGAAAATCGGGAAAGTTAGGGAATTTTGTTTTAAATTTTTTGGAAAATAGGGAAAAGTCAGGGAATTTTGTTTTGGATTTTGAGTGGGAATCTGGATAGAGTGATTTTTACTTTAATATACTGATATAACCAAATATATGTATCAGTTGACTGAAAGACAATTTCAAATGTTTGTAGTCAATTTATACTACATATTGTAAAATTCAAAAAAAAAAAAAAAAAATTACATAATTTTAAGTGAAAAATTTATGCTTGGTTCTCCATTGAGGATAACACAGTATAGCAATATGCAAAAACATTTAGAAAATTACTGATCTTCCAAAAAAAAAAGGCAACAACAAAAATCTTTGATCCAACTTGCAATGGAAATCATTTATTTGTTTTTTACTGGTTGAAGGGGATTGGTACTTTAGAACTATTTTTTAAATTTAATCCTTAAAAATTATAATTTTTACATATTTGGAAGTAATACTAGGCAATAGCTAAATTTTGTATAAACAAAGTTCACAAAGTGTTTTAAATTTTAAAAATTTCAATTTCTTTTTTAAAAATTCAAAAAATATCTAAATTTTATTTTTATTTAAAAAAAATTTCTTGATTTTTGTTAAAAATTTTTCCCAGTTAATACTCAAAAACTTTTAAGGATCAGATTTTGAATAAGTAAAATAATTAAGAAGAAAAACAATAAAAAAAATCAGAAAAAATTTATATTTCTTACATTTTAATTAAAAAAAAGTCTATACTTGATTCAAAAATTCTTTCCTAGTGTTGTCAAATTGATCTTTAGGAGGACACACAAAAAATTTCAAGTCATCTCATTGTATTTGATGGATTTTTAGAATTTTGAGTATGGTGGTATTTCCAAAAAAACATGAACTGAGAAAAATGCATTCAAAATATTGGAGAAGACATGCATCTATGGTGAATTCTCCATAAAAAAAGCATAATTTTTATACAATTGTAGTTATTGGATCAGATCAAAAATTTGTCAGAATATGGAGATGTCTTCAAAGTTTACAAAAATGCAAAAAATGGAAAATCCATATTTTATAATTTTCCTCAAAACAAAGGGTACCAAGTCCCCATAATTAAATTTTAAATAAGCTGTTGAAGTCGCATAATTTGGATCAAGGTCAAGAAAATGCCAGTTTTTTAACATTTGGACATGTCTGGTTTTTGCAAATAGCTATCCAAATAATACTTCAGATTCATCAGGGTGCGTACGCGGCCTGGAAAACCTGGAAAGTCCTTGAATTTCATTATTTTTTTCAAGGCCTTGAATATCCTGGAAAAATAGGATTATTTCTAAAAAAGCCTGGAAAGTCCTTGAATTTCCCCTTTTCAATTCTAAAACCATAAAATTCTTGTTCCCGTATTACCAGAATTCTGACGTCACACTCTCTAGCCGGTTCACTTTTGGCTGATATGTCAATCATACTTGAATCGGTTCCTCCCGAGCGGCCCGGGAACGGCACGGTCACTATGACCTTTGGCCTCTCCCCGAACGGGACAAAAAGTTGCACAATGAGTATCCGGTGGAAAGAGGGTGTAATTTGATATGCAGGATATTTCCCCTTTTCTCTCTCCCTCATTAGGTGCATTCTCAAACGACCAAAATTTTCCTCTGAGAGGATATTGTGCTTGTTCGAAATGGAGATGGAAAGAAAAAGAGCGCGCTTAGCATATTTGTATATAAGATATCGAAGAAAAAAGAATCGAATTAATCGCACTATGTGGATTCATCCCATTGTTTAGAGCCGATCAGCATTCGGTATGTTCTTCTGTCTCTACCCGCAGTTAAGAGAAGACAAAGTAAAAAAATTCAACTTTTTCCGGATATCGATTGAGAGCTTCGACGAGTTGGTGGAGAAATTATGTTCCAGACTGCAAAAACCCGACACTAACTATCGGAGGAGTATATCGCCTACAGAGAAAATAGCAGTTACGCTTCGGTATTGTATTATTATTTATATCATTCTTTCATTTATGTCGATTCCTATTTAAAGAAAGAAGAATTTCTTTTTCTGTAGAAGGGTATGCAATTTTTTATACCAATTATTGAAATGGCCTACTTTAAAGCCGTGAAAGTTATTAATTAAGGTTGCTGAAAAAAAGAAAAACTTCCAATTTTATTAAATTTATTTTGAGCTCATTAAAAAATTTATAATTATTTGGTTGGTTTCAGATTATCTGGCGCCGTCAGCAACACGAGGGCTATAATGCGCCGAAACATTCGTCATTAGACAAGCCAACATACATTTACAAACACCCATGCGTAACACGGGACTCGGAACCTGCAACCTCGCTGTCTAGAAGCTAGCATGCTAACCACTATACCGTTTGGTCGGCTTATAATTATTTAAATATGATACAAATATTTTTACGGAAATTTTTGAGGTATTCAATGGTATTAATAATGGTGTTCTGAAACATATGTTATTAAATGAAATTAAGAACAAATCATGTTAATTTCTTTTTTATTGAATTAAAGTTTATTTAGAAAAACACTATGATTCAGATTTTTGAAACTTTAAGATTTTTTAAAAAGTATATCAGTATTATTTAAATTCGTAAAGTTCGTACATTTAAATGTTTAGTATATTTCTAATATTTACTAAAATTTATTTTACTTAAGTATTTATTAAACGGTAACCCTAAATTTTAACTTTATTTCCTAGAAAAATTGAATTCACTCAAAATTCTGTGAAAAACAATAGTATTTATAATGTTATAAATTTTTAGTATAATTTTTTATATTAAAAAATTTCTAACAACTTTGATGATACTGATGTATAAAAATATTATTTATTCTCTAAATTTAACTTAGAAAAATCAAGTTCATCACCTTAGAAAATCATGTTAAAAGTTGAGTGTCTTTCAGCATTATTACTACGGAAGATCTTTAATCACTACATTAATAACTATCACTACAATTAAGGCCAGCAACTTGTTGATATTAACAAATAATTATTTTCATCACTCTTTTTAGAAGAATTAAGTATAATAAAGCAAGGCCAATCTGTCATGCAGATATGCATCTGTATGACAGCATTACTAGGCCACAAGGTTTAAAAAGATTCCAATGAAATAAAAGTCGTTAAATATACGCAGGAAATATAAAATAGGGTGAAAAAATCCTTATACATATTAGCAAGTAAAAGCGATGTTATTTTTAAATTAAAAAAAAGAAGCATTTACCATCACACTGGCACGTTGATATTAACAAATAGTTATTTTCATCACTATCTTTTTAGAAGAATGAAGTATAATTAAGTTTTTTTTTGGGGGGGGGGAGCGCGTAATCAATAACAGTGGTACAAGGTTCAACACGTCATGTGGGACGACTAAACTGGTGTGACTGAAAACTACATTTTGAATAGAGCACAAAGTAAACAGTTTACTTCGTAAACGGGATTAACTAGAAAGTAAAGATTTTTATACCCAATGGGTATTTTTGGAGGAATATTCTTGTAGAAGAAATTTTTTGAAAGAGAAAATTTGATTGAATAGCACACTTCTCAATATTTTATACAAAATACTAATTTTACGGCGATTAGCAAAAAGCAGACGTCCACTAAAATTAAAAAAATACAGGGTGGTCAGAGAGAGAGACTTTGCCGATTTATTGACCTCTTGCGGACGTTGCATTCAACAGATCAAGATTAGGTTTCAGGTATAGTTATTCAGAGGTATGAGCTCGGGATTCTGTGAATGGCAACAAAATGGCGCTCATGGTTACAGTTATAGTCACAGAAACTCGAAAATTTGAATGGTAACGCCTACTTTTTTCTGTCGCAAAATGCTCAGCGCATGCGAAAACCATAAACAGAATGGAAGCTAGAGGTTTATATTTCGGCAAAGTTTCTTTATGACCCGTAGTTATTCAAATGATTGTGTGGTTTTTGTCATATAATTACAAATGAAGTATTCATTATGTGGACTGTATAAAACATTACATTTTGATTTAATAATGAAAAAATAGAACATATGAAACAAACTTTATGGAAAAAACAGAGCATATCCGTTTCGAGAAAATTTATTTTATGCTGTTACGTTAGTGCTTATCGGTTGGTTTTATTTAAGTAGAGATCATCGATGAACATTGACAAGCACATAACTAATTTGAAAATATAAAGGACATTACTTGTTGAAAATAAAAATTGTTCTTAACAGTGCAAATTAAACTTTAGAAAGTTGTTGAGTCATGATTGTCTGATCAGTTCGTTAGCATAGTTCGTAGCACGTTGCCCGGGAGTTCTGAGTCATCTCATGTTTTTTCCGGGTTGAGTCGAGTTGAGTTGTTGCTTTAGAGTTGGTGGGCATGTGACACCACAATGCTAAATGGGAAAGTTTGAACAGAATTATTATCACAACAGAATTATTTTAATGCATGAATAAGAAGATCTTGTCCCATGTGTCCTCTGTTGCGGATTTTATTTTGTAGGATTCCGAAGTCTTATCCCATAGTACAGGTCTTTCGTGCACCAGGCCGACTAAATGGTATAGTGGTTAGCGTGCTAGCTTCTAGACCTCGAGGTTGCGGGTTCCGAGTCCCGTGTTAGGCATGGGTGTTTGTAAATGTATGTTTGCTTGTCTAAGACGAATGTTCGGCGCATTATAGCCCTCGTGTTGCTGACGGCGCCAGATAATCTGAAAACCACCAACCAACTTTCCTGCACCAGGGAAATAAGAAAATCTGCATCGAATGAGGGCATTGCTTGTTGGATCAAGAGATATGTCTGAATCTTAGAAACGTGTTGAAATAACTGATACACATTCATTGAGATTTTTTGCCTAGGCCCCTTCTATAGATCTCCTTCTATCCAATTAAAAAGATTCTTACACAAAGACTCAACTGCTTATAAATCACGGTAGTGATAAGGATCAACGGTAGCTCCTCCAGCAATACGATTCACTTATTATCGTATTTACTTTTGAAAAAGATTTCCCTCAGCAGTGTTTTCTTTTCCCCAGTAGTTAAAAGAATCCTTAGGAAAGAGATATCTATAAATCCAGTAGTTTGACGCATCCTTTCACCGGGACGGTTTTGTGGGCGTGTTGGGGTAATAATAGTGACACTTTTACAAACTCCCACCCTCCTTAAGATTTCAGTGCATTTCTCCCCTTTCGACATTTATCAAAAGGGGGCTTGTATCCTCACCGTGCCCGGACCTTTCCTGTCTGTCCCCAGCTTCTGGTATTCTTTATTCTGTATAGTTCTTGTTCTACTTCTGTACGCTGTCGTCTTCGTCATTCATGTTTGAATTTTGATTGCGCGCAAATGTTTTATTTTCATCGTAGTAGTTTCAATTATTAACTGTTTTCGACAGCATTACGACGAAGTAAATCACGTTTAATATGGGCAAGTGCTTATTCCAAGACATCTGGTTGCAAAACTTCATTTCGCAAAAGGATAAAAAATGAATGAAATATTCATTGTAGAAAGTAATGCCATGACACAGGAAACCAAAAAAGGGTTCCCACGGTCATTGAAAGTCATTAAAAGTGCTTCATATTTTTGAACCTGTTTTCAAAGCCTTGAAAGTACTTGAAAATGCTTAGAGGTGCTTAAAAGTCCTTAATTTTTGTGTATGTTGACCAACTTCAAAATTTACAAAAATGCCACTCAGACTTGCTATCCCCGCGTGTCCGCCACTTATGTTCATTATATCGTAATTTTCTGACATATTTGTATTACACATGCGCCAACTTGTAACTGTTTTGGTAGAATATACTTTATAAATTTTTTTTATTCAGGCATGATGCC
Source organism: Linyphia triangularis (assembly GCA_963978545.1). Lineage (NCBI taxonomy): Eukaryota > Metazoa > Arthropoda > Arachnida > Araneae > Linyphiidae > Linyphia > Linyphia triangularis. The sequence goes on along the minus strand of OZ021730.1, from coordinate 51,867,499 downwards.
TGAAAACAAATTTTAAGGTCCTTAAAAACATTAATTAGGTCTTTAAAAGTCATTGATTTTCATTCTGTGATTTGAGTGGGAACCCTGCAAAATTCCGTTATTTTGAATTTTATCTCTAAAGATAAGGTGCTTAAATCTTAAATAGTATGAGCGATGAAATTGGTGATGGCACATTCGTCATATAATAGTTTTAAAGATGCTGGAGAAATATTTTTAAAGTGATGTTTCCCGGTAATGTAATTTATAGCAAAAGGACATTGAAATTAAGAGTCGCTGTTATTCATTCAAAAACATTTAAATTGCAAATGTAAACAACTTAATTACAATTACTTAACTTTCATAATTGAAAACATAAATGTTAGTGCTTTTGAAAATTAATGTTGCAGCTATTTGTTTGTAATATAGTTATATTTCATTATCATTCATATATTAATGTATTTATATATTTTTTACTAATCCACATGAAAAGTGAAAGATAAATTTTGAAATTTTTTCTAATCACACCAAAAATATTTTGAAATAGACTAGGTAGAAAAAATTCTTTAAGATAATTATATAGTCAAATATCTTTTAACTCAAAGCCGAAGGAGGGGGGTTAAAAAATTACTCGCTTTTTTCAAGTTATCGAAGAACTTGTGAAAATTATGGCTATATCTATTTCTGTGGCTAAAAATTATTGACTCCGAGATGGAAAACGTGACCCTGAAAAACTCAGGGAATTTTTTTTCTGAAAATGAGTATGAACCCTGTTTAAAGAATAGTATCTCTAAATAAAGTACTAAAATTTAATGTGATTTGAATGTCCACATAAGTAGCAATAATTGTTTATTTACTTAGTTTAAATTATTTTCAGAAAGAATGTTAATTATTATTTGAACATTAATTATTCTAGTTAATGAAATTTTTTATTTAAAATATGTGTACGTGTAATTAGAAAAGAATTAACTCGGTTTAAACAAAAAAAAAAACTAGTTTAAACCCCCCCAAATTTTTTTTTAACCTAGTTTTTTTTCCTTATCCTGGTAAGAGGTATAATTATCAATAAATATATGTGGTTGTACTTTGCTGTTAAGTAATATGTATTCTTTTTGCAACTTCGTTAATTAAAAAAAAAGTATAAAAATTCAATTTTGGTATCGACTCTGCAATGGTAAAATAGGGCCTTGATTTTTGTTGAAATATCCTTGAAAAGGGCCTTGATAGTCCTTGAATTTCACTTCCAAAAAAGTGTATGCACCCTGTGAATATATAGAGGTCATTACTGTAATCAAATAAAAAATAGCAACAAAAAAAGTATTTTTTATAATTTTATTATTTTTACATATTGAAACAACTCTAAATCACAAAATAATACTTCAGATTCATACATACAGGTCATTACTGTAACCCAATTCAAAATAGTAAAAAAAGGAATTTTTATAAATTCATTATTTTTTACACATAGAAACAACTATAATTATTTTTTTCTAACCACTTTTAGTATGGAAGCAAAGCCAGCTCTTTCTCCGCAGCCAGTAGAACCTAACTCTGCCTTTCAGCATTGCAGGCTTCTTCTCAACCAATTAGGATTCACTTCTTGGGAACGAAGGTATTTAAATATTTGAGAAGTTTCATGCACATGTCAGATTATTTCTAATTTTCATTATCTTTAAGTTAATTTTATATTTAGTTAAATTTTCATATGTTTTTAGATCTCAGTTTGATTTGTTGAAGAAAAATGAACAGCTGTTAAGGGAGTTGAGAAATCTAGACAAACAAGTGTGGTTAGTATATTTTATATTCTTAACAGGTATTTTTTTTTACAATATATATTCAAATTTAATTCAATAGGAACAAGCTAGGTATCAATAGTCTCTTTACAATGTCTTTTATGAACTTCTTTTAGAAATTCTTATATGAATAAATGATAGAATTTCATTCGTTCACTGTATTATTTTCAGTTTATGTTTAAACTTTGATTTTCAGTCGGGATACTCATAAAATCGCTGTTATATATGTTTCTGCTGGTCAAGAGGATAAGAATTCTATTCTATCAAACCCCGGGGCAAGTCAAGAATTCGAAGAATTTGTTGCTGGTTTAGGATGGGAGGTATAAAATATTTCCATCCTTCTCATGTTTTTTTTTTTTTTCTTCTTTTTTTTCTTTTTTTTTTCAATATTTTGTTTTCAAATTTTTATACCAAATTGTATAGAAAGAATATACCATAGCCAGAAATTGGTTTTGATATAAAAAAAGTATTAAAAAGTAGAACCGTAATTTAAAATGAAGAAAATTTCAGAGACTGGAATACAAATTTAGTTGTTTTTTCACTTTCTTCACTGCTATAAGCATGATTTCTTGCAACAATTTCTCCTTTGTTGCCATTTTTAATGATTTCCAACTACATAATGTTATAATTCTGTGGAAACCCTATTATTGTAGCATTGATTTCGGTCTTTACCGAGATTGAAACAAATCCACAAAATTACTTCATTTTTGAAGTTCAGCGCTTTTAACGCATGACCACCAAAACTCTTTTTGTGAGATATCACCCTGATTGATCATTTTGAAGAAATTATGCTTTTGATAGAAATATCCTCAATGCTAATACAGAGTGACGTAATACAATATGGTAGAATCATGGAGAAATATTTGAGACTTTGAATACAAAGTGAATTAATTATATTATTCAATGAATACTTAATGATACAAAAACACCAAAGAAATTCAGAGAATTTATTGCAGGATATATGAAACTACTTACACACTTGCTAAAATGTTAACACCGAGTAGTTCACACTACAGCCACTTTGTAGGAATATTCATTGAAAGCTAAGACTTTTCTCAACCAGACACCATCTCTTTTACTTTCTTTTTAAACCATCTTAATTGCTTTTGAATTTGGAAGTAATGTCGGTCTTATTCTGCAGGTGGAATTAGAAAGCCATCCAGGGTTTCGAGGAGGTCTTCAACGAAACAAGAGCACAGGGGATACTGCTCCGTATTATGCGACTGCCTTCACTGAAGTTATCTTCCATGTGTCTACTAGAATGTCCACCATTTTTGAACCAGACACAATACACAAAAAGGTATTGTCATTATATATATTACATTAATTTTACAAATCCAGCAAAAGTGGAAAGAACGTTATTTTTCCGCAAATTACTTGGGAATAATTTTGTTTCTTTCCTTTCACTATTCACAATTGTAATTTACTATTTGTGCTGTAATTAAGCCAATTTAAAATTCATATATGTAATTGAAATAAATTTAGTAAAATTCTTCCTTAGAGTATTTTGAAAGTATTAAGGTAATATATTGTTATAATACTGTAATAATTATATTGTTATATTACTGTTCGAAGTTTTCAATCATGTACAATTATTTTTAGGTTTGCCATTTGGGCAATGACGAGGTCCATATAGTCTGGTCAGAACACAATAGAGACTATAGAAAAGAGATTATTGCTACAGAATTCTGTGATGTTTTAATTGTGATATACCCAGTGGGCGGGAGAATGTACAGGATACACATTTCCAGAAAACTTGGAGTGAGTAATTTTTTAAATGTTGTAATCATTTTTAGTCATTTTGATCGACACCTTATTTGTGTGTTTTTTGTGTACAATTGTTTCTACTTGCATTGTATTTGCAAAGTAGATACTGTATTTGGACTGTTATTTATCTTTAATTTTCTTGCTGCGTAAAAGCTATATTTGTAATTTTTGTTTTAAATTTTATTTTTTATGTTTTTATTGAAATTTAACCAATGGAACCCTTGACAAAATGGTTGATTTTAATGTCTCTTTTTTGCTTGCAGATTCCATTTTTTGGACCCTTATTTAACGGTGCTATAGTTGGGTATAAAGTTTTACCAGGTCTTGTTAGGGCGACTGCAATAAATGCCAATAGAGCCAAGAGGTCACTGATGTCACTATATATGAATTAGTATCCTTTTTTTAGTTACATTTCTTAAAATATCCATTTTTATACCATTTAATTTCTTAATAACTTTTGTAATTTAACTAATATAAATACTTCATTCCTTGTGCTTATAACCAGAAGTTAGTTAATTTCCTTGAGGGTCATTATTAGCTTTGAAGAAAGAAACAAATCTTTGGAAACTATAGTTCAGAACCACAAGGACCAGACAACATTTGAGCAGTTTGCGGCTAATGTCTATTCCCCTGCACCTGCAAAGTCATATGCTCCCAGTAGATCCTCAGGTAACTTAATGATTAGTTAATTGTATATATTAATTTATTTAAATCATGGAATTGGTAAGGTCATGAATTTTAAACTTGATGATCCTGTGTTGGCTCTTCAAATCATTTACAATCAACAATATATTATACTTGAGGCATTATTAAATATTTGCTTCAATATATTTTTATTTTGGGTTAGTACAAGTTATTTGCTATTAATGTTTATTATTGGTATATATTTAAGAATCTTATTTAATATTCAATTGGTTTGTTCTGATGAATAATTTTATTTAATAGAATGTGTCTACTTTTGAGTAATTTTTAAAACTATGCACATGATTTTTCATATATTAGAAAAAGTTTGTCAATTTTTAATAACATTTCTAATAGTTTACAACTCTTTAATTTATTTTTACTGCAAACAAGCTAATTGTTTGTTTACTAAATCACATATATATCAAAAGGTGTGCTAATTATTGTGCTTTTATTTTTCTAAAGCTTTTTTTTTTGTTTTGTTCTATCACACAACAAGAATTCCAGTCACTGACGCTAATTATTACTCCTTACTATTCCAATTCTCCAAATTTTAAAAGAAACTTTTATTCTGCTCTTAGGTAATCGAGCATATTACTATTTTTAATCTAGGCTAATACCCATAAAAATATCAGGGATAACTTTGGGTGCAATAACAGTCAAACCCCTTTAACGCTAAATCGCTTAGCATGAAATCCCGTTTAACGTGAAGTAAAAGCAGTTCTCTGTACTTAAAACTTAACATTAATTTATTTGTTTAACATGAAATTTGGTTAAAGTGAACTATTTCAGCAGCACCATTGACTTCACGTAACAGGCTTTGACTGAACTGTACTTATTTAATAGTAAAAATAGGACTGTACTTATCTAATAGTACTCTACATCTAATAGTACTCTACATCTAATAGTACTCTACATCTAATAGTACTCTACATCTAATAGTAAAAATAGTTGATAAAAACTAATAACTTTTTATGACACAAAATTTTTAACCTCACTTTTCACTACAGGACCCCCTAGCCGAGCAGACAGTGCATGTTCCAGGGGTATTCCGAACTTAGCTGCAGCACTATTAGATGCCCACAGCAAAGGAAGTGCATACAGCCCTAGCATGCGTAGCAGAACAGTGAGTCAATCAACTGCTGAGGATGTATCTCCACATAGCTCACCGCAGGTTTCGTTAAGAGGTATTTATCACGTTAGAATTTGATTAAGTGTGATGTGTGTCAAACCAGAGGACAGGCTTAATTGAAAACAACCCTGTAAGTAAAGTACCCTAAATACTGTGATTGGCTACACCCTCATTCTCAATCAATCAGAACCTATAGTGGACCTGTTTACTCTATACCTGATGTTAAATAAGCCTGTCCCTAGATATACTTCTGAATGTGTTGTAGGTTTTTATATACAGGGTGTCCCTTATATCAATGTGTGGTTAGGAATGCTATTAAATGGCACTGGGTGTCCAGGCTAAAAATATCCAAAACTTTTAAGTTTATCTTTACGCAGCTATCCATTAGAATACAAATGTATGTATATATATATATATATATATATATATATATATATATATATATATATATATATATATATATATATATAGATAGGAAGAATATCTCACCAAATTTTAATAACTATAGATTTTAATGTGTAAACTTTTGTAGATGTCTAAGGGGTAAAGGTTCTCTCCAATTGTTTTGTTGCATATCGGGATTTATTAGACGAATTCCTTGAATGATACTCTTCTTCAACTCAACCACAGTTCCAGTTTTTTATTTATACACAATGGATTTAATGAATCCTAAGATAGGCATGCCTTGTAACAGTGCGTTCTATGAAGAAAAATTTATCAAGGATGCCATTTACATATATTCCTAACCACACATTGACTTTAAGTAAATTTAATATAATAAACTGCTTCTCCGTTCTCCGTGGATTGGAAACCCTCCTGAGATTTGTTCAAGAAATCTCAGGAGGGTTTCCAATCCACGGAGAACGGAGAAGCAGTTTATTATATTCTAAATTTTAATTATATAGTTCCGTTAATTAAAAATATATAGTTCCATATTAATAAGCCGTAACTTTTGGATACTTTTAGCCCGAACACTCTGTATAATATAACTTAGTTCCAGGATAAAAAAAAAAATTCCTCAAATTTAGTTACCTTATTTACGTGTAATCCTTAATAATACATATTTATCTTAAGAATTTACAGGCTCGAAGTTGTGCTTTTGAATTATGCAGCATTTGTAATTTTTAAAATATATATATATATTTATATGGTTTTGACTCGATTATTTAAGTTCTTTTGTTATAGTTTGAACTTTTAAACGTAAGTTGAATTTTGGTTATAGAATTATTGTGTTTTATTGAATCAGAGTTTATTTTTTCAGATTTCTAAAGTAATTAGTTACATACAGAAGAACAGGGAAAAATATATTTAATTATTATGTAGTTTAGTTTTATTTATAACTAGCTAAATAACCGTGCTTCGCCATGAAATTTTACCATGTGCAATATTTTAGCCAGCTGTGAGGGCCCGCGTTGCAGAAATCCGTTAATGGTATATAGGCCCCAATTTTTGGCGCTTCGCTCGCAGGAAGGTTCATCGCAAAGCCAAATCGAGCTTGCTTCGATCGCTGGAAAAGTCATTGGTACATAAGCATGGGCTTACTTAACTCGTTGAAAGATTCATTGCTATACAAACATGAGCTCGCTTTGCTCGATGAAAGGTTCATTGCTGCGTAAGCATAAGGTCGCTTCACACACTAAAAACTAATTGCTACGTAAAGCCTTAATATTTACAAGCCCCTCCCTTGTCGAAAAACAATAAAAAAATTCCCTGCTAATAACTATAATACAACACCCCTCAAGGAAATCAAGGAAATGTCAGGGAGCTTTCTGATTCTGGAGATTGTCAGGAAACTTTTTAAAATTTCATGAAAATCAGGGAAATTTTGTATTGTTTAGGGGACATTCATCCATATTTTGGCGCTATTTACATGGAGATTTGTAGTGGTAAGCCATTAGAAGTTTCATGTTACCGAATAATTTAAACATTTTTTTGCAAGCTAAATTATTTTTTAAAAAATTGCATATTATCTCTTTAGAATACACGTTCTATTTGATTAGGGTGTCTAGACATCTGGAAAACCTATTGCGAAAATTGGGGAAATTTGGAAAAAAGTTTGCCCTAAAATCAGGGAATTTTCTAGAAATCTGTTAGGGAAATCAGGGAATTATCATGGAACTTTTTTTCCTGAATTTTGTGGCCACCCTGTTAGAAATCATTTTGTAAAATATTTGTTAATTATTTAATTAAAAAACAAATAAAATTTCAAAATTCTGTTTTTCAAAAGTTCAATTTGAAGGCCAAAACTACTTGTGTTGAAAATTTCAGAGCTGTAGCCGTATTAGAAGTCATTTTGTAAAATATTTATTAATTAAAAAATAACTAAATAAAATTTAAATTCTGTTTTCCCAAAGTCCAATTAAAAGGCTAAAACTACTTATGTTGAAAATTTCAGAGCTGTAGCCCTATTAGAAATCGTTTTGTAAAATATATATATATTAATTAATTAAAAAAATTAATTAAAAAGGAACTAAATAAAAATTTAAAATTCTATTATTCAAAAGTCCAATTAAAAGGCTAAACCTACTTTTGTTGAAGTTTTCAGAGCTATAGCCCTATTAGAAATCGTTTTGTAAAATATTTATTAATTAATTAAAAAAACTAATTAAAAAAGAACTAAATAAAAATTTAAAATTCAGTTTTTCAAAAGTCCAATTAGAAGGCTAAAACTACTTATGTTGAAAATTTCAGAACTGTAGCCCTATTAGAAATCATTTTGTAAAATATTTATTAATTAATTAAAAAAGAACTAAATAAAAATTTAAAATTCTGTTTTTCAAAAACCAATTAGCAAGCTAAAACTACTTATGTTGAAAATTTCAGAACTATAGCCCTTTTAGAAGTCATTTTGTAAAAAAAAATGTTAATTAAATAAGAAAATTAATTAAAAAATAACTAATTGAAATTTAAAATTCTATTTTTCAAAAGTCCAATTAAAAGGATAAAACTACTTTTGTTAAAGTTTTCAGAGCTATAGCCCTATTAGAAATCGTTTTGTAAAATATTTATTAATTAATTAAAAAAAACTAATTAAAAAAGAACTAAATAAAAATTTAAAATTCAGTTTTTCAAAAGTCCAATTAGAAGGCTAAAACTACTTATGTTGAAAATTTCAAAACTGTAGCCCTATTAGAAATCATTTTGTAAAATATTTATTAATTAATTAAAAAAGAACTAAATAAAAATTTAAAATTCTGTTTTTCAAAAAACCAATTAGCAAGCTAAAACTACTTATGTTGAAAATTTCAGAACTGTAGCCCTTTTGGAAGTCATTTTGTAAAAAAAATTGTTAATTAAATAAGAAAATTAATTAAAAAATAACTAATTGAAATTTTAACATTCTGTTTTTCAGAAGTTCAATTAGAAGGCAAAAGCTACTTATATTGAAAATTTCAAAGCTATATCTCTCTTTGAAGTCACTTTGTAAAAAATAAATTAATTAAAAAAGAAGTAATTAAAATTTTAACATTCTGTTTGACATACATAAAATTAGAAAGCCAAAACTTCTTTTGTTGAAAATTTCTGAGTTCTACTTCAATTTTAAGTAGGTTTCTATAGATCCACAGACAGACAGACACACAGCTTGTTTTATTAATATAGATTGGGGAGGGAGGAGAGTGTTTAAGCTGTCTTTCTTATTATAGTTATTAAGTGTACAAGGTTATATAAAATGTGTAGTAATGGGATAAAATAAAAACAATCTTGAACTAATTAGCAAACATATACAGTCAAACCCTGTTAACTTTTAGTGGATGGGGCTGGTGAAATAGTTTGCGTTAACCGAATTTCATGTTGAACGAATAAATTAACGTCAAGTTTTAAGTAAGGAGAATTGTTTTTAATTTGTGTTAAATAGGATTTCAGGTTAAGCGATTTCGCATTAACGGGGTTTGACTGTAGTTTATTATTTTTATCAACTATTTTAAACTGTCATACTGCTACATAAAAACAGATTAATTTTTTAAATAAAAAAAATACTTTATGGGAATAATAAGTCATTTTCAGAGGACCTTCCTTTTTGCGATTGTAATATATTCTAAAACCCTTAGTTAAGATGAATTAATTTACTAAATTTTAAAGTCATTTAAGAAATCCATGAAACTAATTCCTTGGAATTCTGTTTCAGATCGCCCGTTATCGACATCACAGAGCCAGACATAACACATTGCCTGTGAATACACCTCAGTGACCTCCACTTGTAAATTTTCTACTCTGAGTGACATTTAAATTATTCTCCAGGCGGAAAGTCGCACAGTTTGCTCGGTGTACAGAAAAGTTCTCGACAAGATGCCTTTGAAAACTGTAATACATCGTGATCAGAAGTGCCATTCCATGGTAGTGATAATGTTCGTCGATTTCGATCTCAGTCTTCAGCCTTTTCCTGTCTTGTAGACCTGCTGCAGTATTTTTCTGAGTGAAACGAAGACTAAAATGTTTACTCTAAATAGCTATGCATTGTATTTTGGTATTAATTCAATGACAAACTAAAATTAAGTTCTAAAATAAATTATAGATTTTACAGTTTTTGCCAACCAATGGCACCACAATTTTAATAAATGATAAAAGAAGGGGGGGGGGAGACCTAAAACCCAGTAAAAGGTGTCCAACAACTTGAAATAAAAGAAATATCAAGGAATGAGGCAATTTTGGAATTTTCTGTGATTTACTGAGTAATTTTTAAAAAAATTGTAATTAAATTGTGGACCTCTCTTTTTTTCTTTCATATTTAAATTAAAAATGCTGAACAGAAATTGCTCAATAATTAAAAATCCTACTTTCCATTAATGTTTAATATTTTTGGAGAATTTATGAACAAATATATTTTTTGTGAAATAGATATCCTTAAATTTAGTTTTCGTATTTATATTATTTCAAAATGGTGACTGGGAATTATCAGGTTAATACAAATTGTTTTTCTTCTGAAAACTGTAATAGTAAAGAAGCTACTATATTTTCATTTAAATTTCAATGATCATCTTCTATTTTTGTCTGCAATACAAAGTAGCAACCAATTTAAGCATTCTTTAAGTTGCTGTTTTCTTAAGGAATTTATTGCATAAGGTCTATATAGAACAGTGAAAGACTGACGATCACTGAGAGCATTTTACCTTCGTTCATGGGATAATAAGAGTCAATTTTATTTATTTATTTTCTATTAATATTTAATAAATCTCTCTATTAACTGAACTATTAGGGAGGTCAGAAAAATTTTCTTTATTTTCAACACATTTTAAAAAGTGGCAAAACTTAATGTGCTGTTATGTATGATAATTGTAATCATTTTGTTGATGCTTTGTTATGCATGAGAGAGCTAAAAGCATTTTTGTAAAATTTAAAAAATTAAATTTAAAAATCTATTACTTTCTTTAACCTGATATTTAGAGTTCAATTGTATACAGAAATGCTTTTTGTATAAAAAAAATAATCGGGTTGTCACATACAGGAAGGTAAAATGACTCTTTTAGATCATCTTACACATTCCAAAGACTCCAGTCTTAAACACTTTAGCAATGTACAAATGTTTTACATGTAAGTTTATTCCTGCTTGTTACCTTTGAAAAGGCATTTTTATACATACTAATAATCTCTGGTTGAAATATAGCTGTAAATATTTGTAAAAATAGATTTATTGAGATCACACACTAATATCTTGTACCATGTTTTGCTTTACAAGGTATGTAGAGTAGTCGTGTTTTACAAATTGGAAGAAATTAAATTATTTTGGACATTGTATAGTTGATTCTAACAGTGGGTTCTCATTTTTAATAGTGGATTGATGAGATCTATTATTGTTTGTTGACTTAAAGATTTGTTGTAAGATTTATTTTATACTCTATTGATTTGTACCTTTTCATTGAGCTTCATTGACTTAATGTGCAATGTGATTAAACTTCTGCATAAACCATTATATTAGTGTAGTGTTGTTTCACTCAATTTTGTTTCTTACACATTTTAGCACGTGTATTGTTTTAAAGACTATTTTATTAAAGATGTATAAATTTTGTCTAATTTTGACAAGAATTAAAAAATTTTTAAGGTAAATTTGAAGAGTAGTTCAAGAATGATCAGGGCAATTTGAATAAGTGAGGTCTGAATATCGCCCATTCTAGTGGTATAACAATGTAAATCCCTTGGTCCCCTACAAAAAAATCTGGTATTTTATTTATTTTTTAAATTGAGTATTGTTATTTAAATGAAGACTTACGTTTTTAACATAATATATTTGGGAGTAAAATAAACAATAGGGTGGTGAAAATATGTCAATATATGATAATTTTTTTAGCAAACATTCTAATATCAGTTCTATTAGCCATCCCAGAGCTCCATTCTAAGCACGCAAAAAACGCTCCTATTCAAATTGTTAAGAACTGTTATAGTGTGAAGTACATTCCTGATGAAATACTAGTTTGATTGAATTTTTTGCATATTCCCCCCCTCCCCTCTTCTCCTTCCTCAAGCTGCGTTACAATTCCTGTGTTCTTTTCAGTTACACTTCTGGTCAATTACTATTTTAAACAATACTACTTTCTAAAAATGAGACAAAAAAAAAAAAAAAAAAAACAGTGTTTGCAGTTTACCTAGAAGTTTATTCATTATTACGTCCAAATCAAAGTCATAATTTTTTGCAGATTTCGTTAATTCTGTTTAAAAAATTAACTTTATTGAAAAATTATTTTTGTTATGATTTCAAGTAGTTCATGTTTATTACATAAGATAATCGTACCTTCTATAATTCAACAGTCTCCAAGTATCCCTTGCCTCAAGAAAATTCAAAATAACTAATCAATTAGTAATGTTAATAAATTTATCACAACTTTACACCATGAGTCATTAATTAATATAACTCTTGGACCATAGCTAAAATATTTATTAGAAAAACTATTTATTCCCTTAACAAAAATATTTTTATAATAGTTAATTTTAGTAATATATTAAAATTGAGTATTTTGTAATCAAAATCCCGTGAATAAAAATATAGACAAAAATACAGACTACGAAATGGAATAGCCTTTTCATAAGGCTTTTATTATTTTTAAAATCAAACAAGAAAAATTTGTGTATAAGTAAGTACCTTGAAAAGACTTTGAAGTCGTCTTTTGATTAACAAAGCTAAAGAAATGTTAAGAATGCAAATACAATAAAAAAAAAAAAAAGGTTTCATAACATAAGAAAGTGCTGTTGAGCTACTATTCGGATGTTTTTAGAATGGTGTTTTTGGCCACATACTATTAATGCTCAAAGATGGTTGCAAATTCTAATCTAAGTTCTTTAATTTTTAGCCAATTATCAACTTTTTGAATTTCTAAATATTTCTGAAAGTTTTTATTATAAACAATATTTTAAATGTTCTTAAATATAACCTCATTAAACGTTTATAAATTGCTTGATGCTAAAAGGGGACCTTCTGCATTTTCTCTGAAATTCATTTTTTTTTATTATATATTTATATAAAAATACTAACGTGGAAGAATCAATGGAATATGGAAGCAGATTTCTGTTCCCATTAGGATTGTAGTCACCTTTAAAGTTGGTCTTTATTAGAAGCTGGAATGAATGTCTTCTTTTTTTTGACTCGAAAGTCTCCTGAATCGCTTCTTGAGAGATTTTTTTTTTTTTTTAAGCTATTTATATATTCGGTAGTTTTTACAATATGGCCCAAAACAACATTCTTTGCTACTGCTCAAGAAGAGATTCATTTATTGTCAAGTCCGATATGATTGTTCAAGGGAATATGAAAAATTCCAACTCATTTCTGGAATGTTAAAGAGCTTTCGAATATAAAAGAAACTTGATTTAAAGTAGCAGAAGGGAAATAAAGCATAGAACTTCAGATATAAATTTCAGAGGATCATTATGGAATGTTTTTCTTTCTCATTTCGTTTTTCTAATCTGCATAGTAATGTCGGAATTTCGAACTAATAACTTTAATTTTTTTCATTCCATTCCTATTCATAAATAAGAAAAAAATCTGCTCCCCGTGGGACAGAAAAAAAAAATTCCTTTCAATGCTGTACATAATGGGCTGGGAAATAAAATAAAGTAAAATGGTGTTCCAATGTTTTTTTTGTTTTTTTTTTCTATGGTTCCGTAAGCAAACGATTTCGCGCTTCAACCCTTTTGGAACCCCTACGGTTCATTTCTGGGGCGATGGGGTTGAAGAATAGAAGTTGAGGGGTTGTATAAAAGAGAATTTTTTTTTTATGGTTTATTAATTGCTTATGTAGGCTATGACTACTTTAAAATATTATTCAGCCAAAAATAATAATTATGTTTTATTGTTAACGCGTAATATACTATCAGAAGTGGGTCGGTTTTGGTTTGATTTATAATATATAATACTAATATTTTACACTTGAGAAGCAGGCAAAATCTGATCATTAAAGTAAAACTGAAACGTTAATTCAGTACATTGTTCCTTTTTTATGATAATTTAAAGAAAGTTAAACTACCATCACTTTTAATTAATTTGAGATTTTAAGATATTTGTAGTAATCATTGTTGTGGAACTGCATTGATTTATTTCTAATGTATTAAAAAAAAACGCAATAAACTACATAATCTGTATAATGAATGTTTATTATTAATAACTTTGCATTTAGATACACATTCAACTCGCGATAACTCGAAGTCTCATTAGTCGAATATTCGTGTATCTCGAAGTTTTCATCAAGTCCCAAGAATATGCCTTGAATAGAAAATAACGTCCGAGAGACTTCCTATAACTCGAACTTCGGATAACTCGGAAGAATTCGGCCAGTCCCTTGAACTTCGAGGTATCGCGAGTTGATTGTAATACTGCTATAATTTCAAGTGGTAGGACTGAAGTATTGAAAATGAAGATTTTCTTTTCCAATTGCAGAATAGAGAATGCTAGAATAGAGAAAAAATAAATATCCTAATATTTTATGAATTATCAAAGACAGTGTCAGTTTTTAATTTTTTTTTTTTTTTTTTTTTTTTTAAGCTCTCTTTTATAAGTGATCTCGACTATAATTATAGAACGTGCTTTCGGCATTTGGCCCTTTTCCAACAAAGATACAGATATGTTGATGGCTACACGATGTAATTTTTTCCCCTTTCGAAATAACCGAGAAGCGGATCCAAGGTTTTCTACCCTCCCCCCCCTTTCCCCTCTCTAACAATTAATATTAAAAAAAAATGTTGTCTTGTTCTTCGTAAATTCCTTCATGCATTTATTTCTACACTTGTTCATGCCTCTGAAACGCTTCTCATTGTATAAAAATCCGCTCTATCTATATGAACCATTACAAGTTTCATGTTTACGCAAATGAATTGCTTAACATGTACGCAAGTATCACATGTTCCATATAAATAGGCGCCCCTTCCCTCCACTTCCTATCATGTCACCTTGAACACACGCGCTTGCGAAATAACACTTTTGAATTACCTAACACGATAAGCGAATATTGCCGTTTTTACACGACCCCCTGTTCTTCAGACGATTAACCCTCTCATCGAGTTTGGGGTATTCAGGGAACCTTAGAATGATCCTCTACCACTTCAGTCTAATTACCGCTGAATAATGAAATGATGTCACCTTTTTTTTTTGTTCCGACTTTCTCTTTTACCTTAATTTTATGGGGGGGGGGGGGTTGCCGGTGTCAACGGGTTCTGCTCTGCGACTTGGCGTGAAAAAGTAATGATCGCCAAATTGTTCGTTAAATAAGCTTTTGAGTGTGTATTAACTCTGAAAGAATAATTAAAGTTTTGAGGG
Source organism: Linyphia triangularis (assembly GCA_963978545.1). NCBI lineage: Eukaryota > Metazoa > Arthropoda > Arachnida > Araneae > Linyphiidae > Linyphia > Linyphia triangularis. The sequence continues at coordinate 51,852,414 of OZ021730.1, read as the reverse complement.
TGATTACTTATGTCTGTCTATTTTGTTGAGTTTTCAGTGGAATTATTGAGCTGAAGTATGCAGCAAGTATCTATGTAGAAGAACCTCTTGGAAAAAAGGTGATGCACTAAAAGTTTAGTTGAAAAATTAACACAAGTTAATTTATGACATTACAGAAAGTGGTTACATGACAGACTCCAGAGGAGATATTTAGAATCAGAAGAAATTATCATACATAGAATTCAGTGTACTCTATTCGTTAGAATAGTTGAGCATGCCTACTGGAAGGAGGTGGAAATAATAATTGGCCCACTTAAAACTGCAATGTTATTACTGAATGTTTTTGTAAACGGATGCCTTGATCCTTTGGAACTAATAATGGCAATCTGCATCATGCAGATTTTTCCCAATTAATTTGTTCCATATATTTTCTTTTAATTTAATATCATTTCCTATGACTAGAAAAGTAATTTGATGGCTTATTTTGTGAAATAAGTCCTGATAAACTGTCCTGCATCCAAATAGCCAACCAAGAGACTGAAATGGTTAAGATGTCAAGGAATTCAACATGTTTTGCGTATTAAAAATATGAATTCATAACCAAAAAGCGGAGAGATAAACTCGCCAAACTAGGACTTCGGCTTTCCCTTAATTGTCTACAATCCCTAGATACCACCAGTGGACCCAAGCTTATGAGGGTACGAAAGAGTTGAACCACCCTTTGCCGGTTCAACATGTGTTTCAAACTGGAAACTGCCTCTGAGCGCATGAATAACCCTTTCGCTTCTGATTGGATGAATCATTAATCATGTGATTTAAGCCTTTCATGACCCTGGATTTTGGAGGATAGCGATACCTAGGGATTGGAATATTTAAAATGTATGAAAGTATGCAGAGTATTTTTCTGTTTGTTTTGTTAATTTTCGAATGACGCATCAATGGATGAAGATATTTAAGCCGTTATTTCTGGGATTTAATCCTTTTATTCTTTCGAGAGAAGAGGGGCATATTAACTCTCCAGTTCCTTAACTGGACCTAAAATTTTTTTGCAATTAATACCTAAAAATAAGGCAAAATAAGAAATGATATTTTTTTTTTTTTTTTTTTTTTTTTTTCTTCTTCTTTCTTTTTCTACGGCTTAACTATGACAGTGCCGCACACTTCAAATCTGCACGTTACTTATTTTAAAAGTTTATTTCGCTGAAACATATTTCTTACTTTCACACTTGCCTTTTCGAATTAAAACTTACCAAGTTTCTCAAGGATCCTCTTGATGGCTCCAGTGCTGTCGATTGCCTTTATTTAGAATTTTACAGAGGAATCTGCATTAGGAATCTGATTTTTAAGGTGTTACTTTATCCCCCCCCCCCCCTTTAAATTTTACTTTCAATTACCCATTTGTTAATACAGGGTGATGAAAATATTGGACTCGGTAAAAAAAAAAATCCGATTTTTTTCCCTACACGTTTTGGAGCGTACTGAGTTATAAAAAAAAATGCTCTAGAAAAATTTCTATGTGTGTATCCGTGATCAGCATATCTCTCAAACGGATTGATTTAACAATGTGAAACTTTGGCATATGGGTTAGTGGTAACCATGGGATCTGTCTTTAATATTTTTGTCAAAATTGCGCATGCGCACAAGGCCATGGAGAAATTTATGTTTTTTAACAATTGCTCCCCCCCTCTCCTCAAAAAAACCCGTCTCTAACGATTTTGATCAAAATCGCTGTGGTTAATGCCTTTTAATGTGTTCTAAACATCCCGCCTATGAAAATTCCGTATAAATTTGATAAAAGCGCATTGAGTTGAAAAACGAATGTCTTTAACTCATTAACACAGGGGTTTTCTTCCCTTGAGCATTAAGCCAAACTGGCCTTTTTTTCTTTCTTTTTTTTCAAATTAATAAAAATGTGAAAAAGACCAACGAAAATTATACTAGTTTATATCAAATTTTGATGCAGTAACCAGTATTTTATTGGAATTAAATGTTGTGCTATTCTCCACAGCTCTAGTTTTAATAAGTGTTGAAATACCAAAATGATAAAGTATGAGTTATTTATAGGCATCTTAAAAGCATTTGAGAAAAAAAACCTTTACAACTCTTAGTACTTTCTGTGAGTTAAAGTATTTTTAAACTAATGAACGTACATAGATATTTTATGATATATTTTCTGTCTTTTTTAATTCTAGTTACTTTACTACACTTTTCTTCATAATCATACCAAGTGCCAAGTTAATTTAATATTATACGTAGTAAAACAAAAACAGGGACATAAATCCCGAATACTACTGAATACAAAATCATAAATGAATAAGAACTTAATCAGAATAAATATAAATTGCAGGTTGAAATTCGTGGTATTAGTGTTATGCAAATGAATTCCAGGAAAATATTTTCTCTTAATTTATCTACAATCTCCTCCTATGAATATATTCATATTCGCAAATAATGCGTTAGTAGATTGTGGTGACTGTTGGATAGAATAATTTGTACATTCCAGTGGCCAATTCAACACCTCTTGTACCAAGAGCTATGGGATGTGACATCTTTATTCAATTAAATTGTTTATGTTTAAATTGCACTTAGTATGTTGGCGGGAAAATAAAATGCGCATTGTGGTTGGTCAATGGAACGTAAAAGTTTGAATTCGTTTTAAATGGTGTATTCTGAATGTCATAAGCGATGAAACTCCACTGAAAATAACGTCGTTTATAAGGTAAAATAATTTTTAATTTGATGAAATAAAAAAATTTGTTAAAATTTCAAAATCGAATTGGAATATTCACATCCCATCAGCCAATCACAATGCGTATTTTCTTTTCTTGTGAACGTTGCAGTTAAATTTGACGTCTCCATGCATAAATTCCATATAAATGTAAATACATGCAATATTGTCATCTTCTAAATGATGATTCCCAAACGATAAGGAAATATGGAATTTTGTTTTTTTAATTTGAAATCTTTCAGCTTGATTTTAGTGGGATTTGAAGTTAAAGATAGATTAATTTTGGTAAGTTGTTATTAAATTAGATTTTTTCCTTTTATTGTTATTATTTCTTTTTTGATTTTTCATCTTATTTCATTAAAAACTAGTTACTTCTAAGAAAGTTTCTTTTAAATTATCACTTATATCAATATTCCTTAGCATATTTATTAAAAAATTCGTTCAAAGAATATTTACAATTTTTGATCATGCTGAAATAAAGCTATTGATGAAATTAAATTAATATTGCGGTGTGTTAAGAACTTATAAAAACTGAATTTGCTGTCTTATATAAATTTAGTTTTTGCAAAATATAATTTATTTAAGCAAATACGACTTTTTTTTGTTGTTGAAATATCGATTCTTTTTTACACGAAAACCAAAAGTTTTTTCTACATTATCCATTAAAATTCTTGCTACATTATCCATCGCAAAAATAGTACTTTAGAATTTTTGCTTTTTATTATATCTCTAATTTGTTCTTAATAAAACTACATACTAACATGGAAGTATCGCTTAGCGGATTTGTCACCAATGGAGAAGTTGCGTATTTTTTAAAAATGGTCGAAAGCAATACATTTTAAAAGCAAAGCTGATTTCGAATATGTAAGTTATATTGCGGTTAAAAATTTAATTAAATATCGAAAGAAGCAAAATCGTAAAAACAGTGGAATCGTGACGTAACCGCAAAACGTTCCATCATTGGCTGGTTAGATTTGACGTTGAAATCTGATGGAAAATTTCCTCCTTCATTTGCTTACCTACGATGACCTACGAATTTCACAGGAGCTATTCGTGGTATAAAATTTGAAAGGTATGTACCCATTTTACAAACAGTTTTTTATTTGTCTATAACTTGATTGAATATTACTTATTTTTATTGTAAGTTTTTATTTTCAATTTTCATTCCATCCAGTTAAACTGAAGAACATTGCAGTGACAACTCGTCAATATTTTCGGAGTTCAACATTTTACATACTTTACGAACTATTCGAAACGAATCGTATTTAACAAAAAACTGTATATTCCATTAAAATTCACGTTCAAGAGTTTTCATTCCGTTCTTGTTCAAGTCATTCTTATACAAGTTCATTTGATTCTGGTAAAAGAAACAAATGACTTTTTCCTTGTTCGTCAATTTTTTGGTGCTATTTTAAAACTTTCAGTCCGTTTTTAAACAGCTCGTTACTCCTAAGAAAGTTACAAATACACTAGTTTTCCATAGTGCAGTTGTATCCAGTATTATTTTTAAAATAAAATTTTCAAATTGAGGGATTCAAATGGTAGAAGTTACCACATTTTTTACTAATAAGTGAAGTGTCTGTAACTTGACTTTCTTTGTAACTGCCACGAAAATCCAATAGAGTAAAACAAAAGTAAGCCATTATTTTCAATATAGCATTTTTTTTTTTCAGTTCAGATTAGTTTATATTCCGCTTGAAATATTATTTTCCCAATTTCAAGAATACTATTACTTCTTTGAACAACTTGCACATCTCTCACCCACATAGTTGGCGACATTTATAACCAAGAAAATAAAATGGTTCGTTTTAACAAATTCTTTCAAATTGTCAAAGCAGAATAGAAACCAACGACAATTTAGTTTTGTTTATACATTTCATTTCATTTTGTTTGTATATTCCTATTCAATTAAAACGCTGATCCAATTTTCTTTGGCCTGCTTTTTTAAAAAATAGATTTAGTTTAGTAAAAACAGTCGGGCGATGTTCGCACACACTCCGCAAGGACGAACTGTTATTATCTTGAAATGCTTAAAAAGTTACTACAAACTGGATCGTTAAATGGAATAAATAAAATATACTGTAGCGTTCTGCGTTAAATAGGGAGAAGGCTAACAAGACGTCTTTCTAGTATGAAGATCGTTTATTCAACTGCTTATGTATTACGGTTACAGGTAAGTATATCAAATGACGGTTACAGTGAAGGGGTAACGCTACATCTCCCCTAAAATTTTAATTTTAGAAATTACTAATTTATAAAATTAATGTAAATATTTAAGTAATTAGTTTTTAAACATTTTAAAGAAACATAAAACTTAATTAATTAAGCACTATAAGTAGGAAATATAAATAAAGTTTATAAGTTCAGTCTCTTCACTGGTTTGATGACTTGTCCTGATTTGGTACGTATTGGACTTGATGGCACATGTACATCTGGAGAATTGGGCAATGTAGGAGGTGGAGGTGAATGTACAACCTCTCTTAAATTTTCTTGAGTTGGTGCTGCAACTGGACAGGATGAATTAGACTGAAAATTCAGAGAGCTCTTGAAAGGTGAAGCTAGCTCTGCAGATGTTGGTTGAATGTGGATTGTGTTGCGTCGAATGCTCTTGTCTCCAACCTTGACAATGGCAGATCTTGGATGGACCATTTTTTCTATTTTTCCTCCTACCCATAATCTTGGTCCAGCCTGAACTCTAACAATATCTCCAGGATTGTGTGTTGGTGGCTTTTGGTGAATGATGTGCCGATTAGCAGCTTGAGTTTTCTTCTCTCTGATGAGTCTCAGTGTTTCAGCGCCATCTTCAATAGCTCTTGGTTTGAGAGAATTTATCGTAGATGGCAGCAATGATCTTGTTGTTCTGCTCAGCAGGCGTTGATTGATGGACATGAGGCCTGCTTCCCGTGGAGTATTACGAAGATTCAGCAGAGCCAGAGAAATATCAGAGTTGTCTTTACGGCACCTTTTGAGTATTATTTTGGATGCTTCAACTGCCCTTTCTCCAAGTCCATTTGACTGTGGATGGTACGGACTTGACCTCTGTTTTTGTATTCCCCAGCTATCCAGGAACTCATGGAAAATCTTCGATGCATACTGTGTACCGTTATCTGATTCAAAAATCTCTGGAATACCATGTACTGAGAACCATCTCTTTAAAGCTTCGATGCATTCTCTCGAAGTCGAGTGATTCAATTTCTTAAAATCATAAAATCCAGAGTAGCTGTCGGCAATGACAATATACTGCCTTTTGTTGAATTCAAAAAGGTCTGATGCTACTCGTTGAAATGGATATTCAGGGATTGGCTTTATCAACACTGTTTCTTTCGGCTTGTTTGGCTGTGTTTCTTGACAGACTTTGCACTTTTTTACCATGTCCTCAATAGCAGCGGTCGTTCCATGCCAGTAAAATGAATCACGAGCTCTTCTCAGAGAACTTTGAATTCCTAAGTGTTCTTGATGCAACAGATCGAGGAGTCTCTTTTTTAAGGCATCTGGTACAACCACTCGTTCTCCTTTAAACAGCAGATCATCATGTATTGATAGTTCATCTCTAAAGTTCCAGTACTTTTGTGCGTCTCGTGGCACATCTGCACATTTATCCGGCCATCCTACTTGAATGACATTTTTCAGAGTTACTAGTTCTTGATCACTTTTTGTTTCTTGCTTAAAGTCTTTTAATGCGTTTTCAGACATCGGCACTACTACATGAACAATGCAAGTGTCTTCTTCAGTGTCCTGTTCAGTATTGTCACAATCACGACTCAACGCATCAGCAATAGGAATTGAGGTTCCTTTCTTATAGACAATTTTAGGATTGTATTGCAATATGTCATAAAAAATGCGTTGCAGTCGAGGTGGAGCCTGAACAATTGACTTTTTACCAATGGACTCTAATGGTTTATGATCAGTTTCTATCATTAATTCTTTACCATAAATGTACTGGTGGAATTTATTACACCCGAATCGCATAGCCAATGCCTCTTTTTCAATTTGGGGGAAATTTTTCTCAGATTTGGACAAAGATCTGGTAGCATATGCAATGGGCTTAGAATTCTGACTGAGAACTGTACCTAACGCTGTTGAACTTGCATCTACAGTAACTGTTACAGGTTTATTTACATCGTTTTCATCCCACTTCTGACACCATGTAGCGTTCTGCGTTAAATAGGGAGAGGGCTAACAAGACGTCTTTCTAGTATGAAGATCGTTTATTCAACTGCTTATGTATTACGGTTACAGGTAAGTATATCAAATGACGGTTACAGTGAAGGGGTAACGCTACATATACTGTCACACACACAAAATACATCGAATGAATTTACTATTATTACGATGAATTATAAAATCTTATTTTAGAATGCTGCTTGTTGTTATTTTTCGACTACGAGCCATTTTAAATAGTAAATAGATTATAATGAATTGAGAAAACAAATATTGTAGCCAATCGATTTTTTACATGTTTCCAAAATACAAAAATTAAAATAAAAAATGTCGGAAAAAAACTCGATTAATGAAACTATCAGAAAATGTGGGGTACGAACATATTTGTGGAATTTTTTTCTTTAGTTTTATGAATTTGTATTGTTATAAAAATACGAATTCATAAAAACTATACAATATTTTTTTTTAAAGTATTAGGTTTGATTCAGAATTAAATAAAGATTCGATAAAAAAAAATATAGGAATTAATATTGGAATTCAATTCCAGGCTACGGGACTTTTTCTTTAAACTGTACGAAAACTTTTTCGAGTCACTGCATATCATGAGCTACTCTGAATGATAGAATTCCAAAATAATTAAATCATTATGTAAAAATAAAATTAATAGATGTAAAATACTCAGATAAAAATGATTTTCACAAACGTATAGGATACTTTTTGTAAAAACATCGTCCCGTTTAATGGCTTTACACCACTTTTTGCGGATGTCTGTGTATTTAAGAACACATAAATAATTTAGAAGTGTTAGTGATTGAAGTATTCCTACATTTCGGGACGAGGCAATGTTTGAACGCTGAATTTGAGGACATAATTTTAAATAGATTAAAAGAATATAAGATTAAAAAAAAGAAAAGAAGCTAAACGTGCTATAGCAATGCGAATAAATTCACGATAGTTTTCAAGATCGTACGAAACAAAAAATAGGATTATGACGTAGGGTGACGTCACAGCTAAGCTAGTTTCATTTTTGCCGCGCTTTTAAAAGTGGGAAATCGAAACTCGTATAACTCGAGAAATATTAAACGGATTTCAATTTTTTTTTCTAGTTTTGGTTGTCTTTCGTCACTCTTAATAAAATAAAAAATTTAAAAAAAAAAAAAAAAAAAAAAATCTCAACTTGTCCATTATTAGGCAATAAAGTTTCGTATTTTAATAACCCTATTCCTTGTGATTTTTTTTTTTTTTACCATTTCTTAATTTGTTTGTTGTCTTTTGTTTAAATTTAATTGCAAATTGATTATTTGCATATTCCTTATGTATTCAGTTGTCATCTAGTATTAACGGTCACTTTGAATTAGCCGCCATCTTGATTTTGATTCTCGTTGAATTGGTGACGTTTTGGCTATGACGCTAACTTTTTAAAATCGTGTAAAACAATTAAGCAAACTAGGAATTTACCAAAATATTTTTCATCCATGGCAAAACTTAAGATACTTTTCCGTTAACTGTGTACCAGACAAAAACCACCAAATATAACTCATCCAAACTATCAACTTTTAAAAAGAAATTTATTTTTAGAAATATTAACCTAACGATTTCGATGGACTACACAATTTGGCTTAAACGACAGTTTCCCTTATTATTATTTATATTTATATGTTTCAATTTATTAATGTGAATTAAAAGTAAAAAATAAAAGTCCTCAAGTGTCAATTATTCTTTTTGCGTAAAAATTTAGGCTTGGCGGTAACTGCGCCAACTTTTATTCTTGGCGATGGTACCAACTAACGGAAAAGTACAAAACTTAGGGAAAAAAATAATTTACCTAAAAGTAATGTATAAAATATTTCCCAAAAGTTTTAATTCTTTTTCATCAATGATCCTCCATTCTTCAATTATTATTCTTTTTAGTTGGTTTTTGTTTCTAGTGTCCGGTCTTTTTACTCAGACTAAGTTTTTTCACAAAGTGTTCTATTGGGTTCCAATCTGGCGACTGAGGTGACATCAAGTCGTCTCTGATTGGCAGACTTCCCGCCTCTTCCGGTTACTCACTTCCGGCAGAGACTCTCCGTTTGTTTTCAATGCATTTGTCATTTCGATTCAAGGTTTGTTTTGCTTTTAAAAACTCAAATGAGCAGCGACTATTTTCAAAAATTGGAGCTTTTAGCTCAGATGAGATACAAAGAGAAATTAATTATTGATGGAGGGATCGATTTATCCGATCCATGGATGTTTTTTCAATGCAAACTGTTTGTTGACGATACCAGACATAGGCCAGAAGTCTCGTTTGGATACATTTATATGTACTAAATTTTGTTTTAGATACCCAATTTGATGAAATAAAGATATTTTTTTTTCCCTCAAAAGTTTCAGCTCATATGATATAATTTTACATTTTAAGATATAAATAATTAATTTAATATTAGCTTCATTTGCTTGACAGGTTTGTACTTTTACAGATTAGCTAGGCTGTATTTCTTGTAACGCTACACAAATTTATTCAGTACTTTAAATTATATGTCATGTTTTTAATAGTTTTTTTTTAAAAAGGTGTTAGAGTGAATTATTTGTGTAGATATAAAAGGTGTATTATAACTTCAAATGGTGTCTACTAAAATATTTAAGGGTCATTCCGTGCAAAGAGGAACACATTTTTATAAAGAATATAATTTATAGAATTTTTTCTACAAAAAGATTCAAAGTTCATTCCTGGTAGTTCCTTTTTTTAATAAATTAATTTCTAAAAGTGGACAACACTCGAATTCCGGTTGAGTTTGTTCAATTTTGATGGAAGTGGGTGGTGCGATTAAAAAAACGTATAACATTATTTTTTTCCGTCAGTTATATTTAGGATTTTTTAATTACTATATTACTTCAATATTAAAAATGATTGAAACAAGTATTTCATTGATTTTAAAATGGATAATTTTGGGTAAAAATTTGGGTAACAAGAAATGTGTTTACTTTCATATGATATTAAAAAAAAAATTAACTCATATTTGTTAGCATAAATTTTTCTTAGTTTTAGATACGTACTTTGTTTAGTTGCAATGTTATTAAAGACTTACAATTTTTCTAATCAAGCCTAAGGATATCAATTTAGAAATTTTTAATTTTATATTATGTACCAATATTGATTTCAATATTTTGATATCAATAGTGGTGGTTCTTGCAAACCCATCTTAAAAGCTGATAACTGGTAAAATGTGAAAAGGTAAATTTTTAATTCATCCAATGTGTACAAACAAAATTTATTTTATTAGTCCGAGAGGCAACTGCAACTTTTTGGACCCCATCAACCATCATTCCGAAATTTTTATAGAATTTGGAGAAAAGTGAGTAGATTACGAATCCACTGGTCTGCCGTGACAAAAATGGCCGGAACTGATCAAAAATCGACTTGGAATGAGTTGAACTAAAATCCGATTGCCAAATGTGTCATAACGTGCCAAAAAGGGAACAAACTTTTTCGTCTGGCAACCCACTGCATTTTGATTTTCAATGAAAAAAAAAGCGCTAGAGATTTCTGATCTCTGGCTCGGAAAACTTGTATCCTTTAAAAGTAAGCTAAATTGGCGACATCAATTACGTCATCAGTGACGTAATGTTTATTGCCAATTTGGCTCATTTGTGAACGATGCAAGTAAGCCATAGCGAAATCCGAATCGTCTGCGGCCTTCTTAATTGAAAATTAAAGAGTGAGGTTTACCAAATTAAAAAAAAAAAGCTCATTATTTGGCAAGTTATGGCAGATTTGGCAATCGAATTTAGTTCAATTCATTCGAAGTCGATTTTTTACCAGTTTCGGCCATTTTTGTCACGGCAGACCATTGGATTCGTAATCTACTAATTTTTTTCCGCATTCGATAAAAAATTCAGAATGATGTTCGATGAGGTACCTAATCATTCTGTTGCCTCTTAGTCTATTATATTCTGAAGAAATATTTATACCACTTATATGTTGGTTTTTCACATTTTCTTATAATAAATTTCATATCCAGTTCAGATAGCTCTGTGAGGTGAACTTTTTTTTTATTTGTTTTTAATTCTATTTTCGTTTTTAAAACGTTTTATTACATACTGAACCTTTCCTTATAAACAAATAAAAAATGTGCATGTTGAAACTTAAAACTACTCTCCTTAATTATTTGAGAAGTAGATGTAAATTTTTGTAGAACGTAGAGAAAAAGTAGTATTTGGAGTAAATTCAAAAGAAAGTATTTTTAATCAAATAAATATGATTTAAATTATGAAACGATAATCGTTCATAATTTGCCTGGTAATTAAAATACTTTTTTTTTTTGGAAAAGGGCCGTTTTAATTTTTAATGAGAAATCAGGATCTTTTTTTCTCCATTCGCATTTTCTTCCTTTGCAAACTCATGTCAAATGTTATTTCCCGCTAATTTACGTCATTGAAGATTGATTAAGACTTCCAAATTACCATCAGTTTACGAAAAATTTAAAAGGTGTAGTGAGTTTGGAAAAAACAGACTATTTGGTTTCTTGTTGGAAATTAAGGAACAGCAGGTTTCCAGAAATTCATATGTGTGTAATTCATATGATTAGTATTTGTTTTTCAAACGCTTCAGGCTGCATTTATTGGAGTAGATTTCACATTCTTTAAAATATCCAGTATGTTAGATGACGTACCAAAATAAGCAATCACCTCTTGGACTTTAATTGTCTCCTAAAAATATTCTTAAGGGTGGTTTTAGCTTCTATACTGTATTAGTGTAGAGTGATTTTACTTTTTTTTTATTTCATCAATTAGACTGCAAGATAAAGCCATTGGTCCGATTTTTTTTTGCGTACTGTACTTTTTTTACATATTTAGAACGGGTTAACAAGAAACACGAATAGATGTAGATGCAGCTATGCAGCTTATTAATGACCGTGACTGTCACAAATCAATGATTTTTTTTTTTACTCTCAATTACCCATATGTATACATAGGGTAAGCTGCCATTGAAAAAATCACGTTTTTCAGTAATTGCTAAAAAACGGCTCTAACGATTTTGTTCAAAATCGATGTGGTAATGCCTCTTAAGGTGTTCTAAACATCCCCACCTCCAAAATTCCCGTAAAAATGCTTTAATGTCGTTAAAACACTAAATACTTTAACAAAAAATATTCAACTGAGAATTCATTCAGAAGTTATATTATAAAGCAGAGTTTATTTGACAGGGGCTATTCGAATAAAACGTTAACATGAAGATGTAATGCATTTTCCAATTGAATTTATGAATGTGAAAATTTCTTTCTTCTATTGGCTTGGTACATATTTGTTGTAAAATGAGGCCTCTTTTTTCCGTTTATATATTTGGAATAAAAGAATTTAACTTTTTTTTTTTAAACTTTTGACGTCACATGTTTAACAGACTGCAAGGCGACTACAAGTTTGAGTTCTCCATTCTGAAATTTTTGAATAACAATTCATCACCCTTTGAAAAGTTCCCGACACTCCTGATAACCCAAACGGCATGACCCTCCATTGGTATACACATGCAACTCGCGATTGTTGAGTTGCCCTGTTTAAATGCAAGATAAATGTTAGTAGATTTTGAATAATATAATTGGGGGGGAAAATGGCCGAAACAGTTTAAAAATCACCTTTGAATGAATTGAACTAAATCCGATTGCCAAATAATGAGCATCTTTTTATTTGGTAGCCTACCGCTCTTTAATTTTCAATGAGGAAGGCGCTGACGATTTCTGTTCTCTGGCCAAATTGGTGTCATTAGAAACATAATATTTACTGTCAACTTGGCTCGGTTTAAAAAGATTTTACCCCGGTAGGCCAGTATATTCCAAATTCACTAACTTTTTAATACATTTGATTAAAGATTCAGAATGATGTTCGATGGGGTACCTAAACTTACAGTCGCCTCTCGAACTAAAAAAAAAAATCGGGAATGATGTTAAGGTCTCGACTGGTTGTCGAGAGGAAATGCATCGAATGACGATGCTTTAATTTTCCTGATTGCACCTGTTAACTAAGTCTTTGAAAATATCACAATAAACACGAATGCCAAAATTTAAAACAAGTATATTTGCTAATTCAGCTACTTTACGGCTATCGCATGTGGCAAACCTTAACGGAGGAAGGTTGTCTCCAAATTTTATATGCTTGGTGTCTGGAATCGAAGTAAAGTAATCGAAAAGTATGTAAACACGGCCTTTTAGTGACACTGATACAATACAACTTTATATATATATATATATATATATATATATATATATATATATATATATATATATATATATATATATATATATATATATATATATATATATATATATATATATATATATATATATATATATATATATATATATATATATATATATATATATATATATATATATATATATATATATATGTATATGTATATGTATATGTATATGTATATGTATGTATGTATGTATGTATGTATGTATGTATGTATGTATGTATATATATATGTATATATATATATATATATATATATATATATATATATATATATATATATATATATATATATATATATATATATATATATATATATATATATATATATATATATATATATATATATATATATATATATATATATATATATATATATATATATATATATATATCTGGTTGGTTGTTGGTTAGTTAAAATGACAGGGAACTATCAAAATACATTGGAAATAGATATGTCTATATTTCAAAATCCCTTTTCGTTTCAGAATATCGACATCAATATGACTGATACTATTCTCGATCAACCACGCTCGTCTTGCCCTTATGTTTTGCGTCCTAAAAAAAGGAAGGATCTCGAAGTGATTGTCTGCCCTTCTAAGCCAGCTAAGCGAAATCGACAAACGGAGACAAAGAAAGATTCACTCAAAAAGAAGTCAAGCAATTTCAAAACCAAGACTAACCAGCCCAATAAGAGAGGAGGCATCATGACTTTGGCTGGCAGAGGACGTCTGGGCAAATGTCCAGTATCCATGTTAAGACCCCCAGTATCTATACAAAGACCCCCATCACCCTTTCCAAGACGCCAAGTATCCATGACGAGATCCCCAGTATCCACGTCAAGACCACCAGCATCCACGTCAAGACCTGCCTCTAAACCATCAGACGTCTTTTGCGCAATATGTCTGGACACAGAAAAAGAAAGTTCGACTGAACGGTTATTCTGCGGTCATTCCTTTCATACCAAGTGTGTGGAAAATTGGTTGCAGAAAAGTAATTCCTGTCCCGTTTGCCGATCTCCACCCGACTTGGCCTTCACATTCTTGGATCGCCTTTACCAGTTGGCTCAAATATTAAGCCACTGGATCATCCATAGGGCACGTAACTCTGCTCAAAGAAACACTGCTTAGAAAGTTAAGACACGGATTAAATTTTTGGTGATGTGTATTTCGAAAATTCAGTTCAGTATGTAAGTGAATAATTTAAAAGATATGATTCCCTATTTTGATTTAAAACAATTGATTTAATTTAAGTACCTCTGTTTTTCAACCTTTTGTTGAGTTTTTAAATAAAATATATCTTCAGAATGCACCTGTTTTAATTTTAGAGCATAATTTTTTTTAAATATATAGAGAGGTTAGTGTATTCTATATACACTTTATAGAAATCGGGTATCTTAAAATCATAAAAAGAAAAATAAGTAAGAAAATTAAATTTTTTCTTGTGAATCAACTTTTAATTCAGAATAAGGATAGAATCTTTATTTGCTTTGTGAAGGATTTTCTACCAATAAACCAAGCGCAGGGCAGCGTATCATGGTTTGTAAATTTGACTATCACGTGCATTGGGCGATTTCTTTGGATTCTCACAGAGAGAGGATATGTGACGTTATTTTTATATTATTTCCGTTTTGTTCTAAGTATTATGTGTGTGTTTAGTTTGTTATGAAACATATTGATTAAGTAATGGAGCCTATCATAATAATTCGAAACGGTACCCAGGGCCTGACCATGAAAAGTTGGGATCCAAGGCCCGGGCACTTTCGGGGGGGGGGGGGGAAGCCTTTTCCCGAATGGTGCCGTCACTTAATAAATGTATACTGCGAAGTTATTAATTTAAATCATTTATCTTTCAATAAAGCTTGTTTTTACGCTTTCAAGCACAAGATTCGTGAAACCTGGTGTTGGTTTACTTATTTCTTCCATTAGGTTGCGTAGACTTTAACTTAACAATAACACATTTTTACAATGGGCCGACCAAACGGTATAGTGGTTAGCGTGCTAGCTTCTAGATCACGAGGTTGCGGGTTCGAGTCCCGTGTTAGGCATGGGTGTTTGAAAATGTGTGTTGGCTTGTCTAATGACGAATGTTTCGGCACATTATAGCCCTCGTGTTGGTGACGGCGCCAGATAATCTGAAAACAACCAACCATTTTTACAATGGTACTCTACTTAGTAAACAAAATATATGTGCTTTTCGTAACAATAAATTGATTTGTTGCTGGACTGGTGCAAAAAAACATGCATTTAAATAATGATTTGGTTTATTTTAATTAATACACTCTGGGATACTTAAGACAGTTCAAGATCAATACAAAATTATTTGAATACAAAAATTCTTTTATACAGATTATAAAAAATATTTACATAGCTTTTGTGAAACAAAAGTTGTGCTTTTACAGCTAATTTTGGGGCCTCCTAATATCATGGAACCAAAGCCCAGGCCTTGTGGGTGTTATGATCAGTTATGTTCACACGATCTAAAAATGTAGGTTTTATACATAGACGGGTGACTGTTGGAAAAAGTTAATTGTTTAGACATTTTTTCAACCTTCCGTGCTTTCAGCACATTTTTACAGGAATTACGAGGGTGAAAATGTTGTTCACCAGTTAAATATTTCCAATGGGTGTTTTCACCCCTTCTCTTAATTTCAAGGAGTATTTCTAAAATCAAAAGGGTTTTCGTAAATTAATTTTTTTTAAACTAAAGAAAAATTAGTATTTTGACAAAACTAATAACTACAACAATAGCAATGATGCGCGATCGCGATTTCGCGTATCAGGGCGGAAATTTACGCTTTCTAAAACACTTGATGGTTATAAACCTTAAACTAACTCTTAACACTATGCCTTTCGTTGACACCACGTTGGTGTCCTTCAAAACTATCGGGCGAATGCTGGTGACACCTCCAAAACGATCGAGCAAATATTGTCAAAACCTCAATAACTATAGGGAAAATGTCGCAACGCTACGATAACTATCGCGCCTACGACGAAGAAGTAAAATTTGACGATTTATGATATGTCGGAAAAACGCCAGCGATAGACACAGGCAAAATGATCTAAACTTCTTCACCAGTCCTACCGGTGGCAAAAAAAAAGGGGAAAAAAAAAAGAATATCGATTAGTCGTGCGTACACATAGTGTTAATTTAAATTTTACATGATATCACGCATGAGGTTATTACCTTTTTTTTTCAGGTTATTACCTTTTTCCCCTCTATTTTGTGCAAGAAGGCATAGTAAAAAGCCGGCGAAATACACTTAATTAAGGAGCGTGCGAAATTACATTTGGAAATTGTGGGACGCCCCCCTACAATCTACCTACTAATAACGCACGTGGTATCAGCAACTATTTGATGACTTCAGTCTGTCACTGGTCTGTACGAGGCAAGTTTGAACATGACTGACGTAACTGGCGATTTCTAAGGAGGTAATGCGTATATTGGATTCCGTTGGAAAGTAAACGAAAATGTGTGCATTTTTTCGGAAAAGGACGCTAGTTTCAAAGGAAAAGAACAGGGAGGTAGTGCAGCCCATAGAAAAACGGCTAGGATGATATCTGATTTTATAAAATGGAGGATTATTTTTAAACATTTAACCATGATGGGCCGATCTGTGAATTCACTCATGAGGTTAGTTTTATAGAATGAAATTGATTTTCAATACGTGTTCACGCAGATTTAATGCATTTTGACGAACTCTGTTGCGAA
The DNA here is from genome assembly GCA_963978545.1 of Linyphia triangularis. Lineage (NCBI taxonomy): Eukaryota > Metazoa > Arthropoda > Arachnida > Araneae > Linyphiidae > Linyphia > Linyphia triangularis. Next base: position 51,835,604 of record OZ021730.1, on the reverse strand, counting down.
CTTATGAAAATATATAACAATTTTTATTAAAGCATTAGAGTCCCTTTTTTTCTGACAATTCCTGAAAACTTGCAGTATCTTCTGTACATGCGCAATTATGACGACATTCTTACTGCTCCATTTCCTAAGCTTTAATGATTTGTGCACTAAATTTGGACATCTAAGCACAATCCGCTCTGAAAGTTATATAGACTATTCTTTCAAAAAACGTTATTACTAGGGCAGTTTAATAAGTCCATGAATTTAAATATAATCAATAAAATTAAAGTTTTTAATATAAACCCTTTATATGCATTAGCAATTTTTATATTCATTAACACAGCACCGAATTCTGTTATCATCGTGTGCTTGGCATCTATTTTTATTAAAACCATTTCTTTTAACAAAAGCAAACTACATTCAAAAATTTATTTAATAAAACTGAATGTGAATTTTCGCATTTACGTTTAAATATCTTTTACTTATTCTGATTGAAACAATTTTGGTAACAGGAAAGAGTTTCAACAATTAATGGTTAAAATTCTTTCATTTACAGAATTGCTAGGCAACGTAACGTTGAATTGATTAGACTTCACTTCATAATAAATTTATGCCATAAAAGCAAATTTTTTAATATAAATCCTTTATGTGCATTGCCAGTTGTTATGTGCAATTGTAACTATTTGAGCTCAGATCGTGTTTTCATAGTGTTAGACCACTAAGAACATAAGAACTATTCCTAACTATTTACTAACTTCCTTTTTTCCCCCCTAAAACTCGTTTGAATACACTGACATCTGTTGTTGTTGTTAATAATCTCCTATCTAGTCTGACGGAGTCGGACCAGATCAAGGAATCCGTTGACTTTGATGAAGTCCATGACCAAGAGGGGAGAAGAATGAATCTTCTCCCAGATTATTCTCAGACAGTTCAAGATGTGATCAGGCGATGCCTGATGTCGCTGGCATTTAGGGCAAAGAGGGTAGATCTTGTTGCCCTCAAAATATGTAAGTGATTTTAGGTGGCCACTGGCAAGTCGAGAGAGACATATACTGGACTGCCTGTCGCAAGGAAGGGGTAGGGAGAGTTCCGGCTCTCTTTCTATACCAGTGGTGAGTGGGAGGAGTTAGCCACTTCGCTTTCATTTGGTCCTTTTTCTGCGAAAAAAGTTCTTGAAAAGTATTCTCTAAAGAGGAGGGAACGGGATGACTTGAGCCCTCCTTTGCAAGATTGTCGGCCAATTCCTTTTCGGGGATATTGACATGCGTGGGAATCCATTGAAAATGTACATCATGCTGAGGGGAGATGATCTTTAATTTTTGTAAGATGGATAAACTTGTTTTATCCATCTTACGGTAAAGAGGTTGTAGTGGAAGAAAACCCTGTAAGATTCAACAAACAAATCCAGATTGCAAAGAAGAGAATGGAGTTCGACATTGTCCGCGATAATGTGCTGTGATTTAACCTGACTGAAAGGACTGTTTTTCTTCAGTCTTTGATAGTTAGTCCAGTTGTTTAGGTATTTAGCCGTTTTGTTACTTTGGTCAATACTGGAAAGTTTATTGTAATATTTGACCAAGCTAGCTTGCATTCTGACGTGAAGAGGTTGCAAATCCGCTTCAAAAAGGACAATTTCTAAAGGACAGCTGCTTTTCAGTCCAGTTATGATGCGAGCAGCACTGAGTTGCACCTTTTCCAATTAATCTTTGGTTAGATTTAGAAGCACAACAATAGATAGGAAAGCCGTATTTCAGAATGGGTCTAATGAGTGCCTGAAAAGAAGTTCTAAGGATAGTTGCGTGTAAATTCTGGGCCCAGAATCCCCCCCCCCCCTTTCAGTCCTGTTAGTGGCCTTACCGTGGCAAGGGGGTGTTCCTGGGAGAAGTGGGCAAAGTACGTCGGGAGTGTATACTCCTGGCAGGGTCACCCAAGGCGTGAGGGTCACTCCATCATTCCCAGCTAACAACAGGCACGGAGCCAAGACAGTCTTCTACCTCGGTGCTCCAGTCTTCGGATTACAGAATCTGCACACTCCATCCCATGAATCAGTTGACATTGTCATTTATAACGAGTCAGCGATCTACGAAAGCTGATAAGTCTGACGCAAGGCAATAAAAACACGTATCTTTTATTTAATTTGATTAAAAAAATGTGGCAACAAGGAAGAGTTTTAACAATGACCGTTTAAAATGATTTCACTAGCGTTTCTAAGCAACGCAAAATTAAATTGACTGGACTTAATGAATTTATCCATTCACGTTCAATTATCTTTTATATATTTTGATTAAAACAGTTTTGGTAACAGTAAAGAGTTTCAACAAATGATCTTTTAAATGGGATTTTTTAGTATTCCGAAGATATTATAGAAGCATGTGTAAAAGCGACTTTTTTGACTTATCGTATGGTATAGTTCACAAGTGATTTATAGAACTTCTTTGTAGCTATTCAAGCCCAACAGACGTAGAGATCACTGGACGTCCTATTGAGATAATGACCAAGGAAATGACCACAAAATTGTTACCGACCTAGAACCGTGTGAAGATATTTGATATAGGTAAGGTTAAAGGTTATCTTAAATAAGCATATATTCAATACCCTGCATAAATATTTACGTAAGAAAAAATAATCACACGCTTCGCACGGTCCTTGAAAATTTTTAAGAATTTATTTTTTGGTAGGACCTTATTGTTCATCGTAGCTCCTTAATTTTTTATTGCTATTTCTTTTTTCTTAACACTGTGCCAACCAATTTTATTTTCCATTGAAACATTCCTACTAGTTTGGATCTATCTTTTATTATTAGATCAATTTTATGGTTTATCTTCAAAAGGGTTGCTTGGAATCGTCGTAGATTGATCTAAGTTCTAGTCTGCAAAATTATAGTTTGTTGATATCACATATGCATTTATTGGCGCAGTATGGCCCATGTGTTGCCCTTGCGCCGTTAAACTCCTACCAACCAATCACATCTGCATTTAACCATGAGTTGAAAGTTTATATAAAAGGTAGTTTTCGGTTTATTTAATATGTTTTCAGTACATTGCATGGGTTAGCCGTACAATGTACAGTACGGATTTCGAACACTTTGAACAGTTTTACAAATTGTTCAATATATTTACGAATTTTGCGTTTCTTACCGGGTAAATATATTTGCAGTCATTAAGAATTAAAATGATCTTAATCAATCGCCTTTTCCATTTTTGCTTAATAGTAGCATTTATTAAACGCTATTGGTATCAGTACGAAACTCTTGGTCTAATTTTTATTTTTTCAATGATTTTTTTATTTAGAAAGTCACTGAGCTGAACAGTATTTTTCCTTCTTTAATTTTTGGTAAATTTGGATCTTTACTTGGCAAACTTTGAACTTGTAATCAACTTATTTTCCTAACTTGGTTTTGGTTATGTTGAAGGCAAGCATTGGAGTATCTTGCAAGCAGTACTTGCACGTTTTCGAGAGTGATACTTTCCCTGATTCCGGACATGGAAAGTACTTACTTTAAGGTTTTTTTTCTTTTTAATTGACTGTTTCTTGAGCCCTTGTCAGATAAGGGAGCTAAAAAAATTACAAATTACTAAGAACTAGGTGGGCTTTTCTATATTTTTATAGGAAGTTTTTCAGCCCATTACTGGTGTAATTTAGTAAAAAAGTAGATAAATGATTAATTTATGAGTCTATTTTTAGTTGCAGTTACCATCGCCAAATCAAAAAAATATTGTTTTCGGGAATTATTGTTAAATTTTTATTCGTATATTATATTGTAATGTGTGCTAAACAATAAGCTTTTTTTTTATATGGCTCCCACTATCAATGTAGCATCTTTTATTGCTATAAATTCGTAGAGGTTCTTCAAAAATTAGATGCTCCTTAAAAAGTCCTCATAAACTACTTATTTTTTACGTTTTAGAAGGTGTATATGAACACTATATTAGCAAGATGGCTGCCGAAATTTCTGACATTTGATGAAATCGGATTCACGTAACCATTTCAAAAAGTGTTTAGATAAATTCAAGAGCAAGGCAAATGAGTTGTAATGTTGTAGCGGCTTTAGATTATAGTTGGAGACGGATACATTACTACACGCCAGAAATAAATAATAATAATAAAAAAATACAATCAATCTGAACAATGTGTTTCTCCTGGTGAACGTGCTCTAAAGAAGGCCGACACAATAGCACTGGTCTAAAAGGTTATGGCAACAGATTTCTGGGACTCAAAGGGCATAATCTTCATCGACTATCTGAAAACAAGACAGTATTATATGCTGATTTATTAAACCTTTTTATTCCGAAATCTTCATGTCTCCAGGGAAAATTTGTTGTTTCATCACGACAACGCACCGGTTCACTTATCCGCAATCGCAAAACTAATGTTCGGATTATTCTGCAAATCGATCTCTTAACCGTCCTATTTTCCCAACATGATGGTTCGAAACTTTTTTCTCTACTCAAATATAAAAAAGGAGCTTGGTGTATAGAGATTTTCTTCAAATTCTTAAAAAAATGTAACAAATGCATATTTTGAGGAGTTCAATAAATCTTGTTTTTTTGGAAGGGTTTAAAAAGTTGGAAAATCTTCGGGAGAAGCATCACGATAAAGAGACCATGTCAAAAAAAAAAAAAAAAAAAAAAAAAAAAAAAAAAAATGCATTTTGGTATATATAGATATGGAGAGATAGATCTTTGCAATGTTCATTTCAAAGTTTGAACAGTTAAAATATTTAAATCTTTTATCGGTTAAAACAAATTGGATTTATTTGAACTCAAACATTAAAGTAAATATACTGTTTTCACCAAAATACTTTTAGATTTACTTTAATTTCAACTTTTAAATTTTTCATATACCCAAACACATGAAACCAGCAATACCATTTAGCCTTCGCATTTCATCACCAATCAGAATCCATTTCAGCCCTAGCATGACCATGGACGGGCGCAGTCACCTCGCCCTAACCTAAATAAATCCGCAAAAAAAATCAGAGAAAGGTAGCCCCAATGGTCACCCCCTTACCCCCCAAACAATAGACGCAAACCGCGTACAATGTACCATGACTCACTCCAGCTAACCCTCTAGTTTCATGAATGCTGCTTTTGACGAAACTTTGCCCTGATCCCCATCCCAATGTGAACAAAGGAACTTCTTGGTTCGCGTCCCGCGAGAGCAAACACCCCTTATCAACCCCCTCCCCCCCTTTTACCATCAATTGGGAAAAAATATCCATAAGCCCCCTTCTTTGGGACATCTGCCCCGACGCGTGCCGTGTTCGCGTGTCGGCACTGCGCGTGCGCAAGTCGGCTTACACTGTAAATATTTCCCCCTTTTTTGGGGGGATAGATAAAAAAATGTGTATGGACTTTATTGGAATATAGCATTGCACCTTATTGAAGGTGACCTTGTGTATGTGTAACCTAGCTTGAGGCCTCTATCGTAGGGTGTTTTGAAGTGAAGAATTAAATAGGGAAGCGGTTGATTTTTTTTTGATTTTTTTAAAGGTTATTGTGTTTTATATTTTGTACTTTTAGTTCTAGACACTAGGTAATATTATAAATTTAAAAAATTATATTGAGAATTCAAAAATTTATATTAAACTTCTCCAACTGACTATATTCAAACTGTAGCACAGTTTTATTTAATCTATGACATCATCCTGTTTAAATACCTCCACCCCACTTCAAAAAAAAAAAAAAAAAAAAAAAAAAAAAAAAAAAAAAAAAAAATAATAATAATAATAATAATAACGGGGGGGGGGGGGGAAATTAGGTGGCCACAATTTTAGGTGGAAGGGTCTATAGGGCAAAATTTCGACACAATCTCCATTAGAATTAGTAATAGTCGTAAAAGTAATAAGCCAGCCTATGCTCTTGCCCTCCCCCCCACTCCCTCCTCCTAAATCGTCGTTACCGACATACCTGTATATTTCCTGACATTCTAATACTCAGGATTTTAATTTAAAAAAAAAACACAAAACACCGAGCCAAAATCAGCGGTGTTTCTTTACCACATTTAACCTAATGAAATTTATTTGAAAATATGAATGGCATGCGTATGCTATGTAATGGTAATAATATTAATGGATACAATATGGCATGCAATGGATACAATATTTTATAGCAAATATGCATTGATTTAGGTAGCGAAACAAACTTGAAATTTTGGCAAGTTTTTCGAAAATGTATCTGACCCATTTGAATAACTCATTACATCCTTTTCTTGTCACTCCAAATCAAATACTAGTGAGCTAATTTTCAAAAAATATATATTTGAGGAGGTATTTATTTAAAATTAAAAAAATTCTTGAGTACTATTATTTGAAACCTCACTTCAAGTCAAAGTTTTCTTCAAAAATAAATTATTAATTTGAATCAAAATATTTATAACTAATGCTTAACCCATACAATAATCCCCCTTAAATTGCTTACTCTTTGAGCATTTGCAATGCCAGTAGGAAGGACACTCACGCATTGACTGGAATACCAATTTCACGTTTACACGCTGCCAGCAGCTTTGAACACTTCAGCCAGCGAGCGACTGCTGCGCTGCCTGTCGGTGGTCATGGGAGAGCGCAGGTGATTGGATGATGGGAGTTGACGCGTCAGTAAGTAGAAATTATTTGACCCAATGGAGATGCCAGTCAGAGATAATCACGTGGCAAATGTTATGTGTAAACCTGCCTTAACAGTTGGGACACGTTTTATTTGTAGGATGTTTTCAAGTTTTTGTGAAATGTGACGTTGAATGTTGATGTGAAATGTTATGTTAGATTACACTATGAGATTAATATAAAATCTAATTAATAGTAAAGAAAAACAATATCTCGCCGGTAAAGTTTCATCAGACACTTGTGCTCTAATTGGAATATAGATCAAATATTAAAACGAACTATTTCTACATGATTGTATATAAGCACTTAAAGATAGCCAAATGGATTTTCTTAAAAAAATGGAAGCGAATGTAAACAATTTAATTGTATGCAATCCTGTCATTTTCTCCTCTAATCACAAAAGAAGTTCCAATTCTGTTTGGAAATAATTTTTACCTAATTTTCTTTTTAAACTTTTTGTTTAAAAGTACAAATCTTAAAATATTTAACTGTACACATTTCTAAGTCATAAATTAAGCTAAGTAAACTTACAAGCTTTTTAAGAAGAAGGAAGTCTCAAAACGTTATGTGAATAAAATAAAAATAGTGTATTATTATATGGATTACAATGTATAAAAAGTACACTTAAGCAAAATCTAAAGATTTAAAGTTAACTAATCCTCCTAATTGGTACGAAATAATTTTTTTTTCTAAAAGGTTTTGTTGTTGAAAGTTTGAATGTGATGAATTTTTCAACTAGTTTCTGTTTATTGGTATTTTACTTTTACAGGTATGACTCAATAAAACAAAAATTATTGCGATTTTCCGAAAAAAATATATTGAAATTTAGTTACAGAAGAGGTAGATGAACAAAAATTAAAATAATTTTCTAATTGCTGATTAACTCTTAGAAATTCTTTCAAAGCAAAGTGTTTTTAAAAATAAGAATGGTTTTCTAACAAAGAGTTTTAATTCGTGAAAAAAGGCTTCAGCTCATCCAGTTTTAGAATGCCACTGTGAGTTGAGATCTGAATACTTTCTGAACAGAAACTTTCTACCCATTTTAATCATCTGAAAACAGGATTTAATGCTAAAATAGAAACAAATTATTAATGGTGCTGTAACTGACAAGAAAAACATTACTTTATAAAGTGATTCGAAACAAGTATTGCATTAGTGAATTAAAATACGTTATTACGAATACAGTTTAATGCAAATATTAAAATTTCATTCTATTATTGCTTGATGCTAGTTAGCTTAAATATTTTTCCTAGCAATTTGTATGCACTACGTTTGAAAGTAATAACTTTTTTTTTTTAATTCATTTGAACCTCGAACACAAACTGATTAATAAATTGTTTTAATAAATGTACATGTTCCAAGGTGTGTTTGATGGATATAATCAAAAGAATAATTTTCAATGAGTCTTCCTATCCTTATCTATATACAATACTAAAAAAAAAATTTAAAAATTGAACAATGGCCATATCTTGCATTCTAATTGATGAAATAACAAATATCAAGTACTGTTGTGAATCGTAGAATGTCTTATCAATTGTATATAATTTTTTTTATCAAGAGGGGTCATCTACATATTAAAACTAAACCAAACTTTAAAAAGTTCAATGGCAACCCCATAGTATTATACCATATTTAGAATCCAAAAAAAAAAAAAAAAAATACCCGTCTAAATACCAAATTTTATAATTTTCCAATAAGCAGTTAGTAATTTAAATCATGTCATAAAAAAAAAAAAAAAAAAAAAAAAAAAAAAAAAACGAAAACTCGTCCAGAATTTTTTTTCATTCCATTTTGACTTTTGGTTCTCAATATTTTAGCAAAAATGTAAAAAAAAGCTCACTTTAGGTTTGGTTGGTTGTTTTCAGATTATCTGGCGCCGTCAGCAACACGAGGGCTATAATGCGCCGAAACATTCGTCATTTGACAAGCCAAGATACATTTACAAACACCCATGCCTAACACGGGACTCGAACCCGCAACCTCGCGGTCTAGAAGCTAGCACGCTAACCACTATACCGTTTGGTCGGCCTCGCTTTAAGGGAACGTGTCAATATTATGTCTTCCCCGTTTAAAGAAATTTTTCTCACAAGATCGATCAAAACATTTTCGCTCACAAGTGACGTGTTTCTCAACATAATGAACATAAAATTTGGTATCTAGGGTAAACGATGTATTCTAAATTGGATGAAAACATAAAAAATAGGCATTCGTATTGAAATTTTTAAAGATAGAGTTAAATTTACTTAGTATACAGCCTCCTAAGAAAATATTTTGCACCAGAGATATATAAAATCGTAAACAAAACATTTTGGTGGAAGGCGCAAGATTCTACGATAATTAGAACCGAAGATATATAGCCATCGTTCGGTTATTTTTTTTATTTTTTTTTATTTTTTTTTGCATACTGTACCATAAATCTTAAATATGACAGATAATATTTCAATTATAGCCCATCCGATAACGATATCATCAAGGCTTGAATTGTATTGTTTCGTATATTTGAATTCTTTAATCGTAACCAGATGCAGATGTATCGATAAAGAGGGTTGCCATATCTGATATTTTAAAAATCAATGAATCGTGCTTAAATATGTGGTTTCTAAATCACAACTTAATTGCCTACCTAGGATTTAACAGGAAAACTTTTAATTTAAAATTATACCATCTCTACTATCAAATATGCATAGAAACAAAATTATCAACAGTAAAAGAAAGAGATTTTCATTACTTTCAATAACCTCAATATATTGAATAATAATTTCAATATATTGAAAACGACAGTAGAAATCCATATCGTAACAAGTTACCGTTACTTACAAAGATGCAAGATTTTTTATTGTGTCATTCTGTTATGTATGCTATTAAACAGAGAGGCAACTTGCATGTTTAGGTACCCCATCAAACATCAATCTAATTTTTTTATGGAATGTGGAGAAAAGTTGATAGATTACGAATCCACTGGTCTGCCGTGGAAAAAATGGCTGAAACTGATCAAAAATCTACTTTGAATGAGTTGAACTAAATCAGAGAGCAAAATATGTCATAATTTGCCAAAAAATGAGCCCACTTTTTCGTCTGGTAACTCATCGCACTTTGATTTTCAATGAAGAAGGGCCCAGACGATTTCTGATCTCTGGGTCGGAAAACTAGCATATTTTAAAAGTTAGCTAATTGGCGATATCAGTTACGTCATTAGTGACGAAATATTTATTGCCAACTTGACTCATTCTTAAAAGATGTAAGAAAGCCGTCGCCAGGTATTTGAATCGTCTGTATCCTTCTTAATTGAAAACTAAAGAACGAAGCGTTACTACACAAAAATAATGCTCATTATTTGGCAAGTTTTGGTGGATTTGGCAATCGAATTTAATTCAATTCATTCGAAGTCGATTTTTGACCAGTTTCGGCCATTTTTTCAATGGTAGACCATTGGATTCGTATTCTACTAACTTTTCTCCACATTCTATAAAAAATTCAGAATGATGGCGTACCTAAACATGCAGTCGCCTCTCGGACTATATTAATTTAGTAAATAATTGTGACAGTATAAATACAGAAATAACTGGTGGGATAAAGTTACAAATGCATATACAATTTATTTCTAAGTTTAATTATGGTATTGTAAAAAATTTCCATTCTAGACCGTAGTCTTTATTAATCCTTAACTAACAAGTACAAAATTGTTCATAAGGGACATATGTACATTAGTCTTGTTCCAAGGAATGAACACTAAATCATTATTTATTTGCATAGTTATTATAAACAAAAAAAACAAACATTGTTCATAATTCTTTTCCACCAATATTCAAAATTATTTGTTAAGGTTCTTTATTACATCTTTTTTGTCTATTGAAGAATAAAATAGTTCCACGTGTTTATTCCTTACATAATTCTCATTTATAATGAACGACATTTTAAATGGATTATAACAGCAGTCTTAGGTAGAAAACCTAATGGTATTCCAGTACTGAGTGTGAAATGAGGTGGTAAGAAAGTACCATCTACAAACTAGCATTTTGAATTTAAAAACGACCTTCTCCCATTATCTGACAGAAAAGCTTTGCAGCCAAGTTCATGCACATACCTTCTTAGTTGTTTCTACAAGCCAACAAAAAGAAATCTTTGTTTATTAACTTCGCTTTTCTCTGTTTGTTTGTCGATGGGAGTGGAATCTGCGGAGGACTAATTAATCTCCTTGCCGTCATCCGATCGGGCTGAAACTTGGCACGTAGGTTCGATGACAATGCATTCTAGCAAATTTTGGGGCTGTTACTGTTACTAAAAAGTCGCTTTTACGGAATATTAATAAAGCAACTTGCCGTCATTCAATCGCGTTAAAAAAGCATTGAATCAACCATTGTTAAAACTCTTTTCTGTGACCAAAAATATTTTTTTTTTTTAATAAAATCAATCAATCAGTCAGTCAGTGGCTACGGTAAAGAACGATCATAGTCTAATTTTTTCGAAATCGAGGCTTTCCCGCCTTTTCCAAGATAGCAAATAGTTTAACGACGTCCTCTGGCAAAAAATTACCAGAGTACGTGATATTTTGAGGGTTTTATAAAGCGAGTTCTGAATAAGAACGATCAGGGTCTACGCTCCTCCCAGCAAAAACGATCCTAGACCAGACCAAAATTTTACGAATTCATTTGTGTGGCAAAAACATTGTTCAAAATTTGTAATCTGTTAAATAAACCATTGTTCTTTGTTTTCATACCAAACATTTTAATTTATCTCAACACTAATACAAACTTTAAACCAGCTTTTCTGGAGAATTTAGAAAAACGGACTCTTGATGGTCCTTTGCCGTAGCCCTTCAAATCTGTCGCCGTTTCGTTCAATGGGAATTCCATCAAATCAGTAAACATGCTCATACGTTTGCCTCTTTGATTCACTTTGCACCATGGAACATGGTAACTGTCGGCAGTTAAGTCTGCATTATACAGAACTTCGTTCACACACGTGTCCAACTCCCAGACAATAACTCACCAGCTCCAAACCCGTAACGATTCCGCCCAACCACGTGTTGGATTGTTTCAGATAGGACGGGGGTTTCAATCTCGACCACGTTCAGATATGACTTATTATAAATAATGACGGCAGATGTATCGATAAATGAACAGGGGGATGGTAGTATCTGTTTCTGTAAAAAACCCATAAATCAGCGGATTACTCAGAGAGGCTCATCCCTACTGATAAAATAAAAAAAGATAGTTGCCCCCCTTTTTGGTAAGGATTGAGTGGCAGCGGTGAATTATGGTGTGGAACTATCGGTTGGGCTGTTCTGTCAATATCGGATGGTGAGTAGGTCAAAAGAAGGAGTGATGGAAATTGGTGGAGATTGTATGGGATGAGGTGGGTATGACTATTTGGTTTGCTTTTGCTTTTTGGTGTTGAAAGCAATCGTCAGTCATTTTCTAGTTCTTAGCCCCATACAATTATTTTTGTAACAGCGTATTATAAATGCAACTTTTTTAAAATCAAATATCGAAGTGAAAGCGACACTTATCGCGAAGCGTGCGGTAAAACCACATTAGTGCAATGAAGTACTTCATTGCAGACCTCGGGCTCTAATTTTCTATAGTCTTGGGATAGAAATAATATATTTTCAGAAGAGTTTCATTGACTGGAGTGGCCGGCATTAATATGTATCTATATGCATCAAAATATATTTTTCAAGTGCACAACACAAATTACAAATAATGCAACTTGTGTAAAATTACTTTTTCAAATTCGGTAAATTACTCGTGCTAACGCCCCCTTAAATTAAGCATTTTGCCTCGTTTGAAAAGTATTGCTTTCGTAACTAGTTGCATAAATATTTTATAACAACGAGCAAAAAAATTAAGTTCTTTTATTGAAAATCGTGGCAAAAGTAAAAATATGTTGTGAGGAGTGGGATAAAATAACTTTATCGTACTATTACGATAAAGTATTTACTGTACATCTCGGGATCAAATTTTATAAAATCCTATAGAAACAACATATTTTCAGAAGAGCTTCATTGACTGGAGTTGCCAATATGCAGGTGATTATAATAAATATTGTATGCAACCTGTGAGAAAATTACATTTCTAAATTCGATGAATTATTTGACTCGTGCTAACGCACTCGTTAAATAAGCATTTTTCCTCATTAGAAAAGTAAATAGTTGCATAAATAACAACACATTTCAACACCCACAACATTTCTTCAAAATGTAGAAATTGTGTGTGCTATCTAACAATAATAAATGCTGATTTTTAATATTTTCAGAGATGATAAAGTGAGACATTTTTACAAATGACACATTAAAATTAATTTCATAAATGTTTAACAAGTAAGTAAGTTGACTTAATTTGCGTCTAGATCGGGAAGAAACTGCATTGCTTTAAATTGAGCTTTTTATGCCAGATTTAATCAAACTATGAGGGATTCACGACATATCTATTAAATGCTAAATGCTTCAGCCATAAGCAAATGGATGGTTGCTTGTTTAAACATGTTTTTATAACTCGTTGAGTTTTTGTGAAGACAAATTGCTCTCGTAATTAAATACATCGTTATTATTTATTAAAATAGAATCCATAGTTTCAGCAGAGGGGGAGGGGGGGGGGAATTCTCAAGTGAGTAGACAAACGAAAAGGTGCACTTTCGTTATTGACATTTTTAAATTAGAGTATTGAATAGAGTGGAGAAACAAATTAGGGCATCATATTAGGTATTATTAAGCACATAAAAAGAGAGTTTGATAAGTAGAAGAATTCGATACTTTCTCCAAATGAAGGATTAAAAAGATATATTCAGTATAAGAATAACTCATACAGTCATATATTATCTGAATGAAAGTTAAAAGATATTTTGTGGTTCTAATTAAATTTCATATGTCACTAAAATTTTCTCTGAAAAAATGTCTGAACGGTATTAGATTTTCCCACAGCTAAACTCCAAAAGCCAAAATCAAATTCTTCAATAACGAAGTAGATTTTTTGTAGAGGTAGAATACAATTTAAAAGTTTTTCATCCTACAAAAGCTTTCCATGGAAGACTTAACTATATGAATTATTTTAAAATAAATCGCAATTTAGCTCCGAGAAAGTAAAAAATAAATAAAATGAATTTTCAAGAATTAAAAAGTATACTAACAGAGGTTTTTCATAAGTCATGAAAACTTTATAGGCTATTAACTAAAACTTAAAACAAATTTTTGTGTTTTTTTGTAATTGACATATTTGCTTAATTTGGGAACATTTGTCACTAACATTTTTCACTTTGAAAAAATAAAAAAAATAAAGTGACTTAGTTAGAAAAATTCCACTTAAACAATTCGACAGAAACTAAATCTTCAATATCAAATAACATGAACATTAAAAACCATACATATACATTTGATGTTTTTTGTTTTTTTCAAAAACTCAAAAGAATAAATCAACAATTTCTGTTTTGTAAAATGTAAAAGGAACAACTGCGAAAGAATTACTGCGAGTAGTGTTTCCCTGCATTCGTAGTACCCAAAACGCAAAACAGCATTTACAGATACGATTTGCTGTAAGCTGTCAATTTCGGATTTAATAAATCGTATGTGGTGAATTCGAAATGTTATTTCTGTACAAAACAACCCATTGAAAGAAAATATTTTTCTATATTCCTTATTATCAATATTATCAAGATTATAAATTAACATAAAAAGTTACAAACAAATACATTATCTTTTAAATAAGAATTAACCTAGAAACTAAGATTTTCAGAATATCGAAATGAGTTACTTTGCAGGGAGGAACCAAGAAATTTCTGTGGGATGGTTTTTTTTATGAAGCGCAAAGTCTGTTTTTGCATTCCTCTATAAAAACAAACTTTTATTTGTCACATATCATCAATATTTTTGCAGTTTATTAATCTGTAACCTACATATGCCAAAATATTAAAATGGTATTTGTCCAGTTTTCGATTTCTGTACAAAACAACCCATTGAAAGAAAATATTTATCTATATTCCTTATTATCAATATTAGCAAGATTATAAATTAACATAAAAATTTTTCTTGTTTGTTTAAATTTAATTAGAGATGGATTAATATATTTAGATGAACAGACAATCACCAATATCAGACAGATTTTAAAGCATATTCATTGCTCTTAAAATACAAGGGCCATGAACTACTGAAACACTGCCAACTTTGGAAAAACGTAAACTTCCATGTTTTTACGTTTCTTTTAAGGAGACTTGTTTTCAAAAAAAATTATATAAATATAAATTTTCTATTTTTTGCATGTTTATAAACTTGGAAACCTTCTTATTCTGGCAAGGTTTTGAGCTGATCTGATGATTGCAATTGCAGGAAAACTATATTTTTATTGAGAATTTAGCATTGCAGCAATAGCTCCTTCGATATTGCGAACGCATTTTTCTCACTTCGTGATTTTTGAAATTCTCACCTTACTCAAAATGCTAAAACTTCAGCAAATATGAATGAAATGACTTGAAATTTTTTTTGTCGTTTTAAAGATCTATTCAACGAAACTAGGAATGGACTTTTGAATAATATATAGACTCTTTTTTTTTTTAACAAATTTAAATGTTGAAAAATACCCTTTTTTTTTTTTACCTATAGGTACAGTAATTATCGTTTTTCTAGAAAACTATTTGTCCATGTAAGAATTATTGTTAAAAATATCGCTAAACTGGCCATTTTTTTTAAGCAAAGAAAAATGGAAAAATGGTAATAACACTATTCCACTTCAAATTTAATTGTAGTGACCAGTATTACAGTGTGATTGAAAGTTGTGCGATGTTCCATACCTTTTGTCCTAATTGTAAAAGTAACACAAAATTCATTGAAGACATCCAAAAAAAAACAATAAATTCAATTTATGGCAACACAACCAAAAGACACATCTTCAACCAGAAAACACCTGCAAACATAAATTTTACGACACATTCTCAATTTATTTCCCAGGAAACTCAAACCCTTCCATAACGATAAAATAATCACCTTATAAATTACCCAAGTGCCAACGGTGCCGGTCCCTACACTACCGCACACAGCACGCACGGAACAAACTGTTGCGTTCCAAACTACTTTCGAACTGCTGGAACTTTTTTTGCTGAGTACTTTTTATGACACGTTATGGCCCTATCCTATCGAACTCTTTTTAATCGAATTTCTTCCGTGTTAAAATCGTTTGCGTGTGACTGCGGTCGACCCTATCATGGCGGGAATTGCAGTGGCCAATTCGCACGATCCAAATGATTTGCATGTCGAAGTGATCAAGTCCATAAATTTCTGCTGGAAACATTGAAATCAGAATTAGAAAAGAACACATTGCTGTTCTTTAAGATTCTATAGTCTTGATTGTTTGTTTAGGAACTTTTATTTTGCCTTCGTTGTCATTGTATTATTCCAAGTAATTGCTATATCAATTAGTTGATTTATTTAGGCCTAATATAAAATCTATATTTAGAAAACGTGTATATTTCTGATGTTTTTGCTATGGTTATTTTGAGGAGTACTTTTTTTATAAGAGTTGGATATAACTCAAATTATTATGGGATATTTCCATATTTATATTTTACTTTTCTTGGCTAATTTTGTGAAAAGTTATCATAGAAATAGAAATAGTCTTTTGTTGATTGCAATCCATGAAAGCAGTGATATTCATGAAGTTTTGTAGCTTAATAAACATTCAGTAATTAATATATTTTGATGAAAGTAACAAGTGATAATGAAAGTATTGCATTGGATGAAAAAAATTCGATCCCCCCCCCCCCCTTTTTTTTTTTTTGCAATCCAACAAGTTATGGAAAGTGCTAAATTAAAAAAAAAAATGGTCTACAAGAAAATAATGTCCGCATGTTTGTCTGTGGTACAGTTTAACTCGTTGACTGTTCGACTGACAATGTTCAACTTTGCATGCAAGTTAGTGGTGGCTATGGGACCTGTCAATAAGGTTTTCGTCAAAATTGGACATGCGCATAAGGTAGCTAGCTACCTTTGAAAAAATTATGTATTTCATTAATTGCTAAAAACGGCTCAAATGATTTTGATAAAAATCGCTGTGATAATGTTTTTTAAGGGTTTCTAAACATCGCCAAACATGAACTTTTATGTTTTTCAACGGGTCCTTAGCAGCGCGAGGCCACACTGCTAGTCATATATATATATATATATATATATATATATATATATATATATATATATATATATATATATATATATATATATATATATATATATGTATATATGTATATATGTATATATGTATATATATGTATATATGTATATATGTATATATATGTATATATGTATATATGTATATATGTATATATGTATATATGTATATATATGTATATATGTATATATGTATATATATGTATATATATGTATATATATGTATATATATGTATATATATGTATATATATGTATATATATGTATATATATGTATATATATGTATATATATGTATATATATGTATATATATGTATATATATGTATATATATGTATATATATGTATATATATGTATGTATATATATGTATGTATATATATGTATATATATGTATGTATATATATGTATATATATGTATGTATATATATGTATGTATATGTATGTATGTATATGTATGTATATATATGTATATATATATGTATATATATATGTATATATGTATATGTATATATATATATATATATGTATATATATATATGTATATATGTATATATATATATGTATATATGTATATATATATATGTATATATGTATATATATATATGTATATATGTATATATATATATGTATATATATATATGTATATATATATGTATATATGTATATATGTATATATATATATATATATGTATATATATATGTATATATGTATATATGTATATATATATATATATATATATATATATATATATATATATATATATATGTGAGTTGTCTGTACGTCTGAATATTATGAAAAATCCAGAATTTTGCACCTAGAAGTATGATTTTTGGTACATAGAAGCTTTAGTACATGGAAATTGTAGATACCAACTTTTAAATTCGATTAAAAGTTGCTTTCAATAAAATTTAATGACATTAAAAAAAAGTTATTTTAATGTGTCCCCATTAGTTTTCTGATTATTTTTATGTATTGCAATCGTCTATCCTATAAGCGGTTCGATCATGTATTATAATTTTCCATATATTTACTGTCAAACGAAGCTTTGCGCATGCGCCGTTTGAAAACGTAATTGTACGTACTATAATGTTCTGAATGTAAACATAACGACTAAGATTATCGAAATTCACCAAAAACTTTCAAATCATTTTGACTGCTAATTTTATTTCCAAGTAAATATTTATTCATTTCCTTTATCTAGAATATTAAAAATCCTTCTTTTGATTGTTTCTATTTTTAGTATATGAATGCGGTTTCTAGCAACGGTTTTACTTTCGGTTTTATTATTATTTATTTTTTAACTTAACTTGGTATTAATCCTTTAGCCGGGTACCAGATAAAAATCACTAAATTGAAGACCTAAGTAATCAAAACAAACAATTTTCAAATAATATATAATTTCTATATTTAGAATTGGCAATACATTTCCTCGCCATTTATATGGGTAAACATTTAGGCTTGGCGCCAACTGGTAACGGCCTAACGGAAAAGTACCCTTAATATTCATATTTTAACTTAATTTTGTTATTATTTATGTTTTAATTTTCTTTTTTACTTACCGTGTTTTCGATTTTTGAGATTTTTTGGATCGTTAAATGAAAAAAATCGCTAAATGCCCTACTCTATACCTGTTCCATTTTTCTTAAATGTAAACTTCTATATCTTTCAACGGGTTCCCAACGAACCACACTGCTGGTATCTAATAATATGTCAAATTTAAAAACAATAACCAGTATTATTGTGTAATTGAAAGTTGTGAGATGTTCCACACGCTTAGCTTTTTAATTCATTGGTAAAAGTTTAAAATTTTGTTAAAGTATTATTTTTTGAAAAGCACATTATATGTTATTGAATTTAGATAGCAATAAAGAAAAGTTCAGAATGGGGTGGGGGAGATACTAATAATAAAAAGTTCAACGGTATTCTTAGTTAGTAATTGGTTGGAAAAGTAATCGGAAACTTGGTGAGTTTTAAAAAACATCCAATCAACAAAATCAAACACAGAATAATAATCTGCATCCCCTAAATAAAAACCTGAACCCACTTCTTAAAATAATTTTTCATACAAATCGGAACAATATCTCATCTACCCCACATTACCTTTACAATGCTTCGCACACAAAACACAAGCATATTCCATTATACGAACAAAGAGTTGCCTTGAAACCCTATAAGAACACTCTACCATAACCTCTCCAATTACTTCTAACAAAAAAACTACGCCAAATACCAGTCTAATTGCCGCCAATCAGTCCCACCATTGAAATGTTTGCCGTCCTAAAAGCCTATTTCAAGTCTCATTCAACTGAGGTATTTTCCCCGCTACCCACCAAAAAATAAAACCAATAAAAATCTACCCTTTTCAAACTGATGGTGCCCTCCCTTCTCCCCCACGATTTGCCCAATTAAGGTTATTCATTGGCCTCCCCCACCCCCCACCCTACTTCATTTATTCCTGGTCTTGACCTGGACCCATCATAGAGACAGATTTTAAAAGGCCTCTAAAAGATTAAATTTCGAACATCAGCCATTTCCCCCCACCCCATTTGCAATATGTGACCTCTTTTAAGAGATATGGAATGGCAACCTCTGTTGAAAGAGGGAGGGAGATGTTAGGGGTGCCTATTTGGGGGTTTTATCGATGGTTGGGCCATTAACCTGTTAGGGCCATTGAAACTCTTTGATTTTCTTTAATTAACAATTTCAGGCCACGTTTTTGCTAGGAAATGAATTGTAAAATATTCTTTAGCATTATATATAAGGTGATTCCTAATATTGTATAAGCCCTTTAAATTTTAAACTGCTTCTCATATTGCCAGGAAAGTAATATATACCTATAGTACTATGTTGAATATTTTGAGACAGCTTATAGTTTCTCAAGCGGTGATTTAAAGAAGTTACAAAAAAAAAAAAATAACTAAAACATTAAAGGAGATGGGCAAAAAGGTCAAATCAGAAAAATATTCAGAATAATACGATAAAATCACAGGAAAAAGTTTCATAAGGTTATCTATAAAATTAGCGTATGTATTCGTGTTTGAAAATATGAACTATTCGCAACTTCAAAAAGGGGCCGTGCTGAAATCGTATAATATTCATTTAATATGTAAATTTTGTACCAGATAGACTGACGAAAGATCCTTTTTATAAATTTATCTTTACATTAATATAGTGTATTAGATGCTAAAGAAAACTGGAACAAAAGAATCGTCAACTATGAAAGAGTTGCCAATCCAACCAAACAAAAATAAAACGCAGCATAAATTTGTAGAAAACGCTTACAAGATCGATATGAACACATGAACAGCAAAGTGCTATTACGGGTTCCTGTGATCCGCTATTGTTCAAGAATTCCATTAAAATGCCAACCGTGAGCAAACAAAATTTGTCATGTCATCACATTCAGCAATCGCGTAATATTGGTCACGCACTTTCTTAACAAAGGCTTGAGAGGAGTAATAAAACAAACGATACCGATTGACAAAGGAAATCCATTTAAAGAATCGATTGACTAGAATGCTCAATTTGTTGTTTGGCGCGAAAGTGGAAAAAAGAATCTCGGAAAAATTCGATTAATATGAGGTTTGAACGGCACTTGATTCCATTAAAATGGGGGAATGTGGATGGTTTTTTTAATCACTTTTAGAAGGTATGAAAAGTGAGATTTTATGTACGCTAGGAAATGTATCCATGAGTGTGTTATGAAAACTTTGCGTTATTACTGTTAGCAAACGATATTTTTTAAGTGTTTATTCTCTACGATTAATCGATTACAGATGAATTTATATTACTCTTTGTAATGATTTCTTCCCGTCTGGTGTTTGTTTGTGTAACTGATGGCTTTCGAATTTATTTTTTTTTTCAAATAATTTTATTTTAATTAACGGTAAGCAAGCTTTCTATTCTAATAACAAGCTAAGTTGGAAATTAAAAATTTCTACAACAAGTTTATAGAATATTAAATTATTGGCAAATAGTAGTATAGGGGATACATTTTCCCCCCAACAAACGGTGTTAAGCTTTTTGTTTAATCTTGCCGGCTCTAGATGCTTTATTAAAATTCATTGTGGATTGAGGCATAAAAACGAAGATAATATATAAATAAAGAAGACATCTAAAACTTTGTTCAAAATGTGACCTCATTGATATAGTTCCGGTGAATTTTGGAATACAAATTCTGTTATTGCACTTGCAAAATAGATTAAATGAGGCAAGTGCGCCAAATAAGGCCAACCTTTGGTTTGATATTTGTTAATTCGTAAAGGTACCCCAAATTGTATGAGATAAAAGCTATTCAATGCATCAAATATGTGCTTGAGGTGCATGTAAATTTAAAAAAAAAATTGTAGTCGCAATTGTAATAAATATATAGTTACACAACAGTATATGATCACTGGCCGACAAATGCGACTAATGTTTTCTTCTTAATATTGACTTTTCCCTATTGTTGCCATTTTGAATCTCATATATTCAATTTTTCTTGTCTAAGTATTACTTAACCTTTGTTTTATACATTGGAATTAAATTCTTAGATGATCAAACTAATGTAAAAATATAATTACACAACATAGTATCATATCCAGAAATTTAGTTTGAGAGCTACACGAGGCGTCGCCGATACAAAAGGTGACCTCAAAATCGAGTTTAAAAAAAATTGCCTTCCGAATCTAGACCGTTCACAGATTCTACCGGTATATATTTTCCTGTTGAGTTCGCCCTTCTTTCTCGCTCAAAATAAGCCGAGAATAATGCCATACGTGAGAAAATCAATACATGGGAAACTTTTCAAACGCGCTTCACTGACAACCACCTTTTGTTGAATTACACCTCGTATGAGGAGTTGAATTCCAGAACGTACCATCCCACAATTTTAATTTTGCTATTTCTACCCCGTTTTAACAAAATTATTTATAATTGAACATACCAAATGTGGTTTTTATAGTGACCAACTAACTTGACTATTAGATAAACTGTATTTGGTCTGTTCTGACATGAATGATTTTGAAGAAACGAGTAGAAGCAGCAAAATCCAAATAGTGGGGGGCCCAACGCTTGGTGCCTTGGTGAGAATTTGAAATTTAAAGTTTTTTTTAAATGTTAAATTTTGAAAATTTAGAGTACTATATGAACTTTTTTTTTAAAATAAAACTTAGTTTGTACTGTCAAGCCTCTTTAACTCGAAGTCGATGGGGCCGTCGAAATAGTTATAAGTATGGAGAACTGCTTTTACTTCGCCTTGTACGGGATTTCAAGTTAAGCGATTTCGTGTTAACGGGGTTTGACTGCATTTGCTTGTAAGCTATCCTAAAGTTGTAGTTAGACATCAGTGTACAAACTCACCATTGCAGAACCCTTCCACCACCAAACCCACCTGTTGCCAAGCAACCCACACCTTAAATATTTCCTCTCCCAAACGGCACACATACACCATGACGACTGCCGAATGTCACACGAACCTTAAACATTCTTAAGTACCCTCTTCCAGTGCCAAAACCACTACCTGCCCATTCCCCTCGAAAACACGCTGTTAACACATGCTCCGCCATGGAAAGGACATGGCAAGAACACACGCTGGGTGACTATTTGATGGCTGCTGGGACGATATGTCATTTCGGTGGATGAGTTGGAGATACTAATGGATCCTGGTCACGATATGGCATCTACCTGGTCTGTGGAAGGGGTGGGGTATGGATAGATAAAAGTGGTGCTGGTTTTTGGAAGTGAAATGAACGACCACTTAGATTCCATTGACTACTTAGATTCGTGATGTCCACTTTGATGAATGACCACTTAGTCGAATGAATGCAAATTTGTTTGGATAAACTTTTAGTTATTTTATTGGGAAGCTTCAACAATGATAATAGTCTGACTCCAGTAGTACACAAATGCTGTCAAATATCGCAATACATTGGCCAATCCTGATGCGAACCATTGTAAATCGGCCGTTGTATGCCAATTGCCAATATTTGCCAATCTCGCTCAATGCTGGATATAATATGATGAAAGTTTTGAAATGTTGGTGTACAGTTTTAAAATTCAAATATTTTAAAAGAAAGGAAGAAAGGCGAAAAATATGTTTTGTGATGTTTTTGATATGTTTGTTTAAAAAAAATAAAAATGTCGTGGGTTTTAAAACGATGCTCAAGTTTCAACCAAATTTGGCCAATATTGCAGAACCCTGTTATCGACATTGGCCAATATTGCAGAACCCTGTTTCTGACATTGGCCAATATTGCAGAACCCTGTTTCCGACGTTGGCCGATCTTGCAGAACCCTGTTTCCGACATTGGTCAATATTGTAGAACCCTGTTTCCCACATTGGCCTGTATTGCTGTGCTACTTAAGATGAAGTGACTGCAAGTTTAGGTACCTCATTGAACATCATTATGAATTTTTTAAAGAAGGTAGAGAAATTCTGATTGTTTATGAATATATTTGTTTGCTGGTGGAAAAATGCCCGAAATTCAAAGTTAAATGCATGAGCGATAAGATGACAGTACAGCTTAATTTTATGAAAAAGTGAACAACAGTTACTTTTCCCTTGAACTCATTTTATGTGAGCAATATAGAACGGAGATAGAAGGAAACATGCAATTTAACAAAAATAAACATTAAAAAATTTTCAATTAGAAAATTACGTCGGCAAAAACTCGTAACTTTTGCAGTTAAAGGAAATCGATTGAATCGAATGAATCCATACAATTTAATTTCTTTAATCAATATCTTAAGATTTACATATATAAGATTTTAACTAAAATGAAATTCAACTTTTAATTATAAACAACCTAATTAAGTTGAAGTAGTGATTACGAAATTGTTAATGCTTATTTTACTCTTCAATCAGTTAAGGAGCATAGTAACAAAACACGTCGAAATACTTCTCTCGAAAGTTTGCTAAATTGAGAAAGTTGTAAGCTGTTTATTGTTTATTCTGTAAGATCAGTGTATTATTGGCTGCATTTTAAAGCAAATGTATCGCTTCTTACTACGGGTTCGAATTTATTTCAGACATATATTTGAAAAGATTATCGATTGACATTTAAAACATCAAACATATGTATTGGCTATATTTCCGAATGTTTTAATTGAAGAGAAACATGATTGATGGCGATATGTAATTTTTTGTTTAATCTGAGTTTTCACAATGAAGTTTGTCTGTGCTAGAGGCTAACTTCCAAGCCCTGCTCTCTAAAATTCTTAATCACAACTATTTGATTGATGAAGGAAATATGTAATCAGATAAAAAAAAGTTAACCATTAGGAACAAACTTTTTAATGTCTATCCTTTTTATGCATTGCCAACTTTTAAGTGCTATTGCAACTTATTTAAGTCGTTCTTAGTTCAGACTTACTTTTCATAGTGTTTAACCTCTACGAAGAAAACCATCGATCCCTTGTTATAGACTAACTCTTTTTCTCCCTAAAACTTTATAGACTCGCTGTAGATAGAAATGCAATGTATCTGCTAAGTTTCGGTTCAATTTGATGACATCAAGTTGGTTAATTAGTCCTCCGAAGCGGCAATAGTAGAGTGTGTAACTTGAAAACTTGTAAAAGTGCCATATTGGTGCCGGATATTTTATCTGACAGTTTATTTATTTTCTTCCTATATTATTTTTTCACAAGGACAAAATATAATATATTGCAAAGTTTATGAAGATACTTGTTCATTAGAATGAGTTCTAAACAAGCGCAGTCTGAAAATTGTCCTATTTTTAAACTCCCACAATTAGATTTACTTCCAACTGTTCATTGAAAAAGTCAGACATAAAAAAAAAAACAAAAAAAAAAACAGCTTAAATGCTTTACCAAAACATACCAATACTATACACACACCAATACCACACATACAAATATCCCCAACCCTAAAATCAAACCTTAAATCAATAAAAAGAAGAAAAAAAAGAAACGTATCCTTAATGGAATCCTCTGGAGACCAAATAGTTAAACATGCATCACAAATGTGGCTTGACCCACGTTTTCCTACAACCCTATCGGAAACCAATTTCTCTTTTCCTAAAAAAGAAGAAGAAGAAGCAAAAACCGATAATTTACGTAAGATGAATATAGAGGATATATTTGCAGGTGCCTTCACTTAATGGCGTCTTGTTTGTGTCCTATGTTGCCTTGGTTACCATCTAAAAGACGCTTTATTTACAGATTGGATGTGTCTCCGGGAATGCTTTGACATGGAAGGTTGGATGGACATTAGGATTCCCATTGTTGGTTGTGTTAATATTTGAATTGTCTCGATAATGGGCTTGTGCTTGTTGATTGTTTAGTGATGAAGTATTGAATGGTAGCGATTGAGTGATATGCGTTATTTATTTATGTTTTTAATTATCTAATGAGATGTTTTTTTAATTAGTTAAACTTCAGGTGGTTTCTTTTAACATTGAAATTTTTAGTGGTAACTAATTTAAATGTTTGATTGGTACGATTATATATATTTTTTTGAAAATGTGTGGTGGAAATGAAGTTGACCACCGAAATTGATAGACTAGATATTGAAATAAGTACTAGATAGAATTTATAGAGAGAACATTTCAGAATCTAAATTGTGTGTTTGCTGACGAAAACAGTTGAATTACAAGCAATTACTCAATTTATAGTTTTTAATATAAAGCAATGTTAAAATAAGCAAAAGAATTTAATTACTATTATTTGTGTACCAGTTACAAGAGGAGGGTTACCATGGGCTTAGCCTTTATTTATCTGAATGTCAAACATAATAAAATAATTAACTAACGTTATTATACTCTGAATTCATTGAATTTGAATTCCTAAATTATACGCAATATAGGTAAAAATCCAGTTGACAAAGAAGTAATTCTTCAAAGAAAGTTATTGAACACATATAACTTTTATTTTATGATATAAAATGACTGTATATTCCGCCGTATGATTTCATAAAAGTTCAATCAAATTTTTCAACTTGACTACACTTTTTAAATGTGATTCTTGTCCTGGGTCCTATAGTCTTCAACCTTCGAAGGCATCCCCAATAAGATTCATTCGATAATCAGTCTGATGAAATTTAAACGAATAAACATCAGGCGTCATCAGACTCTTATTTCTTCCAGGCCCCTACAGTTGGCATTTGAAGAAAATTACGATTTATATTATCAAAGGTTTCAAAGTTGGCAATCAGTTGTTCTTTTATGAATTTGGTACTGGCTTATTCACAGAGTATGCAGTGTATACTTATTACAATAGAGTAGGTCCGGTTGCTTTGAGACCCATTTGGGACTTTGTAATCCACTTTTATGAAGTTCATATTTGAATTGTTGGATGGTACCACAAGCTTATTTCTCTTTGGAAGCTTGCAATAGACAAGCATATAAGACGATGTAAGGTCAAGTTGGATACCTAGAAGACTAAAAATCGTCCTTTTGTTTGCATATAAAAAGAAATAAGCCAACATTTGACAAACTAACATCATGGGAGTGGACGTCAAAGTTCCAATGGGTCTCAAAGCATTTAAATTAATACGGCACTACGATGAAATTGACGGGACTTTTAAGTTCCGCCAGTAAATAAAGGTTTAAAAAATAGTCTTGCAGTTCAGAAATTTTAATAGTTCTGCATTGTAGTGTTTTACTAATCCTTTATATACCGCGTTTTTACCAACGCTAAATTCAGAAGTACCACTCATTTAGAAAATCCAGGAAGACGCATTCAATGTAATTGCAACTTTTCCAACCGAACTTGCACAGAAATTCATTCGAGCAAAATCGCATACGGTCTTGAAAGAGGATCATTACATAGCCCATAGCTCTTCTTACCAAAGTAAACACCAGTCCAAACCCTTACAAAAGACATTCCCCCAAGCAAACACGAATCCAAAAGGAAACAAAAACCTCCTGTCAGCCAACGTCCATTTCCTCAAAGCTCGTTCCAGACATGACATACCTGCCATCGAGTGCGGACCCGTTAAAAGCCTAAAAGCGAAACTCTTTGAGTAATGGCCTCTTTTGGAACGGGTCCTACATGAGAATGCACGGAAAAGAACACTCGGATTGTGTGACAATTGGACGTTGTCGTGACCTACGCGACGTCATCTTCACGTGATCAAATCCATCGCGTGACGTATGGAAGAATGGAAAAAGAGAAAAAGACGTCGTTTATGTTTCGTAACCTTACTAATGGCTTCTTTCCGTCAAATGGAATCTTTTTATCTCTTTTAACCTTCCATAATTCCGTATTGTTGCCACTGGAAGGGAAGTAACTCGTTTAAGAAGAGGATTAAGAATATCGTTTCTGATATCGATTGACCTGTTGGGCTATGGGTAAGTTAAGTACAATGGTATAATCGCGACATGAATTATTCCACTGTTTTGATGGCTGAAGCGTTCTTTAGACTGAACTAATCGATGGTAATTTCGAATGATATTTTAATCGTTATTTTTGGAATTAGGTTTTAAGTAATGAGGTACCTTATCGACTAATCAGTCACTTTTTTTTTTATTTTTTATTTTTTTATTTTACACGGAATGAAGTTCTTTCGGGTGAGGTTTTGAAGTTTTTTAAGGTAAAGTTCAGAAGATTTCCTTTTTAACCTAAGATATAAACACTTATTACCTGGAGTTCAGGAAGTATTAAAATTAAACTTAAACTTCACATTTTTAAAGCTACAGTTAGAGCAGTTTTATTGTATGGATGAGAAACTTGTAAACTAACCAAAGAACAAGAAAATAAGTTCGGTGCATTTCAGACCAAATGCATTAGAAAAATTCTTAAAATATACTAGCCAAATAAAATATCAAATTTTGAAATATACAAAAAAGGTGATTGTATACCTATAACAACAATAATACAAAAACGAAGATGGCAGTGGGTAGGACAATTTTTACTGATGCCTCCATCAGACCCAACACGCTTTGCCCTTACTTGGGCACCTAATGGAAGAAAAAGAGGACTCCCAAAATACACCTGGCCTCAAATGATAATTAAAAAAAAAACGGAATTCTCTTTGGTGACCGAGTTGGGGAACAGCCAGGACAGCAGCACTAGACCGGAAGGGATAGTATGCTATGTTCGCGCCCTCATGCGCCACCTGAGCGTAAAGAGATTTAAGAAGATAAGCACTTATCTCTAATTACCATTTTTGGATAGAACATGCTTGGTTAATTACTTGAAGCCGAAAAAGACTTAACAATCACCATAAAGATCCATATCATTAACTTCTTTTCAAATTAGTTAGGCCGACCAAACGGTATAGTGGTTAGCGTGCTGGCTTCTAGACCGGGAGGTTGCGGGTTCGAGTCCCGTGTAGGCATGGGTGTTTGTAAATGTATGTTGGTTTGTTAAATGACGAAATGTTTCGGCGCATTATAGCCCTCGTGTTGCTGACGGCGCCAGATAATCTGAATACAACCAACCAACCAACCAAATTAGTTAGACTGTGTTTTTAACCATGGGTAACTTCTATTATTTAGCATAGATGAGGGGAAGAATTCAGTTGGCTTCATATGCTTGCACAGCAGAAGCTACTCGTAAACTATCCAGAAGTTGTAGTTAGAGATAAGTTGATATAAGCTAAACTAAACTCCATCTGAACTTAACGTTACTTAGACGGTATATCTTCACCGTGCTTAAAGGCAATTCATCCATTTTGGCGGCGTTAGGGTATAATGCTCGCCAAATCTTATAGCCTTTTGTTCTCTACAGAGTTGCTGGACTGAGCCTTCACGTCTCCAAAATGGATGAATTGCCTTTGTGCACATGCACAGTGAAGATCTACCGTCTAAGTGATGTTAAGTTAAGGTTGAGTTAAGTATAGTGAGATCATAAAGAAGTATAGAGAATTTAGAAAACAACTGACTGAAGAACATTCAAATATAGAAAGTTCTCTGACAAAGCGGGAGTCCATGTCCGTTTCTCATTAGATATACTTACGTTATCCTCAAATTTCGTATGGTAGCATTTCAATATTAATTAAATTACAAATGAAGAACCTGGTTGATTTGGATCCAGTACTATGGTTTTAAATGTGGGAGCGGTCAGTTTTGATAGACAAATTTGTGCAATTTTCATGCATATTAAAACAGTGTTATTTACATAGACGACAAGGTGTTCTCTTTCAATGGACAAGTTAATGTTTTGAAGAATGAGATGAAGGATTATGAAACTTGCGTACAGAATAAACTTTTTTAAGAACGGGACACGGTGACACTTGCATGTTTTATGCATATTCACTTGCATACATAAAATTCTTGATATTCTAAATCCTTCTCCTTTATTTAACACTAAATTCAAATTTCAGGTAAATGAGGCCAATCTTTTAAGCTTCTTTTTCTCGAGAATGATTAGTTTATGAATAGTTGAGGATGTACTTTTCTAGATTTCATTAAAAGTTCGTTAACAATATGAATGTTTTTCATGTTATTTAAAATAATCGACACTACTTCTGACAATACTTTTGTAGAGTGGTTTTGGCTGCTTGACTGATTCGTGGATACGAAAATTACAAACTGTTCCACTCTCAAGAACATGTTTCGAACCAATTAACCAATGCTTTCCCCTTTGCCAATTAACTAGGGTCGGACTATATAATTTTTTATATTTTATTTTAAAGCTCAGAATTTTTAATGTACATAAAACTCAACTTGTGTCAGTGTTTTATTATCTTCTTGGTCCTTCATAACTGCATCACCATTTTTCTTTTTTAAATCCTTTGAAATAGCTTCGATTTTGTTGTGCGTGTTTATTTGTGGGATTCAGATTTTCGGAGTTCTAATTTATCCACTTCCTGCCATCCAATAGAGCTGAAAATTGCAAGATTCGTTGTCGATAACGATGTATTCTATCAAATTTAGGAGGGCAAAAAAACTTAGTCAATGGCACGGTATCGATGGTTTTCTTCGCAGTGGTCAAACATAATGAAAACTCAATATAAGCTCAAAATCAATTAAATATATTTCTATTGCACATAAAAGTTGGCAATGCATATTAAAGACTATTGTAAACACTTTGTTTCGATGGGTTAATATTTTCTTCCTAGAATTTTTCATTATCCTCCTTTATTCTCTTACAATGGACTATTCCCGCATTTTTTCAAATTTTTTTTATTTAATTCTAAATGTTTCGAAAAGGCCCTAAACATAAAAATTTCTGCTCAAAGCACTTTTTTTTTTTTAAATTTGCGATCAAAATTACCTTGTTAGAGGTTTGCAAGAAAACGACTCATTTAGTTGGTATTGAACGTGACGTAAAGAGATTCCAAACATCTTGGCTTGAAATGCAACAGCGGAAACCAGATTTGCAAGTTTCTCGCAAATCACGGATCGCAATCATCTGTACGGA
The DNA here is from genome assembly GCA_963978545.1 of Linyphia triangularis. Lineage (NCBI taxonomy): Eukaryota > Metazoa > Arthropoda > Arachnida > Araneae > Linyphiidae > Linyphia > Linyphia triangularis. The sequence goes on along the minus strand of OZ021730.1, from coordinate 51,805,571 downwards.
ATGTAGCAATGGTCTACCAACGCCATCTTTTTTAACGCTAACTATTTGGCAGAAACTTCACGATAACCATATAAACGCTAGGGTCTTGATACGTCACGAATTTTGTTGACTGTTTTGATCAGACTGGTTTTGGCTCGGTTTTGGGGCATTTTCTTTTCTTAATATTTAAATAACTAATTTTTTTTAAAGAACTTTAGTTTAAATATTTGGAATCAGAAAGAAATTCTTCATAAATATGTACTACTTTCACTCTTTTTTAAAAATGCGGGAATTTTCCATTATAGAAGCTATTGGAGGGAGCTATTGCACCAATTCTTTTTCCCCGAGTTTCAACGAGGCTTTAAGTTGAAAGTTGAATCCTAAACATAATTTACTCTTTCGATAAGATCCAACATTAGTGTAAGTTAAGACGTCATGTCACATCTATATTATTTTATATCTGTACCCCGGAGGTAAAGGACAACATGTCACATTTTTGTATTTGTTCAGGAGAGCCAATTTTCCATAACTTTGAGCAATTAAAATTTCTTTAATTTTTTTTTCTTCTTCGTTACTTATAGAAACAGCTTAATGAAAGTTTTTCACATTGTTATTGGGGGGCATTTATAATTAATTGGAAGCACTGATCATGGTATTTATTTATGACAATTAATAAAAATATGGACATGGTGTCCTTTACCGCCGGGACATAGATATATACTTTAGTACAGCGTTAGTCACTACGCTGCTGGATTTGGCCCACGACAGATTTTCCTGTGGCCCGCCGACACCACATAAGATTAAAAAAAATTACCCGTATGGACTTTTTTTTTACATAATTGTAATTTATATTAAATAGTATGAGTAAACTATGTAGAACAGAGTCCTATACAATATGCCCGAAAAAATTATTTGAAGAAGCTTTCAGCAAGGTGGTTTTAATCAATAATAAATACAGGAATAACTTAAGTGAATCTCATTTGGACAATTTATTAAAAATTGACTGCAACAAATACTGCAACTGACATCGACTCTATTATAAAATAAACTGAATGATTTCTACCGCCATCATCTCGCAATTGATATCTACTAAAACGGAGTAATCTAGAAGTACAGTTTAAAGACTTTTAATAAAAGTTAGGTTTTATTAAAAGTCACATTGAAGCATTAAAACAAAAGATTCACTTCGTTTTCAGACATAAATTTACTAATAATAAAAAATATTATTTTTTGATTATTTGAAAAAAAAAAATTAAACATCAATTGTTATTTTATTAAGATAAAAAATCAAATTTTGCTTCAGTTTTCAGAAATGCTATATATTATTAAATCGATAATAATTAAAGATACATATATAAATGCACCCGGCCCTCGAAAAGCTCCAACATAAGTCATAAGGCCAGCCTCTAAAAGTTAGTAACGAACTCTGCTTTAATGCCTGAACCGTAATTATACGTTCAGTTGTTTTTTCAAAAGTGATTGAACTGAAAGCCATTTAGAATTAACATTAGGCATTCCCTATTACAAAAATAAAGTTACAAACTTCACAACGCATTTGAAAATATTCTCAACGAATTTCGCTAATCCTGTAAAGACTAAATATTATCTTTGTATGAGTTCTCTCCCGCCATCTGTTGTCATGCAGATGCCAAAGTATCGGTCCATGATCGGACCTATCAACGTCACCTGCTTTCTAATCGCTCATTTCAAACGATCGATATGCATTGTGCAAAGGCCACCTTACTATAGAATACAGTATGTCCTCCCTCGCAAAGTAAACATACTTCTCCCTCTACGCCATTGCAGATTTGGTCCCTTCATATTCAATAGGATTTTATTATTATTCTTAACTTTTTAATAAATTGTGTGGGTTTTTTTTTGTTTTTTGTTTTTTAAACTAGGAGGCTCCACCCCCTGCTCGCTGACGCTCGTCAACCCCCTGGATTGCTATGCAATCCCTTTGGCTCGCTTTGCTCGCCTCAAAGTGAATCATTTAAAATATGCCCTAGCAAAAAGCTATTTCAGTTGCATAATGCCATGAAATTGAAAACGTTTTGTTATTTATGAAGAGCCAGAATACTTGCCACGCCATTATCCTACTGCTGTCGAGACACGTTAAGCAGGGACAGTGTGGCAACGTAGTAGAAAGTTCTTGGAAAACAACAAAAATAAACAGTATCGGGGCACCGATATCCTTGCGGTAGAGTATCGAGCTCGTAACCGGAGGGTTGTGGGTTCGGTCCGCCTAATATCGGTGTGTACCCAATGGGGGCTGGTGCACATTAAATCTATCGTGGCCTCAATGTCCTCTCGTTGGTGTGGTGGGGTCGGAGAGAGGGGTTTACCCTAGAAGATTTCGATCTTGTATTCTTCTAGATGCTCAAAATTACCAGACGTATTTGGCTGTGTTAAGCACTTTATAAGTGGCAGAAATAGACAGTCGGTAGTTCAAAAAAACAAAAAAAACAAACAAAAACAGTATCGTACATATATTTAAAAAAGATCGGTTATTTCATTGAACAATTAAAATTTACGGGCTGGTATCATATGAAACGCTAAAATAATTAAAGTTGTTTATTGAAACTTCTTAATGAAGCAATCATATGTTCGCATAATCTTTCTTCCAATTATCCGGCATTCAATCAATAGGAATTTTTTGAAAATCAAATTTGGCGAGAAAATAAGCCCTATTTCGCCAAAAGTTTTTTATTTATTTCATATGAGATTTTGAAGTTAAGTCGGTGGTTTTATTCGTTATTTTGATAGTTTTCAATTCGTAATAGCTGAATTTGAACTGATTAGAAATGAATATAGGTTCAGATTTACTGCATAACGCCTCTTAGCGACTTTTTGAAAGTTGGTGATTTAGCACTGAATTCAACCCGGCGACTTAAGGAACATGTTCCAGCAGATAACTTTTCCGAAAAGTCTGGTTTATCCAGAATTCCAATCCAAAAGAAATATACACATCTTGGATCTATTTATTCTTGCAGCATCGTAACTATTAAATCAATACGTTTTAAATAGGCAATAATTTCTATCTGTAGACTGTAATAAGAAAAACAAAATATAGCGAATCCAAGTTGTTGCTGTTGCCAGATGTATTAGTTAAATTTCAAAAGATATATTGTGGTTGGCTGGATTGCTGAATTTGGAAATTCGTGCATAAAGTACATTTAGAAGATTTGTTTGAAGTCATTGCCATTCTGCTCACAGAAATACAGCCGAATTTGGACGTTGACGTTACGGAAGAGAATTATATAGATTGATCGTTTATATATATATATATATATATATATATATATATATATATATATATATATATATATATATTAGAGCGTATCGAAAAAATTCGAAATTTTTCAAATCTTTTATCGGTAGTGCGGAAAATTTGAGGACACCCATCACTAATACGTGTGTGAAATTTTAAAACTCTGGGTTAATATCTTCTGTCGCCTCAATAGCTTGAAAGTTCCGAAATTTGGGCTAAAAGTGATTAAAATTCAAAAATTCATAAAAAATTCCAGATTTCGCTGCAAGTTTAAGGATGGTGCTTACTAGTTACTATTTTTGACAACAACAATTATAATTTTTTTTATAGTTCTTCTGCTACCTCAGCAACACCAAATTTTGTAAAATAAAAGGCTAAATTTCAAAAAAATAAATAAAAAAAAAATACACGTCACACTTACCTCATTTTAAAGGGGTCAGAAATTTTATTGCCTTTCAAATATACAATTGACGGTAGCATTACTACTTGTAATCCTTTTTTGTCTCGAATTTCGACATGTGTTTTCTGGATTCTAGAGTAGCTCTTACGAATTTATCCCTGTTTTCAGGCCCAATTGTTTTCTCGGAGGCTGCCGTGACAAGTTTCACAATTCGCTCGACTGCTTGTGTATGTGAAGGAAATTGAATGAAGTGCGCGCAGGCCTTCGGCAAACCTCCTCTGTCATTTTCAAAAGATCTTGAGAACTTATCTCTCGGAGAACTGGCGGCGATGTCACAAAACAATTTTTCCAGTCAATGAGATCAATGTAGTCTTCAGCTTCAAAATTGATATCAGGAATAACGAATCTGCGGACACCTCGGCTAATTTCTCTTTCCTTTATTATTCTTCGAGTTGCAATGATTCTGGTATGACATCTTTCATCAGTTAACATGGCCAAAAACATGTTTTCTGGAGCAGCAAAATAAGCGTTTCGAGAAATAACTGGATAGATTACGTCACAATACTTCTTAGTCAAATACCGAGATGAGCTTATGAAAGTGTGAGCTCGAGTGTTTCTGATGTTAAAGTTTTGTCATACCGGCCATCAAAATAAAGGCCAGATAGATTGGAACGATTTTCATTTAATTTTGATACCATTTGCTTGTAAACTCTTGACTTTTCTCTCCATACTTTGTTTTTGTCTGTGACGAGGCTGGAATTCGATTCGCCGACCAAACGG
>OZ021730.1:43271441-43513941 GCA_963978545.1 Linyphia triangularis | reverse complement strand
TTTTAACCATCAACAGCAGGTACACTAAAAAAAGACAAGAATGAAATGAGAGATAAAGACCACTTGCCACTTAAAAGTAAAAAATATCTGGATTAAAATAGAAATTCGTGAAGTTATGGGGACACAGTAATATCTATGCTTGCAAAATTTTAAAAGTGTATATACGTTTTTTAATGAATCATTTGACATTTCATGCTGAATGACAGGATGATGTTGTCGAGAAAGAAACTTTTAAATCTATTTTCCCTTTGTTTTTCTTTTCTTGATATTAGGTTTTTCGAAATGTTTAGGTTTTTTCTAATTATTGGAGAAATCAGAAATTTTTAAAGCACATGTTGTAAAATATCAATTTTATAAATTTCCATTCTAATTAAACAATATGTGTTAGTTTTCATTTTTTTAACGTTAAAGTAAATAAATCAATAATAAAAATAAAACTTTAGGTGATAATTCACACCCACCCTTAAAATGAAAATAATTCTCTGAATTAAAATGAAAATAATTCTCTGAATTAAAATAAAAATAATTCTCCGAATTAAAATAACAACTATGTAAATAAAATAATTCCCTGGATTTGAATAAAATTAAAAATCCTCTGAAAAAAAATAATTCTCTGGATTAACATGAAAACACTAAAAAAGGAAAATAAGTAACATGATACAAGTAAATTATGCAGGTTACCACTCAAACTAAAGGAAAGACCAACTCTCAGCAATTTCATTTTTTTTTAAAGTACAGATTTACTACTTAGATATCATGTACAACACCACTAAAGTGATATTTATGTAAATATCACATTATTAGGAAAATCAGGAAAATGTATTATTTGCCAATTATTAAGCATAAAATAAAAATTGTTACAAGTATACTACTATGATATGCAAAAAACTGGAAGAACATGAATAGAATTTCGTTCAACTTCAAGGTCCCTTTGTGAATTTAAAATACTACAAAGTAAAAAATTAAGCAAGATAAGTAAATATTTTTAAAAAAAAAAGAAAAAAGGAAGAAATGAAAAAAAAAAAAAAGATTGATGTAGATTCTCATATTAATGCTCATTCCACTGAAATCTGGTTGTCTGCAATAACGCCAGGAACACTGTGAGAAAAAATAAACTTAGGTAAATAATAGAAAAATTGTAAGCAAAACCAATATTTTATCAGAAAAGGGAACCTATTTTGAGAAAGATTCCCTTAGCAAGAATTCCATTTTTTTTTAAGATAAAAAAAAATACTAAATATATCGGGCCATTAAAAATTGTAATAAGATTAACCAAAGTGATTATAACAGAAAAGACCGTTCAAGTTCACAACAAAAGAATGAAGATTTTGTCCTATTTATTTTCCTTTTAACCTTTACACAGAGAGAATTTAACCTTTACACAGAGAGAATTGAACAAGTTTAATTCTGTTGGGCACTTTTTGAATGTTTAGGCTCATGAAACTGGTTCATAATAAATAATTGTACCCCAGAAGGAAGAAATTACCAACTATTTTAAGTTGTCGTGTTATAGCACTATGACCTGTTTCAACTACTCAATAGTAAGTACTTTCACAAATGCCAATTATATAGATCCTAACAATACTGTTTTAAGACAGCACTTATTTATTAGTTTCATGAATGAAAATATATACTTTTCTATGCAACAAATCCTTGAATTTCTTTAACGAGAATCAAATAAATATGATTGAAACAAGCGTATTCACTTATGGAAATTACTAATTATACTTACTTTGAATTGTATCATTCACTAAAAAGTGGTTAAATAAAGGCTTTGACCTTCGGCCTTGAAATGAGGAATTGGGAGGCCCATCCACTATTAATTTCTTTGAAACTAACTTGCATGATTGAACCCTAAAAATAAAACTAATTATCAGGATTAAAATAATAATTATCTGGATTACAGGAAGACACTCTAAAAAAGGAAAATAAGTTACAAGATACAGTAAATTATCCAGGTTACCACTCAAAGAAAATTCCAACTTTTTCAGCTGATTTTTTTTTTTTTAATTACAAATTTACTACTTAGACATCATGTAGAGCACCAATAAATTGTAATTTATGTACATGTTAATTTCTTTAAGCAATCAAAATCAGGAAAAAAGTATTATTTGCCAACTATTAAGGATAAAATTTGAATTTTTAAAAGTATACTACATTGATATGCGAAAAACTGGAAGAAACTTCATAAATAGAATTTCGTTGAACTCACTTTGCGAATTTAAAATACTAAAGTAAAAAATTAAGCAAGATAAGTAAATATTTATAAAAAGATTCATGTAGAATCTCATATTGTTTCTGGAAATGCTCCTTCCACAACTGGAATCTGTTTGTCTGCAACAACGCAAAGAATACAGTGTGAGAAAAAATAAAATTGGGTAAGTAACAGAAAAATTGTAAGCAAAACAAATATTTTATTATAAAAGGGACTTTGAAAAAGGTTCCTATAAAAAAAAATTCCATTTCTTTTCTTCTTATGAAATAAAAATACATCAGGTCATTAAAAATTGCAGTAAGAATAAATAACCAAAGTGATTATAACAGTAGAAAGGATCATTTAAGTCCACAAGAAAAGAATTGACATTTTCCCCCTTGTCCTGTTCCTAGTAACCTTTACACAGAGAGAATTGAACAAGTTTAATTCTGTTGAGCCCTTTTCCTTCCAAACACCTGATTTACTATAATTTTAATATGAATTATTGGCAGGAATCTTTTAGAACTAACCTTATAAAGAACTTATGTACATACCATCCTACAGTTCACTATTTCAAGAAAGGCATTCACTTCTTGTGGAAGGTTAATTCTATAAGATATTTATACCAATAGAAGCATAGATAAATACAATATTCATTATATACTTAAAATTTACCTTTTCTTCTCTCTTTTTATCTTTGACTTGCATATCGCAGATAATCTTCAATTCTTTCATCTTATATCTTAATCCAGGGAATCGGGGAATCCTTTTCTCATACTACCTGCAAGTAAAAGAACATTGGGAAATGAAATACCAAAATTTACTAGAATACTCCAAAATGTTTTGAACCAAGATGTTATGGTACCCAAAACTGTACCCCAGCAGAAAGCATACTCTCAGATATTATCTGAATGTTTGGGCTTGTGAAACAAGTTTTCATAATAAACAATAACAATAGCTTCCAGAAGGAAGATAATAAACAGCTTTTTAAATTAGTTGTGCTATATCACTATTACCTGTTTCAACTACTCAATTGTAAGTATTTTCACAAATGCCAATTATCTATATCATAACAATACTGTATTATTTGATAGTTTCATGAATGAAAATATATATTTTTTCTATGCAACAAATCCTTGAATTTCTTTAACAGGAATCAAATAAAAATAATGGAAAAAAACATTTTCACTTCTGGAAATTATTCTATTAGAGAGAAAGATAATACTCACTTCAAATAGTAAGTGGTTGAATGAAGGCTTTGACCTACGGCCTTGAAAGGAATACTTCGAGGCCTAATCATCCACTATTCACCCCCAAATGATTTGAGCACCTGCACCTAAAAAAAAACAACAAAAAAAACAAAAAAACAAGGATGATGATAAAATACAATATTCAATATTTCCCCAATTCATTTCATACCTTTCTCCAGTTTATATTTTTAGATAGATTTAAATTATTGTTACTGTCATAAAATTTAGGAAATCTATTGATTTAAGTCAACTTTTTTTTTTCAAGTGTTTTTGACCAATTTACTTAAGTAAATAACTAAGTAATTATTAAAGTTATTAATAAAGTTACTAAATAATTACTAAGTAATTATTAAAGTTATTTTTTAAGTAATTATAAATTAACTAAGTAAATAAACAAATGTCGCTACTTATGTCAACATTCAAATCATAATTTTAATATTTTATTGAGAGTTACTATTTTTTAAATTCAATGTATACAGAATAATACAATGGTGATTGTTTATATTGCTCTTGGATTAAAATTATGCAATAAAATAATTAAAATCAGCAATGGTGATAAATTATTCAAAATATTCTTAAGATTTAGAACCATTGTTCAATAGCTAGTCTTTGGAGTGGAAACTTTTGGTTAAAAGTAGAAGTTATTTACAACATCAAATAATTTGAAAAATTGAATTGTGAATAAATAAATAAAAATACAATTTAAAATTATTCTTTAAAAAAAAAAAATTGGGTTTTTTTTTTTTTTTTTTTTTTTTTTTTGAGAAAAAAGGCAAAACATTTTTGTTAAAACCAATTGGTTTAAGCCATGCCAACCCTGCACTCAACATCAGCATTTTTAATACAAGTTTAAAATTAAGTGAGAAAATAGCAAAGAAATTTTCCAGCAACTTAAAATTATTAGACACTGAAAATAATTACAATGATTTTATTTTAAATTTTATTCATGCAAACTTTTCTTTAAAATGTGTTTGATACAGGGATGGGAGTGATCAGAGAGCAAAAAGGAGGAAATCCAAAAATTCGTTAAAAAAGCTCGAAGGAAGGAATACACAAAAATTCAACAATAAAAGTATGCAGGAAGTATGATTCAATAAATTTAAAGATACAATGAAATTTCTCATACTATATAATAATTGCATTTCAAATATTAGGAGTTAGTAAAGTAATCTGTGAGGAAAGGGGAGCTAAGAGGGAAAATCTTTTGTTTAGACATGAGGAACAGTATACTTTTTGCAGGAAAAACTGGTTCAGATCAGAAAAATGCATATCTTCAAAACAGGGATATAGAGAAGGAAAATGCTACATAAAAATCAAACAGGATTAAATCCTCCAAAAGGAGGAAAACTATCATCCCTGTTAATATCTAATGAAAATACAGACAGATTGGTTGTTTTCAGATTATCTGGCGCCGTCAGCTACACAAGGGCTATAATGCGCCGAAACATTCGTCATTAGACAAGCCAACATACATTTACAAACACCCATGCCCAACACGGAACTCAAACCCGCAACCTCGCGGTCTAGAAGCTAGCACGCTAACCAATATACCGTTTGGTCGGCAAAATACAGACAGGAAGACAAGAGGTTAGCATAGATCAGTGGTATTTTACAAATTTATCAGTGAAATATCCAAAAAACTCTCGGAATATACTCCTACAACCCTACTAAAAAATCTTTAGGGTCAAAATCATGAAACAGATCAAAACATGCCCCAAGTGTTTCTATATAAGAAATTAAGGAAAATGCTAATAGAAACCAACACATGGCTTACATTTTAATAATTTTGTAAAATAGTTAGTTTTTTTTTTTAATCTTGGGTTTTAAGACAAAATATTTTAGAGGGGGGGAAAAAAAACAGTTTTCTATCAAATTTATCAACAACAGCAATCACAAGAACTATATAATACAGAGCTAAATTGTCATAGGAACAACTGGAGCAGAAGAGAAAAACCAGGGAGCAATATAAAAATTAAAAGGCGAGGCTAAGTCTATCAGCCAGATGACAGTGAGAGAAAAGTGTAAACCAACATAAAACTTTAAAAATTAATCTTTAAAATTCTAGAAAAAAATATTTGGCAATAAAAAACACAATTATTATCATCAAGAAGGGTCATTCCATGCAAAGAAGGAAAAACTTGTAAAAATGAAAATTTGAATCAAATATTTTTTATAGAATTTTGGGTATAAAAAGATTTAAAGTTCCTTTCTAGTAGTTCCTTTTTTTAATATGTTAATTTCTAAAAGTTGACTCTTGAATTATAGTCGAGTTCGTTCTGTTTTGTTGAAAGTGGATGGTGTGATTTTTAAGTGGGAAAAATAATTTATTGTTTTGTCAATAGTTGTACAAAGGATTTGTAATTTATTATATTAACTTAAATAATAGTAAAAATTGTTTAAACAAGTTTTTCAATGATAATTTTTTTTTATTTCGTTTATTTTAAAATGGATTGCTTCATGTAGTATGTAAGTTTCCAGAAATGTGTTTACTTTCATATGATGTTAATTAAAACCAAACAGATAATTGTTATTATAATTTTTTTAGTTAAATATTCAAAAATTAAAATCTATAACTTAAGTTACCCAAATGATATAACTTGAGGTATCAATGGAGAATTTTTAAAGTCAAAAACTGTTTATGCCAAATAAGAATTTTAGATGCAAACGATAAAACGCTCCTACGTATTAGAAATTCTGTAAAAAGTTCAAATATTTACAAATTATCTTCCTGCCATTCTGCGTTGACGAATGCATGGAGCGGATTTTTTATCCATACATTATCAGTTTGAACATTAAATACAATTTACAAAAACCAAAACACAAATTATAAGTTATTTCTTTTAAAATATTTCTGCTAATTAGTAGAAAAGTCATACACTAATTTTTAAAATTTTTTACGTTGTAATAAAAATTATACTTAAAACTTTGACGATTTTTTTATTTTTTTCCAAATTGCATGGTTTAATAATAATAAAAAAAAAAAATAAAAAAAAAAAAAAAAACCCTCATCAAAGTATCAAAAACTTTCTGGAAAGTTCGGTCACATATTAATAGTCGCTAACTTTTAAATTTTTGTTAGAAATTAAAACATTTAAAACATTCATTGACATTTTGGAAAATTTAGTAAAACTTACACATAGCCAGTCTTTATCCTTCAAAATTCCCAGAGGAAATGAATCTAAGCAAAATTCTTGAAGTCTCTTGTATCCCCCTGCAAACAATCTTGTCAGCGCCGGCAGTATAAATAGTTGCTCTGTCAAAGTACTCTGTGGGTTTGTGTTTCCATTCCAAGAATCTTTCCAAGCGAGGGGAGAGGAGCAGGACAAAGCCACTATCGCAGAATTCTCAGAATCTGACCTTGAAAGCAAGTACAAGAAATGCGTAGAATTTGGTCCCCGTACCGGAACCGAATGTGGCTTGTCCACTTGGTGTCCAATTCTCCTTAGCGCTCTCCCTTGAAGCTTCACTCAGCATCATTAGATAACAAAAACACGTCAATACAGTTGAAGTAAAGAAAAAAAAATAATAATAATAATTGTGAAAATATATCTAAATAAAATCGTCTCTGGATTTTAGAAAACATCCTTATATCCTTTTCAAGGTCTATAGAGAGCACACAGAAAAAAAAAAACGTTCCTTTTGTTAAATTGTTAGGAGTTGCGTTATGAAACGCGCTTCTGATGAATCGATGCATTTTCCAGGGTGAAGATTTTTAGGGTTCGACCAAAGCCCCCCCCCCCCCCTCCCATCATTATATATTAATAAAAATACATTAAACAACTAAACATTAAAATACTCGTACAAATATTTCTAACTTTGGGAACAAAAACAATGGGAATTGACTGGTTGGTTTTTTACATTTTCCCTCATTTTTTCTGCCAGATAGGTAAAAATAATTTTTCTTTAAACAACTTTTTATAATTTGAAACAATTTTGGTATAGGCATGATATTTCTCTACATCTAAAAAGTAACTGCTCTATCAGAATACTTATCGACAAAGAACCTTTACAATGTTCAATCTTGGAAGTTAATAGAATACTTTTCATTAAAGTTAAAATGTTTTTCCTCTATGCACTACTTTGAATGCCGCAATATAATTGTTAAAATACGTCAAACCTTCTAGAACGAAGAGACGAATTTGATTGCTCGCTTTAAAGATCACAATTAAAACTGAACTAGGATAGAAAAGAGTACACATTTTTAAAAAAAATGCCAGAAGAGGATATAAGACATGAAAACGTTGCTTCAACTTCTGAAAATACCTCTCGCATTTCAGTGTTTTATTACGTATTTTAGACAAGATAATTCAAACAATGGACAATAAATTTACTAATGACTTTTACTTGGTTATTTCATGATTTGATTCCTAACGACTTTCCGCGCAGGGATCACTATCACTGAATGCTTTAGACAGAATCCAGAATCTGTGAAGTTATTCCTTCAGTGGATAAACTAAGAGAAGAATTACTCACGTTTATAGATTGAGGGCTAAAGATTAGGAATTGATATAATGTTCAAAACTACTCTGAGTTGGTTGTTTTGTATGCTCACTGACTTATTTTTATGCACAATAACTGCTAATCAGGACGTGACCTACAGCTTAACGTGGAATCCGAACCACAACGTTCAGCCATTTTTTACTCAGGATTCGAACCCAGTACCTTTGGCATGAGAGACTAACTTGCTAACCCAGCAGCCAACCATCAAATGGGCCGAGACTATTTTAGGTACTGCTGTACGAGGGGAAAAAATGAGTTAGATTATTGATGATGAAGAAGAGGATTGGGACGAATTTATTAAATGTACCGAAGGGAAGGAGTGTAATTCTTATATTTGAAGTTTTTTTTTATAATATTAATAGAATAAAATACGTACTCTTAAATATTCGGGACTATTTCAAGTTTACGATAACCTGTTGACAATGCTTCTTACTAAACTCTTGCGAGATATTGTTTTCTAAGCTAAACATAAAACTTGTCCTTTGGCCCGATTAATTAATGAGCATTTAGAAGTTTTGTAATGACCACTGAGTAATGTTTTTAAACTCAATCGGTAGCGAAGTTATCATTAATAAGACATGTGAAAGCAGATCTGAAATGTGTCGGCATCTTGCTTTTTAAAATGATGGTCATAATATAATATTCCATCAGTAGAATTTAGTCTTGGTGTCTTTTTTAATTATCGTTGTGGGACATTTATTTTGGTCCCTTTGGTACTTGCATATTTATTTACAATCTACCTTCAAATTATATACAATGGGTTTCAATAAATTCTTTTCATTTGTATTCGTCTACGAAGAGAAGTCTAACCTACTGCCTATAAGGTATCACAGTGTGGCTTATACCACTTTAGGATATTTTGATGGGTGTCAGAGGAGCTTGGCGCCCTCTGGAAAGTTGGTCCACCACCCTCTTAGGTGACCCATGATTGTTTCAATAAAAAATTTGTATTATATTGATTCCAATCTTAAACACATAGTCAACTGCTAGTGCTAAAAGATTGCAATAACTGTCGGTGTTTATTTTTAACATAACAGTAAGTAAATTGTGCTTAAGTTGTTTCATATATATTTGAATAAAAATATTAAATAATAAATCTATTATATCGCAGTAATAAAGGTAGAAAGTTTCTACATAAAGATTATAAATTCACTCTGGCTATAAAGGAATATTTTTTTAATAATTAAAAAGGATTCATTTTATTACAGGGCCGTTGTCGGGGGGGGGGGGGGTAGAACCCCCCCTCCCCCCCCAAAAAAAAATGGTATGAAATCTTGTTAAACAACTTCCCCTTCTTTTTTTTTGTGTGTGTGTAATTTGCTATATGTGTTTAATGAAATCTTCGACCATACCCACCCCCTATCGCCCCGAAAAAAAATCCTGTCTACCGGCTTGTTTTAGAACAATATTATATTTTTAACACAACACTCTTAATAATCATTAAACAATTAAAAAACATAAATATTTAAATTGTTATACTAAGTGTAGGAAAAGTTATTGCATCAAAATTGTACAAAGTAATCAAATACAAAAGTGAGAAAGTAGTAAATATCAACAACAAAAAATGTGTAAAACTCAAAATCTATATTATTCTGATTCAAATTTATCTTTTAAATTTTAAAGTGATAACATGTTAATATTTTTGCTCTAAAAAATTATAAAAAAAGGTCATTGTGATAGAGTCCGAATATTTTATTTTTTTTGTGATTTCTCTATAGAGTTTTTAAAAATTGAAAACTAAGTCGGAGCAAAGAAACAGTGACGAGTGTCAGTAAATTTCATAGATTGAAATGATGTGAAACGAATCGTTTCGTATTTAAATAATTCCAGTTTCCCTGAGAAGTTTTCCACTCGAAATGTCGGAGCATTTAGTTAGTAGTATCGTTTCTTTTATAAGACACACAGGATACGGATACCCTCACAGAGTGAGGCAGTCTGAAAAGTCGTGCCACAAAAGCCTATTGTCGCACTTCAAGCAACGCACACATGGCCAGCCCATTGAGTTGGGGACACAAAGGGGTATTTTGAAGCTGCTTGACAGGGGGGCAATTTAGTAAATGATAAGTGACTTTTACCTGCTAGTGTGTTTTCGCTAGCTGCATTTTTACGATTTCCCGTGCTGACTGCTATGTTTATTCTTCTGACTATCTGAAGTCTTGATAATTTTTTACTAAATTATTTTAAAATGCCTAAAAGAAAACGTTTTCTAACCCAGTTTGAAATTGAGGACATTGTTTCTAAATGGGATGAAATTAGTGAAGATGAAACTTATGCAGATTCTGACTCCGACTGTGAAGAAGGCGAGAAGGAGCTTATTTGTGATGAGATGTGTACGCGAATCTTTTTTTTTTTTTTTTCAGTTCACATTAGTGGCAGATCTAGGATTTTCCTGAGGGGGGGGGGGGCGCAACACTTGTGCCTTAGCCAGGATGAAATCAAATATTTTAAAAAAGTTAAAAAAAAAAAAAAAAAAAATATGCAGTGTTCTAGAAATATACTTCAAGATAATCCGTATCCATTGATTACCACCCCCCCCTCCCCCTTTTTCTTCACATTTCTGACTCGCTATCTTAGCGTAAGGTGAAATGCCCAGGTTATACCAAAATTACTTTTCAATTTAAAAAAAACAAAAAAACTCCCCCCTCCCACTCCTCAAAAACACCCTTCTATGCTAGATATTTTTATGAACTACTTTGTTTCTTTATACTCATGACAAATAAAACGTTTTTGCAAAGTTTCATGAACGGACCAATTTTTTATTTTTTAATGTCGTATTTTACCTTTCCTTGGATTTTACATGTGTTTTCGTTTATAAAAAAGAACTGTAACTTTTTTTAGATTAGTTATATCGTTTTGCTTTTTTTCATTCGATTCAGCATAAAAAAAAGTATTCTAAAAACATGTGTCACATGCCTAGATTGCTCCAAAATTAATTTTTCAGCCAAAAACCCCCTAAAAACCCCTTACGTTTTTCAGAGATTACCAAAAAATGGTTTTGACGATTTTGATTAAAATCGCTATAAAAATGCCTTTAAAGGTGTTCTAATCATTCTCACCTCCATAGAAATGAGATAATGCGAACGCCCATCAACGACTGTTTCTGCTCTGTTGCACTTAAAAGAAAGGATAATGCAGTGTTTATTGAAAAATATATCACAATTTTCACCGTTTCAGCGGCGTTTTTTTAGAATAATTCCAAACTGGTCATTTTTTTTAAATAATGAAAATAAAATAGGTAAATTATATCAATCCGGTGACAAACTAAAAAAACATCGCATACTGAAATATTTTGTTCCAATTCTTCAATTATAACTGGAAGAGAGCGATTGTAGGAGGATCATTGTATTTAAAAAATTTAAGAACTTCATTTTGAGTTGCAATATCATTTTACTTCTTTTACGAAACTTTTGAACAAGAATCAGAAGTTTCATAAAAAACATGTTTTGGAAGAATAGGCATAGAATAAAATTAGTGTAATCTTAGCCTTCTCTAAAAGTATGTATATATATTCTGCCGTAAGAATTATAATTACTTATAAAGTGCAATATTTCTTGCATTACTTCTGCAACAACGAAAAAAAAAAAAAAAATTGAAAGTATGTCCAGGTGAATATTTGTACAAAACTTTTCAAATTATCGTAAAAAACATACACATTTATTTTGTTAATTCATTCTTTTAATTTCGTATAGGGTTTGAAAGCGATATTTTTTTAAATAATTATTGCTGCTGCTGTAGTGCTACTTTACACAGATAATACTTCTTACAAAATTGTTATTCTAGGTCTATTTTATGTAAAAAAAACCTAACAATTGGTATACCTTTCCAGAGTGGTGCAAGAGAGGATTGTTAATCGAAATTCAAATATGATGCTTATTTACAAGCCGAAGCAGAAATTTGGTTGCCCTGTCAATTTGGTTGTTTGCGTCTTTTGTAAATTTTTATGCGAATTTAAGTGGTGAGGATGGTTGAGATTTTTTTTTTTTTTAAAGTGATAAACAATAATTGGTAAATTTACTATCAAAACAAAAGTAATAAATATAACATTAATAAGCAGTTTTTAAAAGAAATCAATATATATCCTTTCACGCTTTTGTACAATTGCTTTAGTTTTTTTTTTTTTTAAATTTTTTTTTTTTTTTTATATAAATGGCAGGCTTTTATAGTTCTTCACATATGTATTTGAAATTCATTACAAGCAATAGGTACAGTTTCTATAACATACTTTTGAATAAAAAAAGGAAATAAATGTTTCACCTTTTACCTCTCTCGTCCAAAGTATTGAATCATTAAACCTTATTCTTGTATGTTGTTCTGTATTGGAGCATTTTGAATTTATAGTAAAAAATTGCAGTTTCTTACTTTAGAAAATAGTTTATGTTTATATAAAAAAATGCAATAATTTTCATCTATTGCCACATAATGGTTAAGTACTATTTAGAATATTTAAGAGAACTTAATAATTACACAGCAATCCAATCAATTATCCAATAATGAAAAATGTTTTATACGATCGTTTACTATTGAAACAAACTAAGATTTATACAAATAGTTAAAGCTAATTGTATACAAGCAAAAAGAAAATAGTTAAAAGCACACTAAAAATGTCATTCTGATTTCAAATATTTCATAACACATTGAGAAACATTTTAAGGTGTAATTTTATATTTTGGAAATCTGAATTGAAATGAAAAACAGATTAAATTTTAACATTTATATTGAAAGTGTGCAAAATTTTTATTTTATATCTCATTTTTTATTAGCATCCTAAATTTTAATTGCGTCATTAGATTTCCAACAAAAAGTAGGCTATCATTTGGCATACGTACATTTTCTATTTCTACCACACAATCTTGAAATTCCAAATTTTCCACACCTGTGTTTCCCTTTACTCTTGAAGAGGGGCGTGAATGATTGTCTTCAAGGATGGACGACTGTATTGTACTACTCCCAGTACCTTACAATGGCCAAGGAACACCCCTCTGGGTAGACTCCCATAGTGAACATTTCTTTCTCCCCCCCCCCCTTCAAGAACGACCTTATGGTGAGCCCCTAGCTAATGTTGCATGCAAAAAATATATTTCACATGAAAAGGTTAAAAAGTTGCAACTGATATATAAATACAAGATTGTCAAAGTTTAACTCAATCGGCAGGGCCAGATTCAGAATTTTTTTTACTGTAGGCCCAACATTCAGAGAGGGGCCCCCAATAGCAAATATGTATTTTCTTACGTCACAATATAACCAGATCAAGCTACATTCATTACGACTAACTTTTTACAATTAAAACTCATAGTTTACTTTCACGCGATTTTTTTGTTATAATTAGTATGATCTTGATTTCCTCTATCTAACTTAACTCTCTGTGACTATAAAAAATATGGAATTTGCGGATGTGTAACTAAAATTTTTTTATTATTTTTGTTCAGTACTTCCCATAAAAAGACCATTATTTTTAAAAATTTCAGAAAACTTTCAAAATTTGGGGCCCCCATATTTGGGGGCCCCTAGGCTCGGGCCTAGTGGGCCTAATGGTAAATCAGGCCCTGTCAATCGGATAACGTTAAAATCTAACTCATCAGCTCTAATGTGTCAAAAAACCTCTATTGCCCTTTCATAGAGAATATTTCTAATTTCAAATTTTACTCTTACAACTTATTTATAAACGCACAAACTGGAAGATAGATGGCTTCTTCATACATCGGGCAAAAAACAAAAAAAAACTCTTGTTAAAAAAAGAAAATTCACCGAAATTAATAATTTTTTAAAATGCCTTTTCAATTAATTTTGTGGGATTTAACATCAAATACGATGCTTTTTATATTTTTCCTCATTTTTTGTCTCCCCTTTCAAAATAACGATGTTCCTTCTACCAGGGAAATCCCCCTGAATATAAGTAAATATCGGTTTGATTAAAGAAATAGTGTTTAAATATGTATAAATAGTTATGAATGAATTTATTAACTATAGGTAATCTCTCTCTCTGTATATATATATATATATATATATATATATATATATATATATATATATAAACGAATGTATGCCTGTGTGTCTGTCTGTTTGTCCTTTATGCATTACTACATCATTTTTCCGATCAACAGGAAACTTTGGTTCCCGCGAAGGTTTCTGGGATAATTTTTCTTTTAATTTTTAATTTTTTATTAATTAACAAATATTCTAAATAAACGATTTCTAATAAAGCTACTGCTCTGAAATTTTCTAGATAAGTATAGTTTCGGCCTTCTAATTGGATTTTTGCTAAACAGAATTTTAAAATTTTGATTTCTTTTTTTAAAATTAATTTTATTTAATTAATTAACAAATATTTCATAAAACGATTTGTAATAGGACTACAGCTCTGAAATTTTCAACATAATTAATTTTGGCCTTCTAATTAGACTTTTGACAAACATAATTTAAAATTTTGATTAGCTTTTTTTTAATTAATTTTTGTAATTAACAAATATTTTACTAAACGATATCTAATTGGCTATAGTTCTGAAATTTGCAACATAAGTAGTTTTTGCCTTCTAATTGGTCTTTTGAAAAATAAAATTTCTTCTAATAGGCCTAGAGCTTTGAAAATTTCAACATAGTTATGGCCTTCTAATTTTGTTTTTTACAAATAAGGTTTAAAATATTCTCAAATGGGTGTTATATTATTGCATTACCAGGGATTTTTTTTTCTTTGCTTCTTGACAGGGTAGGGGCTTCTAATATTAAGGGTTTACGTAGCAATAACTTTTTAGGAAATGAAGCGAGCTTATGCTTGTATAACAATGAACCTTTTAACGTGTGAAGTAAGCCTGTGCTTATGTGTCAATGAACTTTTCAGCGAGCAAAGCCAGCTTGGTTTTGGGTATCAATGAATCATCCTGCGAGCAAAGCGTCAAAAGCTGGGACCTATACACCATGAAGCACGGGTACTATTCAGCTAGTTGCGAATAAAAACGAAAACTAATTAACTTCTGAAGTAATTCAGGAGATCATGCCTCTAGTGGCGCCATCTAGTTATAACTGGGGGACTAAATAGGGGAAAATGCAAAATTTTAAAGTAATAAAGAGATGGGAAATAAATATCATCAATATATATATATATATATATATATATATATATATATATATATATATATATATATATATATATATATATATATATATATATATATATATATATATATATATATATATATATATATATATATATAGCTTAAAAGACACGAGTCAAATCTAATACGATCAGATTTTTCTGATTAAAAAATCAGGACATGTCTCTGCTATGGGGAAGGGATAATTTTTTTACGTATTTATTTAAGGAGTTCGGAACACACAATTCTAAAATCTTCAATGTTCGAGGTTTTTTCGGAAGATATACAATATACATTGTAATTCACAGGCTTATTTAACTTTTTTATTAGCTTTCAACCATACTTTATATATTTTTTTGAGACTATAATCCTGAAACTCTGCAAAAATATGACAAGTTAATTTTAGTTATTAACAAAGATTTCAGAGTAATCGCAGAAAGTTGTGCCTTCTCAGAAATCCAAATTTTACTAACAATAGAAAATGTTCTTTTAATATCTGCAGTTTTCCCGACAAACTAAAGCTGAATTCCACAATTTTCATAATTTGGCAATTTCAATTGAGTGCTGGAGGAAATGTAAATGTAGCCAAAATCACTAAGATCACATACAGATCACAATGTGATATCGCAGTGACAAAGCTTTCGTTGCGAAAATCGCATAAATCACATGGATGTCGCCAAAATCACTAAGATCACATACAGATCACAATGTGATATCGCAGTGACAAAGCTTTCGTTGCAAAAATCGCATAAATCACACGGATGTCGCCAAAGTCACTAAAATCACATACAGATCACAATGTGATATCACAGTGACAGAGTTTTCGTTGCGAAAATCGCATAAATCACATGGATGTCGCCAAAGTCACTAAGATCACATACAGATCACAATGTGATATCGCAGTGACAAAGTTTTCGTTGCGAAAATCGCATAAATCACACGGATGTCGCCAAAGTCACTAAGATCACATACAGATCACAATGTGATATCGCAGTGACAAAGCTTTCGTTGCGAAAATCGTATAAATCACATGGATGTCGCCAAAATCACTAAGATCACATACAGATCACAATGTGATATCGCAGTGACAAAGCTTACGTTGCAAAAATCGCATAAATCACACGGATGTCGCCAAAGTCACTAAGATCACATACAGATCACAATGTGATATCGCAGTGACAAAGCTTTCGTTGCGAAAATCGCATAAATCACATGGATGTCGCCAAAATCACTAAGATCACATACATATCACAATGTGACATCGCAGCGACAAAGCTTTCGTTGCGAAAATCGCATAAATCACATAGATGTCGCCAAAGTCACTAAGATCGCATACTGATCACAATGTGATATAGCAGTGACGTGAGATTCGTTGATAAAATCCCATACTCGTCGCATAAATCACATAGATGTCCCCAAAATCACATAGAGATCACACTGATACCACAAAAATAGCATAAATGTTAAAATGTGATATCCCTGTGTATCCCTGCGATATCGCAAAATTACGTCTTATATCACATATATGTCACAAAATGACCTATTTGTGATTTTCATTATATAAAATTATTTTGGGATATCACTGAATGTTGCTGCGATATCACAAAGCAACATTGCAACTTCGTCACATTGTGATGTCGCTGCGATATCACATGGAAGTCGAAAGTGACGTGAACTTTTGCGACATCGCTGCGATATCTCATGCAAGTCACATTGTGACCGTGATCTTTGCGACGAAAAACTTCGTTGCAGTGACGTAACTGTGACAAAGATGGTTAGTAGGGTATATATATATATATATATATATATATACTGTATATATATATATATATGTATGTATGTATGTATGTGGGAGTAGACGATCAGAGAAGGGACACTTGTTGAGTGTAGATTCCAGCTTTAATGAATCCTTATTGCCTCTTATCTCATACTACACTAGGCACAAGCGCCTTTCTTACGTATATTCACATCGAGAATGTTCAGTGATCTGTCTCTCTCATCAGAATGAGGAATATCTCCCTCTGCCGCTAGGAGTCGCCACGAGGGGTTCTCTAGTGGTGCGCCCTCTATCTCCACACTCGGTCATCTTGGCGAACTATGTCCTCATAGTTTATGTCTGAAGTTATCTGAAATAGAAAAACATAAGGAAAGCAATATGCACAGATACTATGATTGTCACATCTATGATTGTTTTTGATTGGTGTCTCTTTGTAATGGCCAAAAAATTTTGCTCGCTGAGTGTAAACTTTAAATGTTCTGGGTTTTTTGCGTCTTTTCTTAAACTGTTTGAGGCTCTCCTTATTCATTGAGGTTTCTTCAGTCTTCTTATTTGCATCTGATAATGATCTCTTCTTTTTATATTTTTCCTTGACATCCTTCTGTTCATCTTTTTTGGTTTCATCTTGTTGAAGGTTCATTTTAATCTTTGAAATTTCTGCATTTTGAAGTTTCTTTCCATGCTGAATATGTTCAACGAGAGTAGAATCTTCCTTCATTGCTCTAACTTGTTTAGCTATCTTCACATCCATTTCCTTTACTTCTTTTTGTCTGGAACATAATTCTCTCTTCACTTCAATGCTGTGATTTTTCTCCTTTAGCTGTCTCTTTAAGTTTGCTCCTTCTTCTAAACTTGTGACTGAGGGTTGCAAGAGCTTGACTTTATTAGAGGTAATCAACTCACATTTTACAAGAGTTTGGCATCGTTGACCTAACTGTTCTTGTAGTAACTTGGCTAGCTTCAATTCATTTTTAAGATTGACAATTTCTTCTTTAGCTGATCCAATTTCCATTTCACAACCTGCAATGTCTTCTCTGTATTTTTCAAGAATTTCAGTGGTTTCTGCCAGTTCCTTTAAATTTTCCGATTCTATTTCTTCAAGTTTAGCTTGTAATGCATCATTCTTAGCTTCCAGTTTAGAGTACTGTACTTTGAAAGTAGCACCTTCTGTATGCAACTGTAAGATTTCATCTTCACATTCTTTTATTTTACTTTGAGCTTCGTTCAGTTTGCAATTAAATTCTTCCATCTCTTTTTTGAATTCTTCATCTCCTCTCAGTACAGCATTATCCGCTACTTCAGGAAAGTTTTCTTTAAAAGGCTTACGTTCTGCAAGTAGACATGCCGCAATCCTACGCTTTTCGCCAAATAATTTCGCACCTGCTACGGACTGTTCAATCTTCTTTTCGCCGCCAAGGTATAATCTTTCTCCCGTTACTCCAGTAAGATGACTAGCGCTTCTGCATTCGGAAGGCGGAGCTACAAATTTCTCCTCTGCTCTGCTTCCTGATTGGCTGCCGCGGCCGTCGATCTTCTTCTCAACTGTCAGGATAGATTTGATTGACATCTTGCGGAGCGTTTCGCCTTCATTTCCTCTTTTGGCCTCGCCAGACTGGCGCCTGATAACTTGTAAATAAAAAACACGTGGATCCTCTCGGCTTGGATTTCGAAGCTGTCTGTAAAAGGATGGGTTTTCGAATTTTCCTATAATGTCCATTCCAATTATTAATTCATTTGTGTGGTCTTTGATGACGTATATTTTTGCATTGACTGAATGAGTGTCGATTTTAATGTCAGTATGGAAATATCCTAATGGTTGTACTTCTATATTACCTAACCCTTTTAGTAATATGTCATTTGTCATTAATTGGGGTGATCCTACTTTTATATACAAGTCCTCAGAAATGAAAGTGACTTGGCTCCCTGTATCATTAATAGCAACTATTTCATGATCGAATATTATTACCTTTGTGGTGCTTTTATTGTCAGTGTATGCACTAATTTTATTGATTGGACTATTATAACTTTCATTGTTGACATACACATTACTCTTATAATTAGGATAATTACTAATTACAGCTCTATTTGCCTTCTTTTTTGGACAATAGGCCTGTATGTGCCCGATTTCATTACAATTAAAGCATTTAATACCTTGATTTTTAACTTCAAACTGGTTATATTCATTAGGCCACTCTGTGTTATCAACAATACCATTATTTCTTTCCTTATAAAAATGGTTAGTACTGGTTTGAGCACGAACGAATGGACGTTCCTGTATATTTTCTCTAGACTGCCAGTGCTTCCTGTTTTTTTCTTCATATTTATTTTCGCGAAATACCGTATTCTTTTTAAAATTATTTCTAGTTGAATCAAAGTCATCGAGTTTGTTGACCAAGATTTCCCTATTTTTTATTTTCGGAAGTTCGTCCATAAAGTGTTCTCGAATTTCTTTGGGTAATTTTCTTTTTATTTGATCTACTAGCATTAATTCTTTTAAATCTTCAAATGTTGTGACATCAAGTCCGCTCAACCATTCGGTTAGATAATTGTTTAGTTCAAAAGCAAAGTCTCTCCATGTCTGACATTGTTCTTTTTTATGGAAGGAGAATTGTATTCTGAACTGTTCTGGGCTAAGTCGGTATCGTCTCAGCAAAATGCTCTTAATGTGGTCGTAATTATTCGCTAGTGTTTCCGGCTCACGTGTTATTAAGCTTGCTATGTCAAGTGGAAGCAATGTAATTAAATAATTTACCCAAGTATCTTTCGATATTTCTAGACGACTAATTTGTCTCTCAAATAGTGTCAAGTAGATGCTTATGTCACTACCGTCAAACGGTTTCATATACTGTAATATATTTGGGCTTCTGCTTACTTCGTTTTCCCGTGCGTTTGTTACAGTAGCGCCATGTTGGCGAACTTCTGCTTCTATGCGCAGTTTCGCTAACTCGAATTCTTTCGCTTCCCTATCTTTTGCTAGTTCAAACTCTTTCGCTTCCCTATCTTTTTCTTTCGCCAATGATTCCTCATTTTCACGATCATTTACAATTGTGTTTAACATATTTTTAACAAGGTTTTCATCATAATCGGCGTGTTCTGTTATTAATTTACATAATTGAGCGATTTTTGGATTAATGGGTTGTTCCAATCCCAGTTCATCTATTAAAACGAGTAAGTCATTCTTTCGTGCTCTGGCAAGAAACGCCATGTTAGTATAATCGAAAATTGTACTCACAGTTTTTCTGTTGACTTGTTACCTCGACTGTGACAGTCAGTGCCTATGTTTCGTTATGGTCTCCCAGTGCTTGCTGGTCCCCTCCTCAATGATGTTGACCTCTTGTATTTGACACGAAGTTTCTTGGCTTCGACGGCGGTGTTCCAATGCTTGTTGTTTCCGCTAAACAATCCTCTTCGTCGGCGCTGACTTCGCTTTTCCGACGTGGTGGTTTCGCTTTCCGATGAGACGTGATTTCACTTTTCGGTCACTGTGCTAGCTGCTCCACTTCTCAGTGATGTCGACTTCTTTTATTCGATGAGCAGTTTCTTGGCTTCGTTAGCGGTGTTCCAATGCTTGTTGTTTCCGCTAGGCAATCCTCTTCGTCGGCGCTGACTTCGCTTTTCCGACGTGGTAGTTTCGCTTTCCGGTGAGACGTGGTTTCTCTTTCCGGTCACTGCGCTGTTATGTCGTTTACACTGCTAGGTGATACGACGGCTTATTCTCCGATCCCCGGTTCACTGCTGGGTGACTACGGTGCTGTTCGGTTTCATTTGTACTCGTATCTCGTACTTCTGGTTTGCCCTTACACGTTCTGCCGTTTGGTTCTTAACGTAACGTTCTGACGCCTACTCAGTTCGTGATGCCGAGCCCCCATGTGGGAGTAGACGATCAGAGAAGGGACACTTGTTGAGTGTAGATTCCAGCTTTAATGAATCCTTATTGCCTCTTATCTCATACTACACTAGGCACAAGCGCCTTTCTTACGTATATTCACATCGAGAATGTTCAGTGATCTGTCTCTCTCATCAGAATGAGGAATATCTCCCTCTGCCGCTAGGAGTCGCCACGAGGGGTTCTCTAGTGGTGCGCCCTCTATCTCCACATGTATGTATATATGTATGTATGTATATATATATATATATATATATATATATATATATATATATATATATATATATATATATATATATATATATATATATATATATATATATATATATATATATATATATATATATACTGTATATATATATATATATACTGTATATATATATATACATACATACATATGGGTAATTGAAAGTAAAAATTGGCAAAGGATTTTTGTTTTTATGGGTTATGTTATTTGTTCATTCTAAACTCTTATCATACGTAGACTATAAGTAATATTTCATGTTTTGGATGCGATATTTTTAAAAAATCAACATATTATAATTTAAGCTGTAAAACTGATAATTCGTAAGTGTAAAATTAAAAATGTGTTGTCAATCAGATTCTGCATAAGTAATAAAGACCAAACATTTCTGTAATTGGGATTTACATCACCTTTTCGGTCAAGATCTGCAGTTATTTTTGACGCTTGTGAGGAGTGCTTTATCGGTCCACTTTGTAAGGCTTCTTCCATGTTAATCCTGTTAGAAGCCCTGTGCTTCAAAATGATTTTCCGTCTGGTTGGGCTCAAGGTTACTAAAGAATGTTGTCTTGAGACTAGTTTGTTAAATCCCTTTTATTATGTTTTGCTTGTTTGCAAATCTGCAGAAGGCTAATTAACACACTTGCTTTCATCCAATCGAGCTGAAACGTTGCAGATAGAAAGCATTTTTATTGCTAACGAATCCATTAAGTCTTTAGGGGCTGTATCTAAAAGGCCGCCCTTACACACATTTCTATTGTCGTTTCGGAGGACTAACTAACCCACTTGCCGTCAACGGTCGGACTGAAAATTTGCAGATGGACTCGCTGTGATAGTTATGCTTTCTATCAAGTTTTGAGGGCAAAAAAAAGAATTATTCAATGGCACGGAATCGATTTTTTTCTTCATAGTGTTTTTTGACCCCTCGATATGAAATCTTTATGCACGATTGAATAAGTTGCAATGAGAAAGTTGCGTATTTTTTAAAAGTGGACAATAGCATTACATTTTAATAAAGAAAGCAAATCTAATTCCAAACGTCTAAATTATATTGCGATTAAAATTTTATTTCATTAAATGTCGAAAGAAGAAAAATCGTCAAAACAGTGGAATCATGACGCAATCCCAAATCGTTCTACCACTGGCTGTCTAGATTTGACGTCATATTCCGGTAAAAGTTTTCTAGCATCATTTATTTACTTACCTAGTCAAAGTTAACTTATCACGTCCTTCGTGCTTAGTTATACTTTTTCAAAGTACATCATCACACATACATACATCACATACATATTTCTTTAAAAATGCCTATTTTACGTGGATTCGAAAAGGGCAATAAACAATTCCCGCATTTTTTAAAAACTAGTGAAATTAGTACATATTTATGAAGAATTCCTTTCTGATTCCAAATATTTAAACAAAAGTTCTTTAAAAAAAATTAGTTATTTAAATATTAAGAAAAGAAAATGCCCCAAAACCAAGCCAAAACCAGTCCGATCAAAACAGTCAACAAAATTCGTGACGTAAAGAGACCCTATCGTTTCTATGGTTATCGTGAGGTTTCTGCCAAATAGGTAACGTTAAAAAAGTTGGCGTTAGTAGACCATTGCCATATTCCGTACAGGTTGGCGTGATTTGCGAGAAACTTGCAAATCTGGTTTTCGCTGCTGCATTTCAAGCCAAGATGTTGGGATCTCGTTCAATGCCAACAAAATGAGTCGTTTTCTCGCCAACCTCTAACAAGGTAACTTTGATCGCAAATTAATAAAAAGAAAAAGTGCATTGAGTAGAAATGTTTATGGCCTTTTCGAAACATTTAGAAGCATAATTTACCAAAAATAGATTCACTTGCGATGTTTGGCTTCTTGGAAACCAATCTCTATTTTGTAGGAGTTGAAATTCGTCTGAGGAGAGATACATTAAAATGAGAAAATTTTACATTATGTGTATTGGGGGATATTGAGTACGCTTAAAACTCTCAATAGTTATTTTATTCAAATAAAATTAACTGTTTAATTGGTTGTAGTAAATTCTGTGATTTTTATTTTGATCCGTTCTCTGAAAGTCTAGGTATTAAAATTGCTTTGAGATATCCAATTCTTTTATGTTTGCTTTGATTCTCTATAACAGAGTTTTTGAAATATAAGAATGATAAATTATAACTTCTATGTCATAAATTTCGAAACAAACCGTCTTGAAACATATGAATAAGAATTTACAGTGGCATCTAAAAATGTTCATACACTCATACATTTCAATGAAATACTACTTAATCCATGGCAAAAATGAATATTCCAGAATAATATTTATTTAATAATACCTCTAATTTGTTCTTAATAAAACTATATATAATATTTTTAATGCATATTAAAACTTTAATTTAAGAAAAAAATCATTAGCATAAAAGGTTGGCATGGGTTAAACCAAATGGTTTTTCCTAAAAAAAAAAAAAAAAAAAAAAATTTTTTTTTTTTTTTTTTTTTTTTTTAAAGAATAACTTTAAATTGTATTTTTATTTATTTATAATTAGATTATTCAAATTATTTGATGTTGTAAATAACTTTTACTTTTAAACAAATCAATTTCAATTAGCTGTAACAGTCACTTTATAAATTGAAAAAAAAAATGCCTCACGAGATATCGAACTCGAATTGCCTGTACGGAAACTCAGCACGCTGACCACTTACGTTAGCCACCGGGCAGTTGCAGAGCAAAAATCTCTACTAGTATAAAAGCTGCACGTAACACTTTAGAGCCTGTTTTCTCGAAATGTCCTAGGCGCAGCATGTCCGAAACCGGACCTTGTGCCATTAAAACTAACATCAAACTCAACTCGAAATGTTCTGGCTAGTGCGCTTTATTGCTTTACTGTGTGACACCCTTAAGGTATACTACCAATCTGCCGAATATCATCCTGATCTGAATTTCCGAGACCGTAAGGTCCCCT
This sequence comes from Linyphia triangularis, assembly GCA_963978545.1. Classification (NCBI taxonomy): domain Eukaryota; kingdom Metazoa; phylum Arthropoda; class Arachnida; order Araneae; family Linyphiidae; genus Linyphia; species Linyphia triangularis. The sequence goes on along the minus strand of OZ021730.1, from coordinate 43,490,061 downwards.
TGTGAGCGAGATTCATTTTTCTTCTTTTGGAGTTGTACAATTGTTGCATTACAGACTGGGTTTAGAAAAAGCCACAAACTTGTTTTGTTCAAAATGTTAAATCCTAAATTAGTTTTTAAGTGAATAAAGAAATAAGAATCTAGTTTTCCTTCTACTATTTTTTAAGAAAATAACTCACGAAATGAAATATCTACATTCCCTGTAAAACGTGACTAAGTGATGTTTTTGGAAATGAAAATTATACGAATAGTAGTATAACAGATAGAATAAGTTCAAATTTATTTTAAAATAAATCTTGTAATTAAAGACTGTTGAACAATAAGTTTTTATATTAATCTATTAGATATATTAATGTTTTATATAATAATTAAAAATTATTAATGAAACTCAAATTATAGGCTGCATTTTAAATTTGTTTCTAAAATAGAGGCTTTGTTTTTTAACAACCTATTTCTAAACCTTAAAAATATCATTTTGAACAATTTATCATCATTATTGATGAATCTAAGAACAATATTACTTGTATTATGTAGTAAACAATTATCATTGTATATATTTTTTAAATTAAATGCATACCATAGTATGCATTTAATTTAAAAAATAGTATCTCTAATTAAAATATTAAAATTTAATACGATTTGAAAGTCCACATAAGTAGCAACAATTGTTTATTTACCTAGTTTAAATTATTTTTTAGAGGAATATTAATTCTTCTAGTTAATGCCACATTTTATTTATAAATATGTAAACTTGTAATTAGAAAATAATTTTTTAAGAAAACGTGTTTAAAAAAAAATGGTTTAAAAAAAGTGTTTTTTGAATTTTTTTCTCAACTCTGCATAAAAGGTTACCCACAAAATATCTCCCAAAGGTCTTCGTACACTTAAATTTGTATTTTACATTTTAGTATACAATGTTATGTTTTGGTAAATTAGAACTAGGATGTACAACTTTTAAGTGCCTGATATAGATTTCATTAATTATTGGAGACTTTTGTGAGTTTATGTCATGAGTCACTATAAATGATTGAATTCCAAAATAATTATGTAAAAATAAGAGTAATAGATGTATAATATTCACATCAAAATAATCTTCACAAATGTATGGCGTACTTTTTGCAGCAATATGGTCTCGTCCATCGTTCTACACTACTTCCTGCTGATATCTGCATGTTTAAGAACAATGATAATTAATTTAGCATTGTTAATAATTTAAATATTCCTACATCTCGGGATGAGGCAATATATATGCCCTGAATTTAAGGATATAATTGTACAGTGACTAAAAGAATACAAGATTAAGAGAAATTCGAAACGCATTATAGAAATCCGAATAAATTCACGATAGCTTTAATGACAGCGTGAAACCAACCATGGCGTATGACGTAGAGTGACGTCACTGCTAAACTAGCCTCGTTTATGACGCGGTTTTAAGAGTAGGAGATTGAAACGGGTATTACTCGAGAAATATTGAACGGATTTCACAAAATTTTCTTGTTCCGATTGTCTTTCGTCACTCTTCATAGAATAATAAAAAAAAATTAAAAATGCTCAACTTGTCCATTACACATAAAAGTTGTCAATGTTGTTGTTAAAGAATTTACATTGAAAACTTCGTTTTTATGAATTAATTACTAAACGCTTTCGAGGTTATTGTTGGCTCATTCTATTAGCCAATCAGCGCCGGGCTACAACTCTTTTCATTCTTTTACCGAAATTAACATGGTACTTTTACTTTCAATTACCCATATCTATTATACATAGGGTTTTCTTTTCTTTTTTAATATTATTTAAAAATTATCTTAGTCTAAATCTTCATGCAAAAGTTTTTACTTTAGATAAGACAAACATAGTTACCAATTTTTTTTTATCTGAAAAACATTGGGACATTGAATTGGACTTCAAAGGTAGATGTTTTAATAAACAAAAATTCTCTTAAAAACAATTAAAATTCTGTTTCATTGTGTTATAAATTCGTAAAAGGTTATCGGATCGCACCAATTCAGTTTATTAATTATATATTGCAATGGTAACGAAAACGGAAAGCCAATATCCCAAAGATTGCAGCCTAATGTCATCCTAGTAGTTTGAAAAAATATCGGAGATTTTCATTTATTGTGACGTCACTCAACGAAGTGACGACACGAGGTGGCTGTTCGCTTTCAGAAAAATATGAAATTACGATTGATGCAACCTTCCCATTGTTATACACTAAAAATATAAGCTCTTTTTTCATTATTGCTTCGTTACAAAAAAAAACAAAAACATTTTCTTGAAATTGTTTTTAAAGAATTATTTTGCCCTATACACTAAAAATATCAATCCTTTAATTAGTTGTATATATTTAGAAGTCCTGGCTATAGTTTATTGCCAAGGTTGAAAAAAAAATTAATTTTCTTGTAATTTTCTTTAAAGAAATTGTTTGCCTTATACTCTAAAAATATTAGTTCTTTACAAATATTAAAAAGTATTGTTTACTATTGCCAAGCTTTAAAAATCATTTTCTTGTAGTAATCGTCTTTAATTTTTTTTACTTATACACTAAAAATATAAGTTCTTTATTAGTTGCATATATCTAGAAGTCCTAGATGTAGTTGATTACTATTGCTTAACTTAAACTATTTTATTGTAATTGTCTTTAAAAAATTTGTTTACTTTAAATCTGAACCCTCTATTTGTAGTTTCTATTTTGGGTTATGTGAGTTGTACATTTATTTTTTTGTGACGTACTAAAAATTGACGAATGTTATTCTCATCAATATCGTTGATTTTCGAAAAGTAACGATAGTAAATTGTTACTGTTATGAAAATTAAGTTGTAAGAATTTCTGATTTTTTTACAAATCGTCGTTGCCTATGTTGATTGAAATTTTAAATACATGATGTGTACAACTTTTAAAAGCTGTGCACTATATTGTATTTTACTGCATTTGGTGGGTTTGTTGAGGTAGGGATCTGCATGCTGGTAATTTGTACTTCATACTTAAAAAAATGGGGCACATTAATTTTTTTTTTATTTCACTTTATTCAGTAATCGAAATTAACACCTTAAATCGGGTGTACAAGTGGATCCAAGTCTTGTGACTTAGGTGCTATAAGTACCAATTACGCGCACATGTTAACTAACAGAATAGAAAGTAAACTTCAACATTAAAAATAAATTAAAAGTGAGTACTGCACTTATTTTAAGCATGCAAGCTAAAGAGATACATCTTTTCAAAATAACTGAACATTTGTTTGTAATAAGCATAGACTTATTATTATCAATAGACGGCGCATTCCCACTTCAATCATACAACGAGAATGAAACCAAAATGAATCACAAAATTCGTCTATCAGTCACGTGGTTTTTAATTTGGCTACGTCGTAAAATTAATCCTTAATCTAATAATCTTATTATCCTTTATCGCCTGAGTGAGGAGAAACTCGCCAAATCTGCAACCCTGCTCCCAAAAAGTCCCTACTCATGTGATTCATTTTGGTTTCATTCTCGTTGTATAATTGAAGCGGGAACGCGCAGTCTATTGATAATAACAAGTCTATGGTAATAAGCAAAACAGTTCAAAGGTTTTTTTTTTAATCATAATAAAGTTAGTATGGTTTTGAGTAGTTAGGTGCACTAAAGTTAAAAATTTCGTACACGAATAAAATTTTCGTGCAGAATACAACCATGCACTCACTAATTTTGAATTCTGACTTAGCTAAATAGGTTTTTGTTTTTTGCAGGACAATGTAATGTTTATCGAATAGTGCCTCTTGACGTCATACTCAAAATCGGCCCGTTTTGAGCGGATCGCAATTTGAGGGTTTTTTAAGCATTTTCTTTTCTTAATATTTAAATAACTAATTTTTTTAAAGAACTTTTATTTGGATATTTAGAATCAGAAAGAAATTCTTTATAAATATAAATCAATTTCATTCGTTTTTAAAAAATGCGGGAATTGTCCATTGACCTACGGTGTTCAACTTTAGCGTACGGAATATTTGTGGCTATGGGACATCTCATTAAGGCTTTCGTCAAAATTGCGCATACGCACTAGGTAGCCATTGGAAATTTTATGTTTTTCATCAATTGTCAAACGATTTTGTTAAAAATCTCAGTGGTAATGTGTTTTAAGCATTCACATCTCCGGAATTTCCTTTAGAAATGCGATTAAATTTATAAAAATTGAAAAACGAATGTCTTTTACCCAAAGTTCACTTCCCTTGAGCATCACTCATCAACAATTATTTCTTCTCCGTCTCACTTACAAGAAAGAGTAATGTAATATTTAATGAAAAATACTACGCCAATTTCGCCATTTTGGCAGTTTTTTTTTTTTTTTTTTTTTTTTTGCCTAAGTAATAATAATAGCCAAAAATATCGCCAATATGGCCATTTTTAAATTAGTAAAAATATGAAAACAAAGTCATTAAATGACTCATTTAAAGTAAATTTAAATGCAGTGACCCGTAATAAGTCACACAACTCCTAGTTATAATTTTCACAGCTTTTTTTCTTTTCTTAAACATATTTCCATTTGTGTACCTCATTTAATTTCTTTCTGATGCAAATTTTGTGAAATATTAAAAAAAATTTGATTATTCTAAACTTTTGGACAATAAATGCACCTAAAAAAATATTTTGCATGGTATTTGGTTGATATTATGACTTATAAAATGAAGCAATAAGTGTAAGGAATTTTAAAGAACTGCTGCAACATGTACTTTATTTTATATTTAAAGTTTCATCTGTTATAGCTATAATATGATTAATTTTAAAATATATGATACATACTAATATATGTAATATGATACATACTAAATGATTATTACTTATAATTACCAAGTTATTATGTATAATAACCATTATGTATTATTATAATACATAATGGTTATTATACGCAATAACTCAGTAAATACACATAATAATCATTTAGTATGTATCATATTTAAATTTATCATATTAGCTTATAATACTTAACCATTATGTATTATAATAATACATAATGGTTATTATACATAATAACTTGTTACTAAGTAATAACCATTTAGTATGTATCATATTCAAATTAATCATATTAGCTATAACGTGTATAATGTATATGTCTTGTAATGGATCTTCATTGTGTATATAATGGATCTGTATTAGGTTTTTTAACTCTTAAGAGTCGTGTCAGTGTGTTTGTTTGTAATTTAAATTAAAACCTTTCCCTTACATTAATAATATTTGCTTTTGTTTTTTAGTTAGTCGATTGCACTGTGAGAGTGAGTCGTTCAAGATGGACTTGATTCTGGATGTTAATATTCAAGCATATCCTATGGATTTGGGTAAGGAGTTACTTTGACTGCTACTTGTTATTACTTTATTATTATTGGGAAAAATACTTACAATTACTTGTTTAACCCACTGATGGTCATGGGAATGGGCGAAATTCCCCAGTTGTTTTCCCTGCAATAATTTTTAAATTATATTTCTAATTCAAATACATAATTTTTTTAAAATTATTACTACTTTTTTTTTTATAGGTTATAGATTATCATCCTAACAAAAATATCTAAAAAATATTTTATTTTAAATTTTATTTATAAATTTAAAAATGTTGGGTATTGCTGGAAAAACTGGGGATCATATGACGTATATATACGTGCATGACCGTCAATGGGTTAATAGTTGAATAATATTTTACCAATATTATACTAATTCCTGTAAATATTTGATTAGTATTTACTTGAATAATACTTGCAAATTTTTGTTAAAGCAATATTTCTCCTTTTAAATCTTTTACCCGACTTTTTGAAGTTTTTTCTAATTTAAGTAAAAGTGAATTCCACCTTTATTATTCAGCTCAAATAAAACATTTTTTCAAAATTACAATTGATTGCTATTGATATAATTATTTTTTATTGTATGAAGTTGATTGTATTTTTCTGTAATTGTGTAGCAAGGTATGCATTACAATAAAAACTTTTCAACAATCAACTAAAGTTTCAAAACTATGAAGATTTTAAAGCATAGTACAAAAAAAAAAAATCCATCAATATCTTTTAGCAGCTCTTGATAATCTTGTAATATTTATGGAAATATATGGTTGCTCCTTAGCATAAAATGCTATGATTTTAGAGTACAATTCCAGCACATTTTCAACATCCAATCAAGCATTCATGCTAGTAAATATTTTATCTGTTAATATGTCTTATACAGTTTGGTTTATTTAATGTGGATTACATTCAGAATATGATTAGTATGAGTAATGAATTAGTAGTTTTCTGTTGACTTTGTTGGTGATGTATAAATTTTTCCTATACAATCTTGAAATGTTCTTAGCTCTCGGGCAAAGCCACAGAGCTTAATTTATCTTAAACAGGCATGCCAGTTTTCCTCCTTTTTGGTTTTTTATGCAACATTTTCCTTCTCTTTGTCCCTGTCTTGAGGATCCACATTTTTCTGATCTGAACCAGTTTTTCCTGCAAAAAGTATACTTTTCCTCATATCTAAACATAAGATTTTCCCTCTTGGCTCCCCTTTCCTCCCAGATTCTCCTAATATTTGAAATGTAATTATAATATAGTATGAGAAATGTCATTGTATCTTTTAAATTATTGAATCATCCTTCCTGCATACTCTTTTGTTGAATTTTTGTGTATTCCATCTGCGAGCTTTTTCAACGAATTTTTGAATTTCTTCCTTTTTGCTCTCTGATCACTCTCATCCCTGTAAATACCCATTTCAATAATATTGTATTTTTATAAATGACTTCTTTTACTAAAAGTATAATTATTGCAGGCGATAAATTCCGTCTAGTGGTAGCCTCCACCTTGAAAGAGAGTGGGCAACCAGACGACGGTGAGTGGAACACTGTGAACGACGGACTGCCTTCGAGAGCCGACTCTTTTGAGTATGTCTGCTACGGGAAAATATACCGCATTGAAGGGGACGATGCTACTTCGGAAGCCTCCAGACTGTGAGTAGAGTTGAAAATGTTATTTGTTTACTTAAAACGATATGTGATGTTTAGACTCTATAAACTGCCTTGCTTTCATGCTTTTCTCACTAGAATATCTTGTTTGATAAATGTTTTGAATATAATTTTATTTGGAAATGATTAAAATGAAAATTTGTAATTTTGTTCATGTATTGTGAGTATTCGAAATAAAACTTATTTTGCTAAAAAAAAATTATGAAATATTTTTGTTCTGAAAAATATAATTTCAAATTACTACAGAGTGGCCACAGAACCGAGAAAACCTGGAAATCAGGGAAATGTCATTGAGCTTTCTGATTCTGGAAAAAATCAGGGAAGTGCCAGGGAACTTTTTAAAATTTCATGAAAATCAGGGAAATTTTTTATTGTTTAATGCACGTTCATCCATATTTTGGCACTATTTACATAAAGATTTGTAGTGGTAAGCTATTAGAAGTTTAATGTTATGGAATAATTTAAACTTTTCATTACTAGCAAAACTATTTTTTTTTTAAATTCCATATTATCTCTTTAGCATACATGTTCTATTTGATCAGGGTGTCTAGTCATCTGGAAAACTTAAGAAAAGGGGGGAAATTTGGAAAAAAAATTGCCCTAAAATCAGGGAATTTTTTAGAAATTTGTCAGAGAAATCAGGGAACTTTTTTTCCTGAATTTTGTGGCCACCCTGTAATAATTACAATTTATTCCTAATTAGTTAGAAGGGAAAAAACTTTACTTTGGCTGTGCTGTTCGTACATTCTTTTGTAAAATGTTATTTATTCCACTGAAAAGATTTTAAGTAATACACCACTAAAAGTGTCTTAATTATTTTAACAGTTTATAATTGTAATAATACATTTTTGCTTTTGTTTATTTGTAGTCTATAAATTAATAGCTTTGGAATTGTTTTTATTTATATTTGCTAGCTATTTCAATACTTTTAATGTTATGTCTTTTAACCAAATACAATTCATGTTATGTATGTTCTATAACAAAGATACTCTATAATATTTCAAAATACCCATAATTCAAAATTGTATAACTATGTGGCATTTTTATACAATATCCTTTTGTAAGACTGATTTTCTTCCACAAATGCATTGCCCGGTTCCTATCGTATAAGTTGTTAAACATTGTTATAAAATAAATATGTTTTACTTAAAGAGGTACGAGTTTTGGGAATTGATCCACTTAATTTTACATTTCTACAGGTACAGTTTTCTTTTTCTTTTGTATCAAACTTTATATCAAATTTCATTCCAAAACATTTGAATGCAGCATTGTTGCATTGTGTTTATGCATCATAAGTCACTTTAGTTAGTGTATTAAAAAACAAGATGTTATTATTAGTGTTTGGTAATTTAGTGCTATATTTACATTAAAAAAAATGTCTTAAGTCAATAGCTTGAAAGATGTAATGAACTTATACAACAGGGATTGTAATGTTTTCTATAAGATTACCATCATAGATATGTACAATAGATCAAACCTCTAATTTATTATGTGTTTATATTAATCAACCCCAACTGTGCAATTTTAGCTACAAAATATGATTTTTGCATTTGTACTTTCAATTCTAACTGTTGTTAAAAGATGGGTCATCAGGTAGCTTCTAAAGTATCTCACATTGTGCACTCGCAATTTCTTTTTTAAGAAATATTTAAATAATACTTTTAATAGGGCTCATTTTGTTAAGTTCTGGCTAATGGAAGAAAGGATAAAAATTCGTTTGGTTAAGTTTAAATGGTTGAGTTGGTAAATATCTTACTAGAAAGTAAATGATCTTCCTTTTTGGTAAAGTGCAACTGGTTTAAAAGTTTGAATTTGTTAAGTACACATGACAAAAATTACCTTATCATTCTTTTAGAAAGGTGTAAAAAATAGTGTGTCTAACAAAACGGAAATTACAGAAAACACAAACATTTTTAAAACATCAAGGATTGACAAGGGAATTTGTTTTTGACAAATGACAATAAATAAAAATACATTTTTCTATTCAAACGTTAAAAATAAAATAGAAACGTTAAAAATAGTAAAATTTATTCCAGGAAAGCAAGCAATCACATTTCCTAATCATCATATTCAGCTCCTTCTTTTTCATATAGTAAAACTGAATATCATGTGATAAAATTTTGAAGAATTTTGCATTTTATGTGAAAGAAAGATTTTTTAGAGAATTTGCTAAAGATTTTTTTTTTTTTGCATTATAAAGTTGTTTATTTTATTTTTTCACATTTGTATAACTGCTAGTAAAGGTGACTGGAAATTAACCAATAATTTTCAAATAGAAGAGTGCAGGGAAAAAGCAATTTAAATACAGGTTCAGTTGAACCCAAAATTTTAAATTTAGGTTTTTCCAGAAAGTACTTTTTGTAGTTTGGATCATTTTTAAATGTAGCCTCAATGCGGAACTTGCACAAGTGAGGAAAATGAATTTTTTTTTTTGTATTTTCTAGTGTTATCTAACAAATATATTTGAGCAGTGCAATTATTTTTTATCTCTATGCTTTTAATTAATCAAAAATCGAGTTTGAAATTAAAGCAAAAGTCACGTGACCAAAGTCAAAAGACACATAAAAAAACCCATGACGTAGTTACGCATAAATTCCATCGAAAATACGAGGAGAAACTTTGTCTAAAACAGGTTTTAGACTGGTTCATCATCTGCGCGTTGACATCACGCACGAAAGTAGCTTTTTCCTGCCAAATCGCATAGTGAAAAACTAAATATATTTTTTAACTATTCATCTGAGTTAAAAATTTTGAAAGAATGGCATTGTTGTATATTATTGTTTTTCATGATTTTTCCTCTACTTTTATTTATAAATAAAACCAAAAAACAAAAAAGTTCCTCATTGTTCATCCTCTATACTCCTTAAAAAAGTGATAAAATAATGTCTTTTCTAAGAAAGATTCCATATAATGAGAATCATTCGTTACATTTAGAGTTGTTTAGAATAATACAGTTTTGATTTCCAATTTTATAATTTTATATTCTTGCAATGAATAAGATGCTACTCTAATTCTAATTAATTTTGGAAAAGTAAGCACACATAATATTTTCAATACATCGTAAATAATTTTTTAAACTCTTTTAAATTGGAGGATTTTAATTGCCTTTCAATAGTTTGATTATCTCGGTATATCTTATAGTTATTGTATTGAATCAGTGTGAATAAAGTATGGTTTTTTTGGAAATCACTGTAAACTTTCAAGTTATTAACATGTCTATTGGTGCTGTGTCATACGCCAATAGACATATTAAAGTAATTGCACTTCTGCAACAATTACTTTGAATTTAATGTCATAACACTTATTAGTTGATAATATTGAATGCAAGAAAATATTTAGCTATAAGAAAAATTACTTTTGCATACAGTGAGTCAAATAAATGACTGACCTCTTGTAAATTTTTAAACGTGAGTATTTAAAATACTATTAAAAATGTACTGTTTGTGTTTGCTGCATTTGTATTGGAAAAACAGTAAGTTTTGAAAACATACTAAAGTTTGTCAATTGAAAAATTACAGGTTTGTTAAAACTAAGATTATCATGTTATCTAAATGTATATGAAAGGAAGTATTAGAAAAATTAAAGTGTTATATCAGGGTAAAATGGGGAAGGAGGGGGGGGGGGACAGTTTTGTTGTGCTGGGGAACTAAAGAACTAAATCCAACTCCTTTGAACTCTTAACATAACGCTTTGTCGTAATAGTATTTTTGAATTTTTATTTAGGTTACAATGTTATGATTTGAAAGAAATCTAATTTTTAAGACACAATCTTTAATTAAACAATTATTTCTAAATTTGTCCTTGGCACTGAGAAATATATGATTTTCACTATACTTGATGTTACAAATATCCAATAACTGAAATATAAATTTCTGGTATCATTTAGTATTTACCTGAAGCAGTTTAAATTTTCTGTGTAATTATAGATTATTTTCTTTTCTTAATTCATTTTTCTGTGAAAAAAAAGAATGCATCAAGTAAGATTTTATGCTTTAAATCATCTGCAAGATCATATCTTTTGGTAAGTTTGATAATAAAGGTTGTAGGGATGACCTCACGGTCCTCTAGACTCACTCTCGTCGAATGAAGTTAGATTCGTAATTTAAATAAACTAATCTTTGTACAAAGCGTTATAATATTCAACAAAATATGCCTGAGGCCTATAGTGCAGCTGTAGCATCTGTTTAAAAAAAAAGGGATCATGAAGGAAAAACTAAATTCTTAAATTTTGTTTAAGGATCACACAAAATCTAATCTAAGCTGAAAAGAAAAGAAGGAAAATCTTAGGGTTGATTGATTTTAAATATCCATCTCAGCATAATACATCTTTGATGCAAACAAAAATGTAAACAAAAAACAGGATGAATCTAAAATGCATAAAACCAAAAGGTACATGAAATTTTTTTTAAAATGCATCCTCGACCGAGACCTACTATTTGTATGATTACAAAAATTTTAAATACATTACTGGAATTATTTAAATTTTTAATCTGAGTTCACATAAGGAGAGTTAATCTAAAAATAAATATAATCTGGCATTGTTACAGATTGTTTAGACTCAATTGATGACTGTGTTGTGACACTTGCAGCCCTTATTCAAACATAATAAAATAGTCGATCATGACTTTATCTCGTGATTGTGAATTGATATCAATGGTCACTTTGTATTTTCTTTTAATATTTTGATAGTGAAATTTATCAGATTTGTTAATTTACCCCCTGGTAATAATTGCTCCCTCCCCATTTAAGAAACTTTTTCAAACTTTTCCCCCTTGCTACAACCCTTCAAAAAAAAAAAAAAAAAAAAAATCCTTTTTAATATGGAGATCTTGTTAAGATTTAATGATGCCATCTAGCGGAAGCTTTGGCAACTGATGGCAATGAGGTCTTTTTCCCACATTAAAAAACTAAAAACTTTGAAATAATAGTGTAAAAGTAATTAAAAATTTTACATTCTGTCGGTCAGAAGCAGAATTAGAGTTTCTGAGAGAATTAGAGAATACTACTTGTGTTTAAAATTTCAGAGTTCTGCGAATACTGGAAGTTAGTTTCTATAAACTAACAGAGTCACTGACTCACAGACAAACTCTTTCTTTTATTAATATAGATTTTAGCATGTTATGTAAAAGTGAAAAACATACATTTTGTAAAAGCAGTGGATTTGTTGAGATTTTTGGGAATAAAATATTCCTATTTGGAGCTAAAGTTCGAATATATTATAGATTTACCCTAAGAGCATTCTACGGGTCAACATTTTGTTACTTTTAGTTCAATTTTTAGGGATTTTCGAATGGGAACTTGTTTTGTTGAATTTCCTAAAATTGATTTATATTCTATGTTTGTACGAATTGTAGATTATTTTTTTTTTACTGTTAGGATAGACAACTGGAAGACCCAGTGTGTAAGCTTTTTACTATAGTATAGGAACTAAAAGCCATTTTAAATAAAGGAAGGAATATGAATTAGTACCAGGATTAGAGCCATTTTATACTTAAAATATCACTTTTGCTTTCGCACCCATTAAATATGTAGAGAGTAGTATTGTAATCACCAAAGAGGAAAGGGGAAAAAACCGAACTCGAATTTTTCTTTTATTTCTTGTTTTGGCCTGGGTATAGAAAAGAGCTGACTTAGACGAAGAATTCGCTTAAAATTTATTGAATACATCGCTTAAAATTTAAAAAAAAAAAAAAAAAATGGTTTTTCAACAAGATTTTATAAGTATAAAATTTAAACATATGATATTTTTATAATCTGATTTAATCCGATAGAAATTCCAGCTATTTTCGTGTCTGTCATTAAGTAAAATCTATTTTGTTAAATGACAAATTTAGGGGCAAAATGTTTTTTAAATTCTTAGTTCTTTCCCTGTTGTGTTTCTTTGATAATGACTCTTAAATTATCTTTCTTAATTTCTTGTTGGGTACGATATTACTTTAACCCCGATATTAATAAACGACAGTTTTGCACTGGTAAAAAGAAATCTAATTTGATTTTTTGTGATTCCCACGTTTTGAACTGTCATGATCCAAGCAATGACGACAATTGATTGGAGGGAGGGGGAGATGTCCTTTACCTTCAAAACTTTTAGAAACTTTGAAATCGATTGTTTGTTTGGGATAAATATTTTTCAGTTAAAACTAGAAGTTTGTAATTATTTTGTCTCCCAAGAATTGGCCAGTTCCCTCCCCCCCCCCCCTTCTTTTTTCTAATTAAATACTGAAAACTGAAATGACACTTTGCGTTAATCTATTTCACAAATTTTAATTGCATGGCCAGTATTAAAGTGCAATTAAAAGTTTTGCGATGTTTTACTCTCCTAGATAGTGATAATTAGCACAATTCGGCTTCGGGCTTCACATTGTGCGTCTTAATTTCAATTCTCGCTTTTTCAATACAACTTCGATTGTTTTCTCAAAGCAGTGTGCGTGTTAGACCGCATTATATATTCCGTTGTTCAGTACATCAGATTCAAGTTCCCATGACAACAAGCTCAACTCTAATTCTTCTGTCACATTTGCTGAGGTGAAAAGTACTGCAATTACAAAGAAGTGAGTTGCTTTAAGGAATTTTGAAATAAACTCCCGAAAACTAATTTTTTATGACGCCTTTTGAAATTTTGTAGGTCTATAATTTTAATTCTATTCTGTCGGGAGACACTCATACAAATGCTCTATCTGTCAATTTACTTTTTAAAATTATATGTACAAATTTGGGACAAAATGGCACAGCTACGTATTGTTTATAAATATTTGTACGTTTCTGCGTAAATGTTGAAAATTGTGTAAGTTAGAAAACTGGTCACTGTTACAAATTGGTCACATTTAGTTATATACATATTTTTTTAAAACCCTTTATATTAACTTCGATTTTATGTGTGTGTGGGTCGATCGGTGGCAAATCTGCGGACGCCTAATTAAACGCCTTGCCTTCATCCAATCAGGCTGAATCTTGACAGATAGGTTCGATGTCGATGACAATGCATTCTATCAAATTTTGGGGCTGTTACTGTCACTAAATGGTCGCTTTTCTTTTACGAAATACTAATAAACTAACTTGTCGTCATCCAATCACGTTAAAAAGCATAGAACCGACCATTGTTAAAACTCTTTCCAGTTGCCAAAATTTTCTAAATAATAAAATTGTCACATCCACATATATGTGAATGTGAGTGTGACGTTAATTTTTAATAAATAAATTTTGAAACGTAGTTTGCCGCATATTTTTCTGATAGAAATGTTTTTGATATTTAAAATTAGTTCCGCACACCAAGCACGCGTTTTTTTTTTATTTTTTTTTTACAGAATCGGCGCTATGCTAATGAATATAACAATTGGCAATGCATATAAAGGATTTGTATGAAAAACTTTGTTTTTATGGGATATTTTATTATTCATGTGCATCCTTCTGAAATGTATCGATGTCGACGATCACGAGTCGGAAGATAATTTCGAACAGTTTATATTTCATTTCTCATGAATGCCGTTATGTTCTGTTTGTTCTGCAATATGTGTATCATTGTGCTTGTGTCGTCGATCGTCAAGTATGAATGATGAAACTTATGCTTGGTTACTTTGTTACGTCATACCAACTGCTATGTTTTCGGGTAAAAGAAATGTGCATTGTGATTATCTAATGGAATGTGAGAATTTAAATTTGTTTTTTAAAGTGTATTGTAATTGGTTACAAGCATATTTCACTCAAAATTACGCCTTCCATTGTTTCTGATATTGAAGTTGTTGTCGCATCTTCTTACCAAGTAGTCTACAAATTGGTCTAGCTAGTTTTTAAAATTTCTAATTCATTATTTGCAAACGTATCCAAGAATAACTCTTAGTTCTTGGTGCATCAGATGATGACTTAACGACGTGTTCTGGTTCATTCTTAATCTCTTTACTTTATTAGGTATTCTGTATTAAATTTAAATGTATTATTATATTCGCCAAGAAAGCTAAATAGCAACAAAACTGCTTTCAACGGTTTAACTTTATAATTTATAAGTCGAAAAGACAAATTCACTTGTTTGCATTTTTTTTCCGGCGGTATTTCGCTAACAAAGAAATTTGCATTCCAGCAGATCTTTTTGGCAACTCACCCGCTGCATGTCTCCTGAAAAGTGCATCTGTTGCGAATAATTTCTTAATTGCACTTGGTTTTTAGTTTACCTTTATTCTAAATTTTTTTTTAAGGTGTAGAACTTTGTTTCATACTGTCTTTCGAAAAATTCAACATATCTACCTTATTTAGCAAGTGACAGACTTCTTTTATTTGTTGGCATTGTTCTACGAAGCTATTTCGAAAGCTGTTAACCATTTTGGGTTGTTATTTATGACGTGTTCAAATTTAATTAGTATTTCTTTTCAACTTAATGACAAACCAAGGACCTGGCTAATAGGTAGTGGTTTTTATTTGGATGGAATAAAATATTTTGGAAAAGTTATGCAACAAATTAATGTTTTTAGTAACGAAGGCTTTTTTAAGGATTTTTCCCTTGGACGACACTTTTTGCTATTAAATTTGTGTGTAAATTATTCTTTCAACACCAAGTCTACTAATACATTCAATATTTTTGACATTCAAACGCAAATTTAGTTTTAATCGGATTCTTAAATGCACGTATCTTCATTCTTCGAGTTCGTTGATCCACTTTCAAGATAAAGAACAACCAACATATGCTGTGCTGCTAGAGTCGAAAGTTTAGAACACTTTACCAGAGTTCGTATTATTCTTTTTTTGGTTTCGCTCCCCCACCTTTTTACCAGCCCCTCGCTTGCAAACGCATAGTTTTCCCGTCTACTTGTCTTGCCAACTGACTTTCTATTCTGGTGATTGTTCAAACCAGAAGGAGCCGTTCTTTTGTTTCCGTGTTGTGCGAACGAAATTCGTATTCGGAAAGATATTATTGTTACTTCATCATGGACTTCAGTCGAATGCTCTGTAGAAATGGACGTTTGCTATGATATACTAATCGCTTGTACCTGTGGGAATGTTGGGAAGGTAGGTTTTTCATTTAAGTAATTTCGAGTATTTTGTGCTTATGAAAGGAAATTGTTTACCAAAACTTTGTTATGTTTTAAAGATTGATCAAAATTTTAAAGGGAATGGAAACCTAGTTAGAAAAGAACATTCAAAACGATTTAGATAAGGCGGCGTTTAATCAGTGCAATTAAATTTGAAAATTTGGTGAAATTTAATTTACAATATTTTAAAATGTTCATTCTTATTTTACCATGAAGTTGCGTTGAATTAAATTACAGAACAGACTTTAGAAATAAACTACAGTCGCATTTTGGAACGCTATTAATACTATACTTACTCATTTTTACACTATTACACTTGTACTATATTAATTATTTTTATATTACTGTGCTTATACCATATTACTTCTATATTACTGTATTTGTGTTATATTAAATTTTGATTTTATTCAAACGATACGGGGGAAACATATCCGAACTTAAATTTTTTTTAAAATGCTTTTATTTTTCTAATTAACTATCAAAGTAATGTTTAATAACGAGTTCTAATGGTCAATCTTATGGGTGTTGTGGAGAGGAATGAAAGCAATTGAACGGTGTCTAACTTCCGTTTTATAAACGAGTCAAAATTTAAAGAATTTCGATTTAAAAAAACTTCAAACGGTTTTATACTATTTTAACTTATGTTCAGCGGTAACGATTTTTTCGAATTTTGTTATAATCTTCGATGGGACTGTGTCTAACAGCACGTGACGTTCTTTTGGAATGCCTCCAGCTGACAATGGGATTGCTGCCAGATTCCTTCAGTGCGGCTTAAAGAAGGAATCGGCATGCTATTTAGTGATTCACATCTCTGAATCAATAGGGACATTTGCTGTCTACTTAATAATCTAGTAGTATTTGGTAAATATAGCTGTTGTTTTCTTCAAATGATATGTTTTGTAGTCCAAATGCAAATATATGGAATTGATTTCTGACCAATTTATTTTTCTGCTTCTAAATAATCGTGATTTTTTAAAATTATTTTTCTAAATCGTTATTTTTTATGGCAGTCTTTTTATCCTGGTTTTTAAGGTAGGGAAACCTGAACACGCCAAATGAAGTTCTCCAGATACTTTTTCAAAATCAGCATTTTTTTTTTTTTTATCTGTGGTTTTTTGCATTTTAACATTTGGTTTTTTCAGAGGTAAAATGTTTTGAAGACTCCATATTTGCTATGGTCGATTATTTATTAGAATTAGAATTTTACAAAATGTGTTGCTCTATAATCCTTACCTTTAACGATAATCAATTTCAACAACGTGGCAAAAGTGCATCATTAGTAATATTTTTTAAATATATATTTACCTTCCTATTTTCATGATCGGTAATATAGCCACTGGCAGAATTATTTGCTGGTGTGCTTATGCATTCATTGCACATGAATCTTTTTTACTCCAACCTGGATTTTCGAAAATGCCATTTGTATTTCATATGAAACGTTATTTAATTGTTTTGATTAAAAAAGAAATTTTCTCGAACTTGGAAGAAAAATTAAAATAAATTAAAAATTCTTCGTCTATGTTTGATTATTTATGAGCTAGCAGGATGTTGATTTACATTTAAATCATCTTACTTTATTCCATCATTATTCAAATTTTTAAGTGTTCTGTTTTTGACATTTGGAATACGGAACATAAATCTTTTGTTGGTATTCGTAAACCAGATTAAATTTTTATAATTTGCTGCAAAAACAGATCGTTCTATAATCTCACTTGCAATATTAGGGTAATTTTCCCAGTCAACGTATTTGGTTCTTACTTTTGGGCAATTAATTCATTTCACCAAGGTTTCTTTTCCCTTTTGATAACATTTTGAAGAATCGTCATTTTGTGTTTTTATAACATATTTAATCAATAATTTAATATTTTAGAAAATTTGCGCTCAAAATATTTTTTGTTTGAAATATTTTAATGTAGTACGGATGCTTGGTAAGTTTGTAATGTTGTCCACTTCTAAACACTGAGAAAAGATAATTGAAATTGCTTTTTCAGTTCCATAAAAATGGTGTTCGAGGATCATTAAAAATTTATTTGTTTCTCCTTATTTTTAGTAGCTGAAAATGCTTAGAATCCCCTTTATAATTTGTTTTTTGTCCTCCTCTAATTTGTTGCGGTTTAATGAGGCCAATTTGTAGCCTATTTCATCACAATTCTCTTCCATTAGTTACTGAAACGATATTGTACAACCATACTCAGGTGAATTACGAACAGGAGACCCTCGAAAGGGTAGTTATTTTCGAAATGATTTCGTTTGGCCATGGTTGCCCATGTTTTATCCTTCTTACTGTGTTCAATTCGTTGAATAATTACTTCCTTTGTAATTTCGAGACCTAATTGGAGTGATGCGTTTCGATTAGGTAAGGTTTTAAAAGTAACAATATATATTTTTTAAAGAATTAATTCTCGAACTATATACGGTAGAACGAAGTAGGTTTCATATAAATGCAATAGAATGTATTTATTTTTCAGAGAAAGTTTTTAAATAACAGGTAGCGATTGATCAGGTACCAACAGACTTCAGTTGCTCTTGGATATCTGCAGTGCCACCTTGTGTCCGATAAAGTAACTATAAAAATTTGTTTGAAAAAAAATTCGATTGTTTCTTCGAAACGCACATCGTTCTATTGTATATAATTTCGAATTAGTGATTTTTCAAATTTTTTATCGCTTTTAGATTAGTCGGACCTAGAATTAATATACACACTTTTTTGCTCTACCTATCGACAAGGCTTCTATTGATTTTTATTTAGACACCAATTGTCATTTTTTCCCTTTAAACTTTTGTTATATCGATTTCTATACTCTATATTTTTTAACTGCATCAAAATCGACATTTTTTCTTTTTGTTGCAAAAACTTAACTTTTTGTGTTATAACAATGAGTTCAGCTTATTGAAACGTTTGTGAATAATTTTAGCATGTACACTACAATGCGATGGAAGGCTTGTGCAAAAGAACATTTAATCTCGGAGCTCAAGCCAGGGTACTCGTCTAGAATGTAAGGTCTCGAGATCGAGCCTCAACGGCGCTGTGAAGCATCTTTTTAAAATGAGCAAACACATCGGCATCTCGTTCGTTTGTAGGTCTGCGTGAGTTTTCCTGGTTTTCTCTCATTCGAAACGCTTTGTGTCCCATTAAAGGAGCTCCTATAAGGCTCTCCTTTTCCCACATATCTTAACACAATGAAATTATTGAGGCACTTTAAGTCCTCGTTTTGTTCTTGTACCAGAAAATATTCTATTAATCCAGTCAAAACTACATATATTACAGACAAGAGCGACAAGACAAATGCAGGGCTTGGCCTAGTTTAGTTTCCATACAAAACTCTATATGAAGTTTGCCTACTCTCAAGTTGTGATATCAGGTTAGAACTTGAATATTTGGCAATACATTTTTTCGCCAAACTAGCCAAAATTATCGCCTAACTTGTTAAAGCATTATTTTAGTGTTCTTGTCTACGTAGTTTGACGTAAGAAGTTTTTCAAAGTCTAATGATAAAACCCATGTTCAAAGTATATGGGGCGGGAACCGAGTTCGATTGTATTTATCAGAAAGTGATATGTTATCGGTGACAATGCATTTTGTTCCCATTAGAAGTGCAAATCATAAACGCCTTTTTATTTGCCTGAATATGATGTCGTGGAATTAGTCCAGGTGTGTATTACATGAATTTTTTATTGCATTTTTTAAGTTGGTCATTAATCTTAATTAGAAATTTCTGTTTTGGGAATTTAAATAAAATCAATATTGGTTCTTTTGTCTCCCTAATCTTTTATCTGGATTAATTTCTTGCCAAAATTATTTAACGTGAAAATTTTACTAGTGAAAATTTATCGACAAAATTTATTTAGGCATTTGCGTATCCATCAAATTTAGAGGCAACTTTAAGTTATGAAACTAAATAGAAGTGTAATTTATCCAGAAGTTGTTACCTTTTTCTACGAATGTTTTCATTTTATTTATTTCATGTTCTGTCCAAGAAGTTATCAATTGCGTGAGATTTATTTCTAAAAATTTACACGATTTCAATTATATACCAGTTTACCCTAAAGGGATCTTACTTCTTTTTTATAGTTACTACTTTTTATAGTTAATCTTGTAAAGTATCATTTATCTGGTTAAGCCAAATTCATGGTTCAAATGCAGTCACTCGTGCGAGAAGGCTGGTTCGATTTCCGCATGGACATTTTCAATATCTAATTTTAAAAATTGAGTACACACGACAGTAATTGTGACAGGCAATCACACACTCTTTGTTATTCTACCTGGTAAGAGTTTTCCGGGTTTTATCCCATTCGAACCATAAATGCAGTTAATTTCTCCTTGAAAAGAATTCCTCCAATAATATCTGATAAATTCAATTCTCTATAAACATCCAATATTAAACTTCATAATTAGGGAAATTGCAATCCTTTTTTGTAACAAGTCAGAATTTTATCTTGGATCGAAATTGTATTCATAATGTGGGCTGATGTACATTGAATAGGTCTTTACTTCAATGCCTTGTCATTGGTGTAGTGGGACTGGAGAAGGATGTTTGCGTGATAAGGCTTCGACCTCGTAGTTCATAATTACTAGACGTTTTTAGCTGTGTTTAAGCACTTGATAGTGGCAGAAATAGGATTGTGGTGTTCACTTTAAAAAAAATTCTTATGTAACAAATGAATTGGTGGTCTTATTGGCAATTTTATCGAAACAAAATAAGACTGGTTTGCACATAAATTGTAATAAAATGGCTAACACCAAATGCAAATGTTTTTGTCAAACACAAGACTTGTGTGGGAATTATGTCTATGCTTAATACGCTTGTTAAGTGTTTTAAGCATTTTGTATATTTATCTGCCCGAGCTTGATGCATTGCAGTATTAAAAACTGTATATCTTAATGTTTAAAATTTCACTTGTTGCGAATGTATTTATATTCCCATTAGAAAGTTTTCGGAGTTTTATAGATTTTTTGTTTCTTGTTCATCAGATGTAGAAACTATGATAATCGTCTAAAAATTGACTTCGATTTTTTTTTTTACGTATTTAGACGTAACATGATACGCTGATTATAAAAAAGCTAAAATCTTCAACAGTGTTTAACAGTACGTACCTTACAAAAATTTTGAAAATATTTATTCGATTATAATAAAACTGAAAAAGTATATGCGGCTGGGGGCCGATTGAGGTTGCTGTCAGGTTTCCGTTGCCATGACAATGGTTAGCTAAAGAGTTAAACATTGGTTATAAAATGTTAATCTTAACTTTAAATTTTATTTTTCATTGCCAAAGAATATTAAATAATAAGTAATATAAAAAAAAATCTAAATTAAATTTTTTAGTGTTAGCTTCTTCACTATTGTAGTGATAAGCTTCTTAAAGAACTATACTAAAGAATTATTTTTTATACAATATTTAAATTACAGTATTTAGAAAACATACTAAACTTGTCTGGTCGCCCTTCATAACTTGGAAAAAAAAATCATCATTAATTTTCTTTCGTTTGGGGATGGTGAAAGTTGTTGATAAGGTTTTGCAAATGCGGATGTGTAATATAATGCTTGTTATGAATTTTCAGCAACGCGTCTAAGTAAACCTAGTAAAGTGTTTTTATTTGCTTATCGCCTGTTACTTCTATGTAACTTCATACCCAAGGCGTTATTTCTATTTTTCTGGATAAAATGAATTTGAATTGATTAGAAGAAAGCTAGCATTGCAAAAAAAAAAAGTTGTTCTAGTTATATATCATAGAATTTGGAATTTCTGTTCAAATCGGGGAATAAAAGGTTATAGACTGAGAGGCAACTGCAATTTTTGGACCCCATCGAACATCATCCTGAATTTTTTATAGAAATTGGCGAAAAGCGAGTTAAGTTACGAATCCATTGGTCTGCATTGGCAAAAATGGCCGAAACTTCTCAAATATCGACTTTTAATAAGTTGAACTAAATACCATTGCCAAATGTGCCATAACTTGCCAAATAATGAGCTTTTTTTTTTTTTTTTTTTTTTTTTTTTTTTTTTTTTTTTTTTTTTTGGTAACCCTCACTCTTTAATTTTCAATTAAGAAGGTTGCAGACGATTCGAATGTGTTGCTATGACTTACTTGCTTCTTTCACAAATGAGCCAAATTGGCAAGAAACATTACGTCACTGATGTCGCCAATTTGGCTTACTTTTAAAAGATACAAGATTTCCGAGCCAGAGATTAGAAATCGTTAGCGCTTTTTCTCATTGAAAATCAAAATGCTGTGGGGTGCCAGACGAAAAAGTTTGTTCTCTTTTTGGCAAGTTACGACATATTTGGCAATCTGATTTTAGTTCAACTCATTCCAAGTCGATTTTTGATCAGTTTCGGCCTTTTTTGCCACGGCAGACCAGTGGATTCGTAATCTACTAACTTTTTTCCAATTTCTATAAAAAATTCAGAATGATGTTCGATGTGGTCCAAAAATGGCAGTCACCTCTCGGACTATTAAAATGGTGATTTAAGGAGATTCTTTCCAGACAAATAACACTTCGATTATCGTTGCGAAAGGTATTGTTTCAACCTACTACCTTGAAATGACTATCTCCAATACTAAAAAGTCTGATAGTGTTATCTTGCATAAATTGAACTCAGCATGTTGCTTGCTTATCATGTGTTTTAAATTTTTCATTTTTCGTATCCCGAACACTGATCTCTTAACTACAACTGCTAGTTAGTGCATGCTTGTTTATTGACTTGTAGCCGAAGTAAAGTTATCAATCTTTAGTGATCTATAATATTAGCAAATTTTCCCTGATGGTAACCAAAAGCAACTATTACAGGGGTCGTATCCATCCATGCTAAAATTCATAATATTTAAAAAAAAATTGTTTCTTCCAAATATTCTTCAAATTGTTCTTAAATTTGTCACCAATTCCTAAATAAAAAATTAAAAACACCGAAATTTCCTTCAAATGCCGCGAAAAAACCCCGATATTCCTCCGGAGGAGAAAATATTTTCTGCAATTTTACAGGGTTCCCACGGTCCTGGATAGTCCTTGATTTTTTTTTTTTTTTTAAATGAAATTTAGTCCTTAAGGTCCTTGAATTTTTAAGTGACCACCGATAATCTCCGTTTTGTATTTTTATGTATAAAGTATGTAATTTTATGGTTCTTGAATTTTCCTGAAATGGTCCTTAAATTTTCTTAAGGCGATTTTTTTTTCGAGGATTTTTGCAAACAATTATGGGATAAAATGGATCCTATATAATAAACACATCTTTCAAGTACAAGAAAATTTTATTTTTTTATTTTTTTGAACAATTATTATAATAAAACAGTAGCATCGAAAAACCCATGTAGAAATATAATGTTCGTGGCTTGTTGATGAAATTTCGGAAACTATCCGGCCGATAGTCATGAAATTTGAATGACATATTCTTCATAGTTATGGCTATAGCGCATATCATCAGATTTTTGAAATTTTGATTTGAAGTATTTTTTTTTTTTTTTATAAAAAACTGCAAAAAAAACGCGTTTTTTTTTTTTTTTTTTTTTTTTTTTACTTTTTTGAAAAACGTGCGCCATTTTGTTATTTTCGCGAATATCAAAAATCTGATGATATGCGCTATAGCCATAACTATGAAAAATATGTCATTCAAATTTCATGACAATCGGCCGGATAGTTTCCGAAATTTCATCAACAAGCCACGAACATTACATTTCTACAAGGGTTTTTCGATGCTACTGTTTTATCATAATAATTGTTTAAAAAAATAAAAAAAAATAAAAATTTCTTGTACTTGAAAGATGTGTCTATTATATAGGATCCATTTTATCCCATAATTGTTTGCAAAAATCCTCGAAAAAAAATCGCGAAAATAGCCTATTTTCGAGGTGCCTAAAGTGAGAAGACGCCTTAAAAAAGTCCTTGGATTTTTTTTTCCCTTTTTCTTTTTTTTTTTTTTTCTTTCTTCAATAAGAGTGGGAACCCTGTTTTAATTATTTCAAAATTTTAATTAATGTAGCTAAACTGATGTTAGTTTAAGTTTTAAAGTTGAAGCAACGTTTTTTTTTTTTATTTTAAGTATTTTGAATTGAGCCTTTTTTCTAGGTAGACTTTACTGCAAGTGTGGATGGACTTTCATTAAATATAAAAAAAAAAGTTTCCCAAGTTATAAATAAAATTCTATCAAAATATTTTTTGATTCTTGTAATGTAATGTTTTGAATTTAAGTATAAGAAAACAATTAATTTTGTCTCTACAAATTTATAAGAAGTCCTTAAAAACTACTTTTTTTTTTTATCCTCACAAAAACTGCATGAACCCTGTAATCGTTCGCGACTGGTCTCTTCTGGCATGCCTTGCCTCCCTCCCCGTCACTCCCTTTTTTTCCCCTTTCCTTTTTGTCGGTCACTATAACATAACAGAGTGGTCACAGAACCTGGAAATCAGGGAAATGTCAGTGAGGGTTTTTTTTTTTTTTTAAATTTCACGAAAATCATAGAAATTGTCTTTGTCCTGAAGGCATGTTTCACCGCTCATCCATATTTTGGCGCCATTTTCCCAGAAAATTGTGGTGGTAATCGTTAGAAGTGTTATGTTACGGAATAATTTAAACTTTTCATTACCGCAAAAACTATTTTTAAAAGATTGGCATATTATCCCTTTAGCTTATATGTTCCATTTGATCAAGGTGTCTACACACATGGAAAACCAGGAAAAATTAGGGAAATTTGAAAAGAAGTTTGCCTTAAAATCAGAAAAGTTTTTATCCTGAATTTTGTGGCCATCCTGCATAAACTCAATTTAACAATTCATGGTTTTGCAAATTTGGCTACATTTTTAACAAATTTCGATCTTCCAGTGGTGATAATGATAATACAATGGACAATTCCCGCATTTTTTAAAAACGAATGAAATTGATTTATATTTATAAAGAATTTCTTTCTGATTCTAAATATCCAAATAAAAGTTCTTTAACAAAATTAGTTATTTAAATATTAAGAAAAGAAAATGCGCAAAATTTGAGTATGACGTCAAGTGACCCGAAAGTTTCGGTGACGTAATCCATTCGCTCCGTTTGTTATTATGTGGTTTCTAACACAAAGTGTCAGCTATATATTCTGTGGTTTCTACTTATTAGTTGCCGTTTCTCAAATATTTTTGGTCGCCTATTTCGAAGGTAGTATTTGTTTTTTATTTAATTGCAAAAATGGAACCAGGTTTTGTAAGAGGCCAATCGGACAATTTGCCAAAAATTGACTCGACAATGATGGCTGTCTATTTCAGCAAGGATATGGATTTTGTAACAGCGGAAACCCGTGGCGTAAAAGCCAATAGGTAAGATTCCCTGCTTTAATTAACTTGAATGGTTTTGTTGTGCTGGGAATAAAAAGTTTGGTGGGAAAATATCGGTATTTTTTCGTTAAAGGAGGCCGTTGTCAATATCCAAGTCCTGTACGGATTCTGCGCCAAGGTGATTTTTGCCAAAAATGGCTGACCCACCATTTTTCTTAATGACAAGTTAACATAATTTGGCGTGGTTTTATGTAAACAATTTTTGGCGAAGAATCCGTACCGGACTTTCAATTTTAACCCATTACTTTGCACTTGATGTTTACAAAAATTTAGAATAGCTTTCCTAACATATAGCTTGTTTTAAACTTAACAGGCAAACATTCTTTAATTTTCCTAATATAAAAATTATTGTAAATGTAACTTTCTTCAAAATTATCTTCACAAACCACTGTCTTAATCGACAGTGGCATATTCTTCATCGCTTGGCACCACTTTTTTCGAGTACTTTCATTCCGTAGTACGTAAATGAAAATTTTGTCAGGAGTTGTTATGGTTGTGCTTTTGCACATTGGCACGATACAATATTTGTAGAAAATGTTAGACATTTTAAGAAAAAAATCAATCAAATAATAACAAAATGACGAAAAGATAAGTATTTGAAATTTCCATGATAACAACGTTTTAACAGCCGCAACCGTCACGTGACCAATGGAGATATTTTGGATGCGGTGACGTCACAATGGAGTCGCAAAAAGCAAAAAAAAAAGATCCGTTTTCCCGCAAAAATCTAACAGGCAAACTTAAAATGCAAATTAGAAATAAATAAAAAAGCGTGGAGAATAGAAATGTTTGTGTTAATGGTCATTTCGAGACACTTAGAATCGAATAATTTTTTATTTTTTTTTAAATGCGGGAATTGTCCATTGAGATTGACTTTTGAGTTTGTGCTCAGTTATATAGCAATCTGTGCAGACACTCTTATTTACAAGTTCCTTACATTCGGCGATCAACCGTGTTTACAAAATACCATGATTAATTTTTGTTTTTCCCTACTGAGAATTTACAGGTTCTATTTAATTTGTTGAAAATGACACTGGGATTGGGTTTTAAATTCTAATTGAATCTAGTATTCTTATTGAAAGTACTAAATTTCGATAATATGTGTATATCATATCTTAATTCCTAACGCTTTGTCAAAGAAATTAGTGAATTTTGTGAAAAAAAAATGCTGAATTTCGTCAGGAATACATTCTGTATTCATGTATTCGATTGCTTTAAGTAAATTAGCATCATCATTTAATCAAATTACCAAAAGAATCTGAAGTAATTGAATTCCTGTTTGAAAGAGTAATCTCCTTCGAATTGTCAATGATACCGTAAGCCTTCTTTGGTAAGGTCATTCTGAAGGAGATTAATTGCAACTGTCTATTACTAGTATTAGCTAACCATTGATTTGAGTTTTTCGTTGGACATTTACTACATAGTTCTGAAATCCTGGTTCTCGTACTTTAGTAGTTTAAACAGTTATTTTTTGGGGCTCATTCAATGTTAAAGTGGAATTTTCTCACAACTTCACACATTTTATTTATTTTTCTTACAGTGAAATTTTTTAGAAGCTACAGAAAGTTTTAGATTTTAAAATTGTCTTAGTTAACCATGTAATAAGGAATAAAATTAATGATTATTAATGTAATTTACTGTTCTGAACTGGCTTTAAAAAAATTCTTTTAACTGAATTTTAAAAGTTGTTACTTACTGGAGCCTGTGACTTCTAGACAGGCTCACGCGCCAATGACTGAATGCTTATCTAGTATTAGGGATGTCTTCTGATCTTTCCCCTTTGGCGCTCTGCAGTTTCAGTTTTCAAAGTGAGTAGACACTGCGACTATTGTGGCTGATAACCTCTTCTTGATTATCGGACTCTCCAGTTTTCTTCCTATTCTAGACGCAAATTCCTGACAGTTTTACCTTGAAAGACCTCCTGGAAAGCGTCCTCCTTTTTACACATGTAATAAGCTTCTATTTGAGACTTAAAATTTTAAAATTATTATATGAAATTTTTTGGTTAGGTACACTTTTCTCAGTTTCTATTGAGTATTTTAATCTAATTTTTTCGATGATAATGAAAACACACAAGATCTATCTAGTGAGGCTAAAATATTTCTTAAATGAGAAAAAATAAATATTTTATGTGTGTGATATTTTATGTTGTGAAAAATGAAAATTTTTGTATACACAAAATATAAAGTCTCAAATATAGGCTTATTACTTAAAGTATATATATAAAAAAAAAAAAAAAAAATATCAGTAATAATCATAACAATTATGTTATATTGACTATGCTCCACCAATGCAGTTTTATCTCCAATTTTAATTGTTGGTATTATTTGCCTCTAATACTTAATACACCTAACCTTATTGAAATACCTTTGAAGTTAAGATCCCCATAGGTTCTGAGACTGCAAATAACATGATTTATTGAATCTTGATAACTGTTTTAGGAAGACATAGGAGACTGAGCCTCATATGTAATAATAAGAAATTCGAGTTATTAGATCATGTACCATCATCCATTGTTAGAAGAATTAAGTGAGATAATATCCTATTTCCAGGAAAAATAATTTTGAAACAATGCGGATGAAACTAATGAAAGTGAAAATAAGATAAACTTTTTCAGTTTGAACCTGATTTTAGAAATATTCAATAGAAATTAAAAAAAATAATAATAATAATAATTGGGTAAAATTAAATTTTAAGATATGCGATTTTATTGTGTTGTTAGCGCAAATGATTTTTTTAAAAATAGACTTCATAATACAGTGATGTTGCCTCTCCTATGCCATTGCCTATGCTACTATTAAAAAATATTCCACGAAAGTAAAAAATTAAATAAAATTGAACATAAATTATTTCATCACTACTTTTAAACTTTGCATTATCTTTTAGACCCGACAAAGCACTATAAAATAGGCATATATTTCTTTATGGAAAAAACCTGGAACCAGAGCCGGGAAAAGAGAAATGTCAGGGAGCTTTCTGCTTCTGGAAAAAATCAAGGAGATGTCAGGGAATTTTTTTAAAGTTTGCAAAAATCCGAGAATTTTTTTAAATTTTGCAAAAATCAGGGAATTTTTTTAAATTTTGCAAAAATCAGGGAATTTTTTTAAATTTTCGAAAATACGTTTCCCCGTTCATCCTGTATTTTGGCGCCATTTTCTCGGAAAATTGTGGTGATCGTTAGAAGTTTCATGTTATGTTATAATTTTAAACTACCAAAACTATTTTTAAAAAATTGGCATATTTATTATCTCTTTGGCATGAATGTTCTATTTGATCTACACATCTACAAAAAATTGTGGAAATTTGAAAAAAAAAAAAAGTTTGCCGTAAAATCAGGGAATTTTTAGAAATCTGTCTGGGTATTACCAGGGAACTTTTTTTCTTGAATTTTGTGGTCACCATGTTATATTTTGCTGTAATAACTTGTCTAATTAAAAATTTCTATAAAAATTACTAGCAATGCACTAAAAATCCTCTTTTACATTATGAAGTCGCGTGTCGTTTATCTGATTTTGTCATTCTTTTGTTCCAACACTATGATTTACTGCTCCATATAGGTTTTATGATGCTACTATTTTCAGAACACGAATCCGGCAACGTGATCACTATCTAATACTTAAAGGATTCATTGTCAAAGTGTTTCTGTCCCCTACAACTAATAGATTGAGAGGCAAATGTAAATTTAAGTACATCGAACATACGACTTTTTTAAAATGTAGATAAATGTTAGTAGATCATGAATTCACTGGTCTGCCGGGGAAAAACTAGCCGAAACTATTAAAAAATCGATTTTAAATGACTTAAACTAAATACCTCATAACCCAATACCTCATAACCTGCAAATAACGAGCATTCTTTTTTATTTGGTAACCCGCCACTCTTGAATTTTCAATGAGGATGGGTGTAGACGACTCGATGCGACATTTCTCTTGCATCTTTTAAAAGTGAGCCAAGTTGGCATTGAATATTACGTCACTGATAATGAAACTAATGACGCCAACTTGGCTTATTTTTAAAAGGTGCAAAAAAGTCGAATCGTCTACGCCCGTCCTCATTGAAACTTCAACAGCGCTGGGTTACCAAATCTCGGGTCTGCCGGAAAAAGAAAGCTCTCGTGTTTTACTCTTTATTTAAGAGCTTTTAATTTTAGGGGGGGGGGGGGAGGCTGATGATCCCTTGTACAAGATTCCAGCTAGAAATTACCATTCAAAAGTCATATTAAATGCATAGAGTTTTCATTAATCGTGTTAAATTTAAATAGGCGAAGGTGTCCATTAAGACAAACAATATTTTTCTTTGCACCTAATAGACTGCAGTTTTTGAACCTCATCGAACATCATTCTAAATTTTTTATAAAAATTGGAGAAAATGGAGTAGATTACGAATCCACTGGTCTGCCTTGGCAAAAATGACCGAAACTGGTCGAAAATCGACTTTTAATAAGTTGAACTAATTCCAATTGCCAAATGCGCCATAACTTGCCAAATGATGAGCATTTTTTTTTTTTTTTTTTATTTATTTGGTAACCCTCACTCTTTAATTTTTAATTAAGAAGGTTGCAGATGATTCGGATGTGTGGCTATCTATGGCCTACTTGCATCTTTCACAAATGAGCCAAATTGACAATAAACACTACGTTACTGATGAAGTAATGGATGTCGCCAATTTTGGCTTACTTTTAAAATATACAAGTTTTCAGAGCCAGAGATCAGAAATCGTTTGCGCTTTTTCTCATTGAAAATCAAAATGCAGTGGGTTGCCAGACGAAAAAGTTTGTTATGTTTTTGGGATATATTTGGCAATCAGATTTTAGTTCAACTCATTCCAAGTCGATTTTTGATCAGTTTCGGCCGTTTTTGCCACGGCAGACCAGTCCGTAATCTACTAACTTTTCTTCAATTTCTATAAAAAATTCAGAATGATGTTCGATGGGGTCCAAAAATTGCAGTCTCCTCTCCTACCTTAAGATAAGATGCCTTAAAAGCGGTATGTCTCCTACCTATTCACAGGAAATTTGCATACAGTAAAAGCATGGATGTTCTGCAGATGTTTTGAGTTTAATGTTATTACCTCTATTGTGAAATTTCTCAATTTTATTTTATTTAATCCATAACAACGTAATTTCATTTAACAAGTATTTGTTTTCCTGTAATTTCTTATCTAGTGAGCATTAGATGGCTAGAATCAAACAGACACATAACACGGCTACGCAGTTTGCTTTTCCGTAAACATGTCTGCAGTTATATCTGTCACCTGTCAGCTTTGTCTGTCCTAGAATAATCCTGTTGCCCTACTAAGAACGTAATCCGAACGTATTCAATCTAACTGGATCTTATAATCCTCAACAGAACCGCGACAGCATTCCTACTTACCTGGAAATCAGTATCATTCCATAAAAGTGAAGAAAATTATAAATGTTGTTACTACTGTAGTTATTTTCCATTTTTGTAATAGTTTATAAGGAATTGTGGTAAACGCGGAATTTAGAAACTACTTTCCATAAAACTTTGACTTTTGATGAGTAAGTACGGAAATGATCATTTAATGAAAAGACAAATTAAAAACTCGGAAATGGCGTCTAATATATTTTATTTGAAATCTTTACGTCAATGCATATGCAATGAATGGTTCGACCTGATTTTGTCTATTGCTTTTTAATTTTCATTTATAATAGATAGACATTAAATGAATGACATAATGACAATAGACATGAATGGTTCGACCTGATTTTGTCTATTGCTTTTTAATTTTCATTTATAATAGATAGACATTAAATGAAAAAAAAAAAAATTATAGTTGTAGTATAGATTTTAATTAGTTGTATAAAAATCTTTATAAAATTTAGTTTTATTTATCAAATCCAATCCCGAATTGTGTGTTACTTTTGAAACTACTTTCATTCGTTGTATTTGAAGTTGCATTTTAAATTCAGTTTTATTCTTTGTGTATATTTCAAATTTAATGAAACTAGGCGTGTGAAACATTGTACAACTTTCAATTTCACTACTTAATTCTGATCACTGCATTTCAATTTGCCATGAATTGGTGTAGTTTACCGTTTTTGCTTTCATGTTTTTATTACTTTAAAAGAATTTGGTGATATTTTTGGCGATAATTATTACATTGACAAAAAAGCGATATGTTTTTTGATAAAACATTATCCTTTCTTGTAAGTAAAACAGAGGAGAAAAAATAGATGATGGGCGATGCTCAAGGGAAGAGAACTCTGTCAAAGACATTGGTTCTTCAAATTTTTACGCCTTTATTACATTTCTACTGGAATTATGAGGGTGAGGAAGTTTATAACACCTTAACCTACGCGATTTTGTTCATAATCATTTTTGAACCGGTTTTTTTTTTTTTTTTTTTTTTTTTTTAAAGGCAATTGCTAAAAAGCATCAATTTTTCAGTGGCAGCTACCTTATGCCCATGCGCATTCACGACGACCACCTTAATTGCAGGTCCCATGGCTACTACTATCCCGTACAATTTTTTTTTAGACCACATTTTTGAACTCAGCATTTTACAAAACGTGTAGAAATGCATCCCCCTCCCCCCCCCCCCCCCTCGCCGAATGAATGGATAATTGAAAGTAATAACTTGGTTACTGAATCAAATGGGTTATTTTGAGAGATAAATGAAAACTAATTTTTTTCTCCTTTTAGCATCAGTGTGTTTCTATAGTGGGAAGTTAATATAAGTGAGGTCACCATCAGCATTTTCAGCCAATATTACAAATGCCTAAGACTCATACAAAATATTCCAGATGTGTTACAAAACAAATTAACAGCAAGTACCAGAAATTCGATAGAAAATCAGTAAATCTCGCACATATAAAGCTACAAATGTTGCATGGAATTTTTATATGGTACAACTGTACCCACCGTTTTTGTTTAATTGTGCCAAATTTCAACCATAAATATTAGTGTTTTAATCGAAAGAAAGCTACTATAGTTACTATGCAAAATTAGAATTTTGATATAAAGGAAATCTCGAACTGAAGCGCGTAAGTTTCATCGATCATTGGTGTTTACTATTAAACACCATCAAATTTGCCAATAAGCCAAATTTGTTTTAAAAAATTTCAGAAAAATATCTAGAACTCCTGGGCAGTTGATTTCCGCTTGTAATAAAATTTCAAATGTAGCGATTGTTGCATTACAAGTACTTTCAAATAATGATCCTTTATCAACTACCAATTTTTTTTTTTTTTTTTTTTTTTTTTTTTTTTTTTTTTTTTAGTCTCTTCGTACATAAATACAAAATGTATCTTGCTAGCAACAGTAGTTTTTAAAGGTTTACATTTTTGGTTTTGTAAGCACAATGTTCATTTGTCACTTGAGTACCTGTATCTTGGCTTGCAACTGGATAATGCCCTACAAGTATGAATTAAAAAACACTTTCTACCGAATTTTATCTAGTTTTTTATCCTTGGTCTGGAAATTCATTTGATTAGTAACAATATATAATGCTCATACGCTGCTTATGTCCGCAAGTTTATCGATGATTACAATTCTGTGGTAACTTATCTTTCATGGATGTCCAACTCCAACCACAAGGTAGACTGAAGATACCTAACGAAGAAGACCACGTCAAGAAGCCACTGTGAATGAGCTGCCGTACCTCCGTTCCAGAAGTGCGTTTGCATCAGTGTCTCTAGATATCTGTAAATGCATTTTCTGGAATGTAAGGTGCGGCTGCCTTGCCTTCTTCCTGATGAGAGAAAGAGAGAGCTGTTGGGATGGGGCTGTGGTTGATGGCAGTGTGGTTAGCTGGTTGTGTGAGATTAACTTCCTGTACAACCACTATCTGTATTGCCCAAAACCGCTGCTCCACACCCGACGCTGTCTTCGTTGGAATCAACAACCCGTGGATTTTGCTGAGAAGGACCTTTACAAGAACCTCCTTTGGTTAACTATCATCCCTATTGTAATGCTGGTGTTATATAGCGTGTTGCTATTCTTCGCAATACTTATTATTGGTCTAGATTTCACGTACGGAGAATGTCGTCTACGTAGTGTAGTACTTTACTCAATACCACAGTTAAGGCATTACAAAGGTTTTATATTGCCATGTTATTTTTTCAGTGCATACTATTCTGTGTAGCTACCATTATTATCTTGTATATCCTGTGTTCTTACCAATATTATTATAGTACAGGTGTATTATATATAGAGTGGCTACAGAACCTGGAAATCAGGGAAATATCAGAGATCTTTCTGATTCTGGAAAAAGTCGGAAATTTTTTTAAATTTCGCGAAAATCAGATTTTTTAGTTTTTCCGAATTTTGCCACCATTTATCCAGAGATTTATGGCGGTAATCGTTAGAAGTTTCATGTTGTGGAATAATTTAAACTTTTCATAACCACCAAAACTTTTTTTAAAAAATTGGCATCTTATCTCTTTAGCATACATGTTCTATTTGATCAGGGTGCCTACACACCTAGAAAAATTGGGGAAATTTGAAAAAAAGTTTTTCGTAAAATCAGGGAATTTTGTAGAAATCTGTCATGGAATTATCATGCAACTTTTTTTCCGAATTTTGTAGCCACCCTGTATATATGCTAATATTCTATTATAATGAAAAGATTAAGTATTTAGCGTATCGAGAGTTTTGTTTAAATTGATAATCTTTGTTGGTTTTAAGTTATCTAGGTACTTCTGGCAAAATTTTTATCATGCAAATACGGATTTTTAAAAAACTATTTCCTATGATTAGGGTGTCAAAAATTTAACTGTTACTGAATGATTTAAGACATATAATGGGGCTTGTCTTAAGAATGAGTCGTTTGCTTGCTCTTGAGAAACGGGTGACTGCATTTTGAAACTGACCACTCAATGCAAACGCTTGGTATATTGTACAATGCTACTTATTTCAATTGCTACATGTTTAAATATTTTTGTTCAGGGAAGTGTCTGTATTTTAAAGGGAACTCGTATTGCTTGTTGTGTAATGCAGTCTGTTGCGTTGCAGGACTTCACAATTTTCACATACACCACAATGTAGGTTTAGTAATCCAAGTTGATTAGAGAACTTATATTCATGGGTGAAATGTAAAGAATAAAAGAAATAAACTTATGGAAAATAACTAGCATTTTTATGACTTTGAAGAAATAACTTTTCATACGTTTTACGTTTACCATAGTGCAATATCTCCAGATTACTTTCACTATCAAATCCGAGTATATTTGTATGTATGTAGTATAACCACTGCCTTGGATGAAATGTTTAAATTTTGGTTCATGTAATGGCAAGATATACTTAAGAGACGCACAAATATTCAGTCAAGCAAAATATAAGTATTTGTGTTATCTTTTTAACAAATCCCTCTCTTCCCCCCCATGTCATACTCAGCCATGTTTGATTGACCTCCCCCCTCCTAAAATTACATCACTTTGTCTTTGTTGCCACCCCCGTCCTTACATGGAAAAAAAGGTATTGATTAAATTGTTGCCGCAGAAGTAAAATTGTTACGTCATACAAGCTACACCTATCAATATCACGGTCCATCTCGTTGAACAAACCCTTTCCCTCGGAGCGTGATGTAATTTACGTACGTCCCCTAAATATGTACTTAATTACACAATTTGTGTGTTTATTGAATTTTATTTAATCACATTTTGTAGAGGTTTGACAAAAGATTCACGGCAAAAGTTTATCAAAGAATGAATTTTCTTCAAATTCCTCCTAATTGGTATTCCTTAAAGTAAAGAAAATATAAGTATTTGTGTTATTTAAGTTACGATTGTAATACTCACTTCATTTTTCAGGGCAGCCTATGTTTCATTTGGAGGTCTACTTATGAGATTACAAGGTGATCCCAACAACTTGCACGGGTTTGAAGTGGATAATCATGTGTACCTACTTGTGAAGAAACTAGCTTTCTGAATGACTGAGAATATCTTTTTTGTAAATAAAAAAAAATCATTCCCATTTCTTTTTTTAAAGAAAATAAAACATTGCATTTCTTTTGAAAGCTTTTTATCATTTTTATTCCCAAGTGTGTTTTCTATATTTGTACATTTTTTTTTATTCACTTATATCAGTGCTATAGTACTTAATCTAAGATAGTTATTTTCAAAAATACAATTTTAATTGGCAGGTAATTTTTAGCCTCTAAAGGTGTTTTACACTACAATATTAATGGAATCATTTGCAATTTTATTAATACCTAATAGTGGGTAAGGCGACTGCAATTTTTGGAACCCATCGAACACATTATGAATTTTTTATAGAAATTGGAGAAAAGTGAGTAGATTAGGAATCCACTGGTTTGCCTTGGCAAAAATGGCCGAAACTGATCAAAAATCGACTCTGAATAAGTTGAACTAAAATCCGATTGCCAAATATGTCATAACTTGCCAAAAAGAGAACAAACTTTTTCGTCTGGCAACCCACTGCATTTTGATTTTCAATGATAAAAAGCTCAAATGATTTCTGATCTCTGGCTCGGAAAACTTGTATCTTTAAAAGTAAGCCAAATTGGCGACATTAGTTACGTCATGAATGACGTAATGTTAATTGCCAACTTGGCTCCCTTATAATACAGGCAAGTAGACCGTCGCCAGATATCTGAATCGTCTGCAACCTTCTTAATTGAAAATTAAAGAGTGGGGGGTTACCAAATAAAAAAAAAAAGCTCATTATTTGGCCAGTTATGGCGCATTTGGCAATTGATGGATTTAGTTCATCTTATTAAAAGTCGATTTTTGACCAGTTTCGGCCATTTTTGCCACGGCAGACCAGTGGATTCGCAATCTACTCACTTTTCTCCAATTTCTATAAAAAATTCAGAATGATGTTCGATGGGGTCCAAAAATTGCAGTCACCTCTCGGACTATAAGTGCATATCATTTAAATAAAATATCATGATTAGGTCGCATAGTTTTAAAGTTGAAGGTTGTTATTATTATTATTATTTTTTTTTTTTTTTGTAATGCAAAAATATTTATAATTTATTCATTCTTTTTCACGAGTCAAAATAAAATTAAACTGCTCCAATATATGCGGCTGTTAATGAAAAATATGTTTTTAATTTTAGAATTTTAATTTTTTTTTTCTTTTTCCCATAATGCGTTATAGTTGAAGCTGTCTTCTATTCAGTTACTTCTAGTATATATAGTAGAGTGTAGTAAAAAAAAAAAAATTTAAAAAAATCAACTTTTAAAAATGAAAACGACTTCAAACGTGTTTTTATTCTGTGAATATGAAACACCTTGAATGGTTTCTAAATTGAATATATATATTTAAGAGGGTTCATAAGGTTACTAAATTTACATAAAATTAGCCAAAATGATGTGAAAGGCGGTATTTTTATATTAGTACATAAAAAACTATTAATATTCAAACGACATTTTTTTTCCTTCTTTCTTTTATGAATATTACTTGTATATTGTTTGAAACAAATTCTGTATTAAGTTTTGTTCGGAGTTGAGAGGAACATAAACTAAGACTAAGAAAGTATGATTTAGTTGACGTTTCTATCTTCTGTATAACAATGCAAGCAAAGTGAAATTAATTGAACAGTTATTTATTTTACAATTGGTAAATAAGACCAATAAGGAAGAATGTTTTCAAGCAATCACATATTTGCAAATTTTTTACGTTGGTATACATTCATTCACACAATTTTTTAGCAACAGTATTTCAAGGAGATTTTTGCGATAGCACTTCCGCCAAGTTTTTTCTGTGCGTCTGAACGACTTGTAAAAAGCTTTTTATTCTTCGTTCTTAGTTAGACAGTTAAAATCCTGGATCAATACAACAGTTTCTTCAGTATCATTTGCACGCGACAAGTTCTTGTCAGAAAGAAGATTTGAAAACAAGTTAAGTGTTGCAAGTTCTTAATTGAAATACCAGGAATGATGTAAAATCATTTTTAAATCTTTATTATATTGCTTAGCTGTTTTTCATTATATTCTTTCAACCTTTGAATCAACAAACCATCATTAAGAGTAACATCAAATCGTCAAGTAAAGTAATACAGGGTTCCCACGGTCATTGCAAGTTATTAAAAGTGCTTAGTATTTTTAAACTTGTTTTCAAGGCCTTGAAAATGCTGAGAGGTTCTTAAAAGTCCTTGAGAATTACTAGAGGTCCTTAAAAGTCCTTAATTTTTGCGGACGTTGTGTTCCCAACTGCAAAATTTATAAAATACAACTCGGACTTGCTATCCCTGCTTAACCGCCACTTATCTGCACCGTATCAAAATTATCTGACATATTTGTATCATGCATCCACCAACTTGTAACTTTTTTGGAAGAATATACTTTATTAAAAATTTATATATAGACATGATGCCTGAAAACAAATTTTCAAAAGTCCTTAAAAACATTATTTAAGTCCTTAAAAGTCATTGATTTTCATTCTGTGATTTGAGTGGAAACACTGTAAGTACTGAACCGAGCCTGGACCTGGAAATTAGGGAAATGTCTGGGAGCTTTCTGATTCTGGAAAAAATCCGAAATGTCGGAGAGTTTTTTAAAAATTCTCAAAATCAAGGAAATTTTCTATCATTGTTATGAAGGTACGCTTCCCAGTTTCTGCAAATCTGGAGAAATTTAAAAAAAAAAAAGAAGTTTGCCTGATCGTAACAGATAGAAACACAGTAACCCAAGTATGAACGCCAACCTGATCGAAGGTTAACCCAATTTTGGTAGGTTTTCCGTCACTCGCTTCGATTTAAATCGTCTTGTCACACTTCTAATTTCAGTGTCTAGATCTTGTAGACTAAGAGGCGACTGCTATTTTTGGACCTCCTCGAACATTATTCTGAATTTTTATAGAAATTGGAGAAAAGTGAGTAGATTACGAATCCACTGCCGAATGGCAGAAGCTGGTTAAAAATCGACTTTTAATAAGTTGAACTAAATCCAATTGCCAAATGCTCCATAACTTGCCAGATAATGAGCATTTTTTTTTTTTATTTGGTAACCCTCACTATTTAATTTTCAGTTTAGAAGGTAGCAGACGATTCTGATGTGTGGCTATGACTTACTTGCTTCTTTTACAAATGAGCAAATTGGCAAGAAACATTACGTCACTGATGTCGCCAATTTGGCTTACTTTTAAAAGATACAAGCTTTCCGAGCCAGAGATCAGAAATCGTTTGCGCTTTTTCTCATTGAAAATCAAAATGCAGTGGGGTGCCAGACGAAAAAGTTTGTTCTCTTTTTGGCAAGTTATGACATATTTGGCAAACGGATATTAGTTCAACTTATTCCAAGTCGATTTTTGATCAGTTTCGGCCATTTTTGCCAGGGCAAACCAGTGGATTCGTAATCTACTCACTATTCTCCAATTTCTATAAAAAATTTAGAATGATGTTCGATGGGGTCCAAAAATTGCAGTCGCCTCTCGGACTATTGTTCCTAGAAATTTGACGCTCAAGCATTACTTTGTCTCTCAAATCTTTTGATGAGTCAAAAATAAATTATAGATGCTTACAATCAGCAACGTTACTTCTTCCCCTTCCCCAAATATATTATTCTTTTATTAGCATCTTGTACTTTTGATGCCGACCAAACGGAATAGTGGTTAGCATACTAGCTTCTAGACCGCGAGGTTGCGGGTTCGAGTCCCATGTAAGCAAGGGCGTACTGGGATATAAAACCGGCCCTTTGATTTTAGATTTATTCCGGCCCAAATTTTAATTATAATCATTTATCAAATTTTAATTATTTTTGTTAATAAAATTCCACTAATTAATTAATTTTAATAATGAAATATTTTGAATAAGTAATAAATTTTATTATTTAAATATTTATAATGAATAATTAATTTCGATGATTATATAAATTTATTTATACATTTTTATAATTGAATTATTTTAATAATTAGTTTAATTAACTAAATTTTTCTCTGTTTTTAATCCTTGTATCCCCTTTGAGTGAAATTGATTTAATAAACTGTTGATAGTTTGTTACAAAATAAAACAATATCTAATTTGCAAAATAAAGAATGCTTAGGTTTATAAAAAATGTTTATTAGAAAATGACATTTGAAATTATACTATGTACTTAACTTTAAAAGGTATAAAATAAGTAAAGAGTTGTAATACTAGAGATCTTTGTCATTTGAACAAATATCATTGCTGTTTGGTTCTGTATCTGCACACGTAGATGAAACTTCTAAAGTTTTGTTTAAATGATAATTAATCTCAATAGTGTCGATTGCTACGTTATGATTTGTAACAATAGTTTTATCCGTTGATCCAAAGAACATACCTTTTATAGATAAACATTGCTTTGATTGTTTTGCAAGACATTTTTTTTTACCGTCCATTCTACCAAATTAGACAAAAATCTGAATAAAAATAAATTATCGTTAAAAAAAAATTTAAAATCCATTTTGTTGCAAAATTAATCGAAAACTTGGGACTTTGAAAAATTACGTGATGGCGTAAAGTTAGGCGTAAATTATTCAAAAATATT
Organism: Linyphia triangularis; assembly: GCA_963978545.1. Taxonomy (NCBI): domain Eukaryota; kingdom Metazoa; phylum Arthropoda; class Arachnida; order Araneae; family Linyphiidae; genus Linyphia; species Linyphia triangularis. The sequence goes on along the minus strand of OZ021730.1, from coordinate 43,450,339 downwards.
GTGTTGAACTGGGAAGGAAAGAAAAAGGGCAGAGTTCAGATATAGAAAAATATGTGATGGATCATGACATGCACAAATTCGTGACAATACTATTATAATTAAACGTATACATAAATTGAGGAACTTGCATATATAAATAGGTTTATCAAGTTTTAATGCTCTGACATTTCAGTTTGGTTTTTAGCAAACATATCTTAACTTTCTAATTTCTTCAACAGATAACTTTGATTTCTACGAAATATATTTTAACGTGTTATTGGTTAAACTCATGAATTTCTATTAATATTTTATCCTTTTTTAAATTTACCACTACTTAATTTCCTTTTTTAATAATTATTTTTAAACCGTTCATAATGGAAGATTGTTTGGCACATACCCAACTGTCATTCTATTCTATTTAAATAATTTTGGGCAAAATGAAATTGCATTACAACACAAAGTAAAATAATTACCCCTTGTTTGTGGAGTGAATCAAATTATCTACATAAAAACGTATAATTATGATAAGAGATGTATCTCTAATTATTTATAAAAATGGTTTAATAATTTTTATTTACAATTAAATCACTCTCAATAACATCTTAATCAATAATACTACATTTTTTCATAAAAAGATTACAAAAAATAACTATGAATGGAAAATGTGTAATAAAGAAAATTTAATTTTTCTGATTTCGAAAACAAAACGTATAAAAAGCTTAGATTTTGAATTGTACTCTAAACCCACAATATCAGGTAGATCACTAACACAATAAAATGTTAAATATGTGTTTACATTCGCATTAAAAAGTTATTAATCGACACAAATATGATCCAAATTGGTTCAGTTAATCTGGAGTTATAAGCGTAAATAAACATAGATAAACGTTGAATTTTATATATATATAAATATATATATGGAGAGATAAAATTTAAATAAAAATCTTTTCTCTACTAAACATAATTTTACGTATGAATTAGATTAATTCATTTCAAATTTTTAAGATTTAAGAACCATTATATATAAATAATTTAAAATAATGACACTTACTTGAAATGTATATTTGAAGTTTTATGTAATCAGATGCAACATTTTCGTTTTATATTGACTATAGTATGTATTTGCTACCAGCTTAGCTTCGTATAGAATCATACCAATTTGTAAAATGGAAATGGCCTCTAACAAAACAACAGTCATTCTTTTTCTGGTGTAGTGACTTGTGTTCCATCATTTGTCAATTTCGTTCGACTGCTAATGTAATTAGAGCTAGAGTCTTTACCGCCTCGAAAAATTGACCCCCTGAGAAGCTTTACTTAAAATTTCTGCTTTTTAAGATGTTCGAACAATACATACTCTGTCGCCAACGATCTTGGCGGGCCATTATAGTAATGAGTTAATAGCCTATTCAAGTCTGGACCATGCGGGTGGTCCTCAGGTCTCCTTGGTCCTATCCTCACTTCGGGCGTTAAGTAGCAGTCATCGGCCGCTTCGCCACAATACCCCATACTTTTCTTAGAATATCTTATCTCCCCGACTAACCGACAAAGTGAGCGAACGGGATTCGTACTCAATGGGTTAAAAAAAAAAAAAAAAAGGTTAAAGAAGACGATTACTTATATTGAAAAAAAAGAACGAACTTCCATACCGGACCGGCCAATTTTTTGCAGACACTGACCAGTCCGGTGATTGCACCGGACAACCCTATGGCCAGTACGCCCTTGCGTGTAAGGCATGGGTGTTTGTAAATATATGTTGGCTTGTCAAATGACGAATGTTTCGGTGCATTATAGCCCTCGTGTTGCTGACGGTGCCAGATAATCTTAAAACAACCAACCTTGTACTTTTGATTTGAAAACCAATGCCCAAACACTGGCCTTATTACCGGTGTGTCTGTATCCTTATCGACTGGTTGATAAGCTTTGTTTCTTACCAGTTTGTAACGTCGTGAGCCGTTAGATTGATTACCTGTGAACAGTGTGAATTAGTTTATTCACGTCGGCAGTTGATAGTAAAATTTAATTTTTACTTTCAATTACCCATATTTATATATAGGGTAATGAAATATAGCATTTTTTTTTTTTTTTTGACGTTTTGGAACATCGTGATTTCAAAAAAGTTGTTTAGAAAAAATGTCTGTCTGTGTTTACGTGATCAGCATAACTTATCCCGAACAAATTGACATAGGATGTTCAAATTTGATGAGTGGGTTAGTGGTGACCATGAGATCTATCATTAAGGTTTTCGTCAAAATTGCGCATGCTCATAAGGTAGCTGCTATTGAAAACAACAATAATGTTTTTTAATGATTGATAAAAAACGGCTCTAACGATTTTGATAAAAATCACTGTGGAAATTCTTCTTTAGGTGTTCTCATCCCTACCTCTGAAATTACAGTAAAAATGTTATAAAGTTGTAAAATGTTAAAAAACAAAGTGTCCTTCACACAAGAGTTCTCTTCCCTTGGGCAACCTTTAATTACCGACCGTTTTTTCCTCTCCTCTGTTTCGCTTATAAGAAAGGATAATGTAAGAATTAACAAAAAGTATATCACCATTTTTTTTTTTTTTTTTTTTTTTTTTTTTTTTTTTTTTTTGCCCATGTAAGAATTATCGCCAAGTGGGCAATTTTTTCAACTATATGAAAATAGTAATAACACTATTCCACGTAAAATTTAAATGAAAATGTTTTTATGCGTTATTTATTGTATCGTCTGGTCTGGTCCTTCTGTTCGAAGCACTGTTACTTGAATACCGTGAGAATTACGTGGAATATAAAAATATAGAAAAATAAGAAAGTCTTTATAAAACATTTTTACCATTTTTTTTCCTTGTGCAAGAATTTTTTTTAACATGGTTGTGTTGGGTACCAAATAAAATCTAAAGAAGAGAGGATTTTAAAAATATATACTGTGAATTTTTTTTTTATTATCAAAGTCAAAATCAATCCATAATAGTTAATTAACATTTCATTAGGAATTTGCAATAAACGTTTAAGAAAAATTAACTATTTAAACAAAATTCTAGCAGCCTTCCACGGTACGCTTTTTTTATCGAGATTTCGATCATTCTTGACATCAATGCATTAAATAAATGCATAAATTAAAATTTTGTGTTTGGAGTAGGGGTGGAGGGGAGCATACTTACAATTTTGACAATCACGATACTTGCGTACATTTCAGACATTCCCACGTGTTCACCTGTGATGATAGCTGTACTGATATTGCCGATACTTATGTTAGTATGTAAAGGTCATTTTCGCCGAGGATTTTCCTGATGTAATAGCCGCTATCACCGATATTTGCGTTGGTATGGCGGAATTGCAATTGGAAATTTATGTTGTGATAGTTATTTTCGCTGATGTCATATCTATGTCCGTGATTTGTGCCGGTGTTGATCTAGTGACTAAAATTTTAATAGTAATATATTTATTAGCTTGTCAAATAATTTCAAATTGTAGCTAAACTTATAACTATCAGTTTAAATTTAAAAGTTGAAGCAATATTTTTTAATTTGTGAAGTTCTTTGAATGTCGCTTAAAGTGGGGTTTAATTACATTCGCATATTTTTCAAAACAGTTTAATTGTTTAAAAGTAAAACTTTTTTTATGCTAAAAAGGTAGTTTTACTTGTTAAATTTTTTGAGGATAGGAATTTATTTGGCGGTAATGAAACAAGCTATATGTCCGTATCACGAACTTATATCAGCTTTAAGGAAAGAAATCTATCTAAAATTGTCTTAAAATTTTAATAATTATCTCAAGTGTTCTATAATTTTGGGAATTCTCCTCATTAAAATTTATACATAAATTTAAAAAAAAAAATAGCTGCATCCCCTATAAATAGCTTTTGCCTCCTGGTTTCCGAATGGTTTATTGAATTATGTCTATTAACTCACATATTGCATTCCCTTTCATTCAAATTTGAGTTCCTTATCAGGTCTCATAAGAAAAAATACATTCAAGTATGTTTACTAATTTGATATAAGAATTACTACTCAAGGATCAAATATATTCCTTCATTTAATTAAGTATAGTCAACTTCGAACAATTTTTTCAAGTTGAATGATGAAATAAAAATATTTGAGTTAAAAATTCGCAATTTTGGACTGCAACATTTAAGGTAGAGTCTTTTAAAGCATAGCCAAATATGAGAAAAACTATTTACATAGGTAGTATTGACATATAACTAAACTGTGTTTTTAGTTTTGTTTATATATTGAGGCGGAAGTACTGTTTCTTATCCGAAATTTTTTGAAAATGTATAATACTAACTTCTAGTTGTCAAACATGCTACTGAAGGACCTCTTTAGATCAGAGTCGTAGGGTAAAAAAATTAGTTTTAATTACTATAAAAGCGCTGAATCTGCTCAGCAAACTTGAATTAAATTCTTTACTTCATGATATTGTTTTAATATTGCTTGGGTCTACTTGTTTCCCTTTTATCAAGTGTTTTCCTGTAAACATCACTTAAAAACCAGTTGTAATTATCAATAATAGACAAATGTCTAATGTGCATTAGTACAAAACCTATTACAGCCTCAGCAGGATTAATCAAGTGTTTATAACTTCACTTTTAAAATTTCAATATTTATCACGTTAAAAACTAGCCACAACTTTTTATTTGGTGTCTACATATTAATTACCTTTTAAATTATTAAATGACAAATGTATATTGCACATTAGCACCAAACCAATTGCAGCCTCAGTAGTATGAATCAACATTGATTAATCAATAGTATTTACGTTTTTAACTTCACTTTTGTGAAGTTGGTATATTCATCATGTTATAATTTACTTACAGCTGCCTTTGTTTTGGTTTTGTGAATTTATTAGTTACCTTTGAAACTACTTATCGATAAATGTGTATTGTGCATTAGCACTAAACCATATAGAACCTATGTTTGAAACTCATACAAGCATTGCAAAATTTATTCTGATGCTTAGTGTTGTAATAGGTATATTGTAGAAACGTTAAATTTCCTAACTTTTGAAGAATAGGTCCTCATTAATTTAAATAATATAAAACATAAGTTTTAGTATTTAAACTTTTTTCATACACCCACCTAATGGCTGAGTGGTTAGCGCTATGGCCTTGCATGCCGGGTTTGAATCCCAAGCTAGACATGGATGTTCATTGTGGTTTGAAATTCATGATAAGCTGTAGGTCCCAGCCTGATTAACCGTCATTATGCAGACAAATAGGTTGGTGAGCGTATAAACCAACCAACTTTTTTCTTACATTTCCATTGATATGTGGTCATTCTTCAAAGTTGTGTATTGCATAAAAATTTTACTTAAAATTTCATACCATATTTATATTCAGCACATAATTATTTTAACTCAGAGAAGTAGGATAAAACAAATGACTTCTTGCGATTCAAATAATTACTTACAATTACTATCAACTCCAAGAAAAAAAAAATAATTTTCTAAAGAGTTTTTTTTTTTTTTTTGCATGCTAAAATGCAGATTTAAAAACTTAAATGATCTGTTCAGGAAAGTGAAAGATTTGACCCACTGTATAACTCTGAATATGCAAAAATAAAAGATGTACTGTAAGTTTCATGAAAACAATAAATTTGAATAATAAGAGTACAGATACACACCTTGAAAAGACACTTTTAAAACACAAAAGCTTGCTTTCTCTTTAGATTACCAAGATATTTATTACTTAATATAGCTACTTTGACAGAATTGTATTCAAGTTTCTAAGAAACAATTTCATATACAGAAAAAATAACTTACAAATATTCGTATGAACACTAAAAATTCATCTCTGTACAAAGTACCATATTTTATGGTGTAGAAGCAGACTTTTAGAGAATTATTTAAAAGCACATTGTTTCATTCTAGAAAAATGTTTAATGAAATAAAATATTAATTTTTTGAGGACTAATTGGAACGCATTAACCAAAACTTGTTAAACTTTTTATTTAAAAAATAGAGCTAACAACATAGTTTTATTTTAAGAAAATTGTTAGTATTTTAACAACTCCTCATGAAAGACCATGGCATTTTAAGAGCAACAACAAAATTCACAATAAAATAACCTTTTGCTTCATTTCCATGTTACAATAAAACTGGTCGCAAAACTTTGTTCATAAACGTTAAGAAAAAAACAAAATGTACAAATTTGTACAGTACATAGTTATGGCATAAAATAGATTTGGTGTTTCAAAACTTTGTGGTACGTTTCTTCAGAGCAAGAATAAAAATGTTTGACATTTTTTTTATTGCATATAAATAATTTCTTGTAATGTTTTAAAGCTTTTACAACCTTGTTCTAGAATTCAGATTAGTAAAGATTAATTTGAAAGATAAGAAACTAAATATTGTGTTGTAGATTGTTTTCAATTTAGTTGTAGAGCAAAGTTAATAAACAGTGTTGTTAAAATTTTACAACTGTTTCATGTATTTGTACAGAAATTACTATGTAGTAATATACATATAACATCTCACCATGGATTTTTTTAAAGTTGATGTTTGACTTTATACTACACTTCAAAAAAAGATAATTATTATTATGATTAAAAAATTTTACAACACTGGGACCTTATTAAGGTAACATGCATGTTTTAAAAAACCTGTATACTAGTTAATTGAAAAGGGAAAATAATGGAACTCCATTTTAAAATAACATTAATTCTTAATGAAAAATACTAATATCTTTATCAATAAATTCTTAAAACCGGATGTATTTCAAAACTCTTGGTGAATTTTCAACAGTATACAATATTGCCAAATCGCGCACATTTCCCTAACAAAATTTTTAATGTTCACCAACATTATAAAAATGTAACATAGAAAAACCAATATAAAATCAAAACCATTGAAAATATAAATCCTGTAATTTACAGTATTATAAATTCCAAGAAGGAAGGCAAACTTGTTCATTGAAAACACATTTGACATTTTATAACTCAACACTGAAATTGGGTTTTAATTATTAGCATGAAAAATTACCCTAAATTCAATGGGAAAAAACAAATAAAACATGACCACTGTGAAACAAATTTAAATTAAAACCAACCAAGTTATTGGCACTAAAGCTACACTACATTAGTAGTTATTTGAAATCACTGTAAGGAAACATATAATAAATGGAAAGAACTGAAAAAGGCATATTTATGAATTATAGTAACTTATATAACCTTGTTGGAACAAGAATTTTGGGGTTACATACGTCAATTTCTAGGTTTTTGCTATGACATAAAAAAATTCTGGTATTTTGGCTTTGATTATAGTAGTGAACCCCTAACAAAGTTACTATAATTGACAAAAATGCCTTTTCCAGTTTTTTTCTCTATTTGTTATATATTCCCTTATTGTAATTTACTTATTAGCATTGTTGATATAAAACCGTAGAAAGAACCAAAACAAAGTTAAACAAACTGTTTAATACACAAAATTGAATGCAAAGTTACATAAAATACCATACTTAAAACAGTACAAAAGAACAGAAAATGGGAAGAACATTAAAGCGCATAATATACATGTATATAGTAGATTGGTGTATATCCAACCATTTTAAAAACAGGTCAAACCCTCTCTTCAATTCCATGACTTTCTGTGACAAGAGCTTGTTCCAAAATGATACGCCCTTCCTTATAGCGCTGGTTCTCTTCTGTGGCAAATTCATATATCCAGCCCAGTTTGGTATCACAGCATTTGCACGAGACGTCGCGTACCATGTGGCGACCAGTCAGCATTACACGATCTTGGACTTCACTGGAAGAGAAAGTATCAAATTAGTAAATAGTATTAAATTAGTGTTGATTTTGACCTTCATATACAGAAAGAAACAGTATTAATTTAGTTTCAGTCTTGGAGTTCAATGAGAAGAATTGTGTTAACAATGTTAAATAAAACTGATCTTTCATTTCACTGGGTTAGTTGAATTGTGTTTTTTTGTTTTGTGCAAGAATACATGAGGCAGGGGAATATAGGGACATAAAACTGGCCCAGTGATTTTAGATTTATGCCGGACCAAATTTTCAATATAATCATTAAACAAATTTTTAATAATTGTTGTTAATAATAAAATAATTTAGAATTTTTAATACATTTTATTACTTAAATATTTATATTTAATAATTAATTTCAATGATTAAATAGTTTTATTTATTAATTCATTTTGATGATTGCAATTTTGACACAAACATTTTTGTAGTTGGATATTTAGGCCTATGCCGGAGAATTTTGACTTTGAGGAGAATATTTTGCTAATTTTTATTGCTTGTAATTTGCAACAACGCTAAACTTGGCTTTACTTTAGATCTCAATACTTTTTACAGCCATATTATTATATGAAGAGTTTTGCGCCTTTTTTATAGAGATGTTTTTGATGGGATAATGTATACTTAACTTTAAAAGTTATAAAATAAGCAAAAAGTTGTAATACTATAATATATAAATTTTAGAGCAGTCATTAAATTAAATAATAATCTATAAAATTAAACACAATCTATAAAATTGAAATGATGTGAAATTTTATGCAATTTTTAATATACAAACTATATGTCTCAAACTAGTAAAGTGATATTGATAGTTTCAATTATATAACTACTACGTGTACCTATGGAAACAAAACATTAATTTAAGTACATAACTTAAAATGTTGTATTTTATAGAAAACAAATGTATAAGAAATTTCAACAAAATGAATCAGTTCAATTTATCGGCACCTTAGCACCTATAACATTTCCTCGTTCTGGTGGATTTTATTATCATTGCATTTATCATACATTATTGTCATTGCATATATCAATCACATATAATTATCATTATATGTATCACATTATTATTATTATTGCATATATCACACATTATTATCATTGCATATATCAAACATTATTTAAGCAATTGGGGGGGGGGGTCTTTGGAGCTTTATTCACCTCAGCCGTTGAGCTATCTTTGGCTGCTCTTCCACAATGAGGAACTTTCATGTTTTTTTGTTTTATTTTTAAATAAAAGTAGAGAAAAATCATGAAAAACAATACCATTCTTTCAAAAATTTGAGCTCGGATAGATAGTTAAAAAAATATTTAGTTTTTCACTTTGCGATTTGGCGGGAAAAAGCCATTTTTGCGTGGAACGTCAATGTGCAGATAATGAACCAGTCTAAAACCTGTTTTAGAGAAGGAATGAGAATGGTTTTTCCTTCGTTTTACCACTTTTTCTCTACGTAACCACGTCACGGTTTTTTTATGCGATTTTGGTCACGTGACTTTTGCTTTGATTTCGGCTGATTTCAAACTCGATTTTTGATTAATTGAAAGCAGAAAGATAAAAAATAATTGCACTGCTCAAATATATTCGTTGGATAACACTAGAAAATACAAAAAATATTCATTTTTCTGACTTGTGCAAGTTCCTCATTGTCTCCAATATCCCCATACTTTTCTTAGAATTTCCTATTACCCCTACCGAACGGAAAAAGGGAGGGACGTATAGGAGCGATTGGGATTTAAAATAAAAACTTTAAAAAAGGCAATTATATTCAAAAATGGTTTTTTTTTTTAAAAAAATGAATTTCCATATCGGACCGGAACATTTTTTATAGACACTGACCGCCTGGTGATCGCACCGAAAACCCTATGGCCAGTACACCCCTGACATGAGGGATATACAACTTTGAAACAGACAGAGATTAGCTGAATTTCAAATTTAAATTCTTCTTGGGATGCCTTTCAAAAGAAACTACCAGAATTATATAGAGAAAAAAAATTTAAATAAAGCAAAATTAAATCCAGGATCATAATATAATTCAGGAAGGAAAATTCTCTGATATTGCTGGTAGATATCAGAATTATTTGTTCTGCTATCATAGAAAAAATACACAAATTAAATTCCACAAAACTTATAACATTGTTGATAATCAAGAATTTAGCAATTATTGCAAAATTTATATTGTTTTTCTACTTATTCCAAGAACTAGCGTTGCAGAACATTGGGCAATTTTCAATTCATTATACTCTATCACTAGTAACTTAATTCTTTTAACTTTGTTAATGTAATTTATTGTTTGCTGTTTCATTCATTTAAAAAAAAAGTGATATTTAGTAACACAAATCAACAAAAATAGTTTATTTGAGAAAACCAACCCAGTACAAACAGAATGACATAGCCTTAGTATAAACTTATCATTACAGCGCATAAGTTAAATTTAAAATTATAAATGCTTTTATTTTAATAACATGAAATAAAAATTATGCAATTCGTGTGCAACTTTCCATTCCTATTGCTACACATAACCTGAAAAGGTCATAAAAAAATTCTTTTCTATTTTTGGATTTAAAAAAATTTATTTTTACAAGGTTTTAATTGGGTAACAGACATCTTTGAATTATTTCTTCTTGATGTCAAAAAAACCCATAAAAAAATCAAAATGTTCAATACTTTCACCCATACTTGTCAAATGAATTTTGCAAAACTTCATGATATGCATCGTGCTGCACTGTATGTTTGTTAAACAACTCTTTACAGTGGTAGAAGTGGAAAAAAAAGGTGGGGGGGGATGCATAAAAGTTGGTGGCAAGTGCAAATGCCCCACCCCCCTCCCCATATTTGTTATAAAATAAAAGTATTTCTATCTTTATACAAAAGAATGCAATACATTTTTTAAACAGTATGATATATACAACATAAAGTTTAAAAAAACAAAAAAACAACAACATTAAACCACTTTTTTGCAGTGTCACGACATTTTGCATTTCCCTACATGCTTGATATATTTTTTAAGAAAAAATCTACATCTATGTAATTTTAGTACTATCTAATATTCCATGCTCATTATTATTTAATATTTCAAGAAGTTTAAAAACAAAATTTAGTGATAAAAACTGAAAAACTTGGTGGAAAATCATTTTTTTCTAAAACTATATGCGTAGTGCATAACTCGGAAGACATGTACTGGTTAGACAGTGGTAGGATGATGCTTTTTCAACAATTTTGTCATTTATTGTATAACAAGTATTGAATCGTGCATTCAAAAATAGAAATTAAAAAAAAAATTGAGAAAGGAAAATTTACCTTCTTGTGTTAAAGAAGTTACTGTTATTTTTCATTAGTAATTTTTAGATGAATTAAATGATTTAAAAATGGGGGATGGATTTCAGTGGTTTTAGAAGTGGGGAGACGTATGGGTATTTTCTTGAAAAATGTGTGTGTGTGGAGGGGGGGGGGGGGTTGGACGCGTCACCCCACGTCTACCTACACTTCTACCACTGACTCTTTATAAACTATATTATGAATGAAACTAGTTAATTCCAAATTGAATATTATACCAACTTGAAAGATGGATATTTGACCCATAAGGGTATGAAACAATGAATTAGTATACCTGTATACAAGATTGACAGCTTTGTTGAAGAGAAAGGCTCGACCAGTGGCTCCAGTAAATCGAGTGCTAATGAGTTCATCTCGATTTGTCAGAAAGGTATCACAGCTTTTGCACAGAAAGAGGCGAGATCCTCCGAAATGTGTCAGAAATAATTTGCCCATCTTTGTCAGATCACTAAAAAAGTTTTTTTAGTTAAATTTTGTCTTATGAGTTGTACCTTCATAACAAGTTATTGCATTTAAATGTTTGCATTAGTTTTTTTTTTAACTGTGCGATTATATTCAATCTTTTCTTACGCAACACGTACACGAGATCAGTTCTGTGCCTCAAAATTTTAAATAACAGTTTTGTATTGCTGAGGGTCGTTTAAGAGTCAAGGTGAAACATCTTATGGGAGCTGGTTCAGGTTGAAAATGTCCTGCATTTACATCACAAACGGGAAAAAACTGCCTAGTCATTTTAATAATTGATTTGAAATTATGTATCTATTTCTATTCAGTTAAAAAACTGATTTTGCTAAATGGGGGCTCGAATCCAAGACTTTTCGAATAGTAGGTGAGCAATCTAACTCTGTGCAATATTGACATGATTTTTTTTTTAACTGAAACTGTGCTCTTAACTAATAGAAAAATAAATGAGCTGCTAACTTTCCTTTAAAGATAGAGGCAAAATACAAACTGCAGTCACTGAAATTTCAAGTGTTAATAAGTAAAATGATTAAAAATATGGCTTCAGGTGGTAACCTAAACAGGATAAAAATTTTATAAAAACACACTCTACATACATGCCCTTTTATGGATTTTGAAATTACAAATAGCTAAAATGAGAGTAAGCTAAACATTCCTTTTCATAGGGAGTTTCATACTTTAGTAACGAAATAGTCGAGACATTGAGATATCTGAAATTTAACTGTTTTATAATTTGTTTATAATGGCCCAAAACAAAAGAATTTATTGAAGATGAATATAAAAATTTCATACTATAATGTCAATAAGATTAATTTTCCAAAGTCATTCTTTTTAAAGAAAGTTAAACACTATTAAGCTGTTTATTTATTTCATCCAAACCAATACTAAACACGAGCCGCGAATCACAAATAATAAAAACTTGTTGCCATTAATTTTTCATTGAACAAAAGAAGTATTTTTGATTTTACAAATTTTACAGCTTCTTAAAATATCATAATAAACTTTTTTATTACGAATCTTTTACTGTGAATGTTAATTTAATACGAATTATAAAGATATTTGCAGCTAAATGAAGCTATATAAAGCTGAATCTAAAGTCAGACTACTTTTTCAGTAAATATAAAGTGATAAGCAGCTGATCTTAATTTTGTGCAGTTATTAGCTTAAGTTTTGAATTAATTTTTAAAAGTGTATCATAATTGGTCTACTAATTTTTACTGACAATAAAATCAAACTGAATCATAAACACCATGCATGAAATCCGCAAATTAAAACGTGAAGTTCAAACTGAAATCAAGTGAAAATTTCTGTAGGATTTGCAAAATAAGAGAAAATGGCGGCGGAAGATTTATCATCTAATTTACAAAGTTACCAAATTCAACTACAGCAGGTAAGAATCATACTTATGTAACAAATCGCAAGTTTATTTGCTTCTATATTTTTCTGTAATAGGTCAATTATTTTGGTAGTAATTTAAACTAAAAATTTAACTTTGCTTATCCTTCGGAATACCTAGTGCTTCATCTGACTTAAAAAGTTAAATAGCATTTTTTTTCAAATACTGTTGTATAATACTATAATTTGTATATAGTATTTTTTTAATCCCTGTTTGTATACAGTATACTTTAATGTGAAAACTGCCTCCATTCTCTCAACGAAATTGTGATCTTTTTGATGGATATTCCACGCTTGTTCATGAAGCTTTGAACAAGTGTTTTTAGGCCATCATACATTAATTAAAAACTTTTCACCCATGCTGGAAGTAAGATGATTCTTACAATAGTTCCTGCTATGGTTTTGCAGTTTTTGACATTCCTGTAGTAGTTAAGTGTCACTTTAAAATTGTTTAATATATTTATGTTTACATTCATACAACATATCTATGCATTTGTAGTTTTGAGTTATTTTAGCTTCTTACAATGTTATCAAGGTTTTTGCGAATAGCGATACAGATGCACTAAATTATTTGGTATCTTTCCTTGGCTTTATTCCAGATGTAAATATATTCAAATTGTAACCTCTTAATCTGGCTGTCTCAAAAGTTATGTAGCAGCCCGAAAGTGTCTCTGTACCAGAAAAGGGTTCCGAAATAACAGGCTAAAAAAAAAATCATACTCTATCCTTAGGCGGGTACCAGATAAAAACTGTCAAATTTCAGCGATATTTCATCCAAACTACCAGTCTTCAAATTATTCATAATTCGTTTAACAAACTGTTAAAGGATTGATATAGCAACCCTATAACCTACTGTAAACATTTAGGCTTGATGATTTTGTTTTGGAACTACCGACTGTCTATTTCTGCCACTTATAAAGTGCTTAACACAACTAAATACGTCTCATAATTTTGTGCATCTAGAAGAATACGAATGGTTTAGTGGTTAGCGTGCTAGCTTCTAGACCGCGAGGTTGCACGTTCGAGTCCTGTGTAAGGCATGGTTGTTTGTAAATGTATGTTGGCTTGTCAAACGCTGAATGTTTCGGTGCATTATAGCCGTCGTGTTGCTGACGGTGCCAGATAATCTGAAAACAACCTACTATAAGAATACAAGATCGAAATATTCTAGTGTAAACCCCTCTCTCTGACCTACCACACCAACAAGAGGACATTGAGGCCACGTTTTACCATTTAATTACCACACCATTTAATGTGCACCAGGTCCCATTAGGTACACACCGATATTTGGCGGACGGAGGCCCGAACCCACAACCTTCCGGTTATGAGCCGCTTACCGCAAGGGTATCGGGAGCCCTTAAGCTTGGTGATGCATTTATGCTCATTCAAATGCGTATACATTTAAGCTTGGGGCTAACTCAGGGTTCATACGCCTCAAGGCAAACCTGGAAAACTCAGGGGAATAAAACAGCCTTAAAATTTCAGGGAAAAAGAAAAATCTCCCCCTAAAACCTGAAAAATGTTGTTATTCTGGAAAAATATCCTACTCTTCGGGGCTATTTGTCTAACCTTAACTCATAGAATTAAAGTTACAGAATTATTTGATAATATAGACTTGCAGAAATTTATTCTTAAAGAAAAAGACTTTTTTTTAGTTATCAGAAGAATTTCTGTAATCAAGGTTTGACTATATTTGTGTTGCTAAAAATAATTAAGCCCGCGATAGAAAACGCGGGTCTGGAAAACTCAGGGATTTTTTTTTCTGAAAATGAGTATGAACCCTGTGACCCCAGAAGCAGAATAATATATAATGTTCTGTAATAAGACTTTTGACAGTTACAAATGTTCTGCAGACATTTTTTCAAAATTTCCATTATGACATAAAAGAATAAACCCATAAAATTAATTCTACACATTTATTGCAAAATGACAATGACAAAAAAAATTATTTTTCAAACCAAGGCATACTTTTAAAATTTGTAATTTTATCAATGACTTTCAGCAAGAAAAGCGCTCCAGAACGGAAAACGGACATGTGATTGATCCCCCTATGAACGCGGGGAGTTTTTCTATAAGAAACTGAAGCTCGGGGAAATGTTGTTCCGAGAAAATTGAGGGGGTGGGGGGAAGGGTGGACAATAAAGTCGTTTTGTTCTGCAGAACATGTCATCCCGTAGGTGAAATTCTTTTTCTCACTCTTGGGCATTTGTTCCAAACTTAAAATTGTTCTGCAAGGACTCTGATTGTTCTGCGACGTACGTCACAGTTTTATACACTTTCTGCTTTCGGGCCTGTGACTAATACCTGTCTAAAAGTACCAAAGTTAAAAGTTGCCTGGAAGAGTACCAAAAAAAAAATAATAATAATAATAGTACCTAGTTCTGTATATGGGGCAACAGACTAGTAACTCAGATTCATATTAGGTGTCGAGATATTTCCGATGCCTAGTATACAAGAGGTGTTGAGGTCGAGTTCTTGCAATCTTTGATTTAAAAAAATAGAGTACTCGCATATTATTCATTGACTATTTTTGGTAAAACTGAAACTGGCGCTGAAACGCAGCTTCAACATGTGGTTTGCATATCAAGAAAAAAAGGAAAGCTCTATTCATGCTGGGTTTGTATGGTTTGTTGCAATGTCGTTGATACTGCCGTTTGGCTTTAGTTGAAATTGATTGACCGGATAATGCAGGGATGACAGTTTTCCTCCTTTTTGGTTTTTTATGTAACATTTTCCTCCTCTTTTTCCCTGTTTTGATGATTCACATTTTTCTGATCTGAACCATTTTTTCCTGCAAAACTATACTTTTCCTCATGTCTAAACAAAAGAATTTCCCTCTTAGCTCTCCTTTCCTCACATATTACTTCACTAACTCCTAATATTTGAAATGTAATTATTATATAGTATGAGAAATTTCATTGTATTTTTAAAATTATTGAATCTCCTTCCTGCATGCTTTTTTTGTTGAATTTTTGTGTATTCCTTCTGCAAGTTTTTGTTTAACAAATTTTTGGATTTCCTCCTTTTTGCTCTCTGATCACTCTCATCCCTGGTAATGCATATGTACTAAAAATGAAGGTACTCTTCCATTGGCCAGGTACCACTTAAAACTGCTAAATTACAGCGATAACTTATCCAAACTAATATCCTTCAAATCATTTATAATTCCCACAACAAACCGTTATAGGTTTGCTAACAAACCATTAACATTTAAACTTGGCATTTGAATTTTATTCTATTCTTACATTTCGTACCTTTCTGTTCTATGGTGAAGTATGATCCAAATATTGCCTTTGTGTTCTGAAAGTCTGACACAATCAACTTGAACAATTTTGAATTTGGTTGGTTGTCAATGTCAACATCTAAGCTTGCATCTCACGCTAACATAGTTTTTGTGAATGGTCCTTTCTGGCATTCAATTTAAAGATCTGTATATAGACTCAGATTTCTAATGAAAAGATCCCTGTTTATTTTAGGTATGGCAAAGAAAGAAGAGTGTTATAATGAAATGATTGAGAAAATAATGATTGTGTTCGTAAATTATTTGATTCTTTCCTTAATATTCCATTTTTATTATTAACAATATGCAGTTGAAGTTCTTGTACCTTATTTCAAAATATTAAAATTTGTATTTTCTTTTAGGTTGAAGCAGCCTTAACAAATGAACCAGACAATGAAGAACTATTGAAATTAAAAAAAGATTTGCAGGTGTGTCTTAATTAAATTTTTTCATAGAACCAATTTTTTTTTCTTTCATGTTTCTGTGTGTAACCTAAAAATATATAGTGTATTGTATTTTAAGCGCATCTCGATTATCCTTCATTAAGTTTCTAACAGCCTATTTTAAAAAAATAAAATCTTTTTTTTCTCTAAATTTGCAACTTTTTAGGTTTGAAATTGATAAACTTAATAGTTTTAAATATCTCTTAAGTTTAAAAGGGTTGATTAGAAACCTAATGTATGCCTGTAATTTCTCATTTGCTATGGCTATTCTGTTTAAGTGTTAAAACAAGAGTAAAGTTTTTGAGTGTCAATTTTTCAGTCAGCTGAAGTAGAAAACTACGATGTGCCCACACAGCCTTTATAGGTTGCAATACTGGGTCGCTTCACCCAGTAGCGCTTGTCACAGTCGCAGATCTCGGCTTCAGAGTAAAGGGCGTGGCTGAACAGTAAGAAAATATTGCTTTGTCTTACATATTTTTTTTTAGAATTTAAAAGGTAGGTTGGGAAGTGTAGGTTTGGTTTCTTCGTGCTTGATATCTTTAGTGCTGAGTTAAACACTAAGTATGTAATGATTATTGGTTTTTTTTTTTTTTTTTTAATATTTAAATTAGTTTCATATTGTGGAGAAAGAAAAACTCTGTGTCTTGTGGAACTCTTCTATGCAAGCAGTTAAAACTGTTAAAATTTTTCTTCAAATGAAATGCTTTACATTTCTTTAAAGAAATTAAAACTATGAAAAAAGTAATAAGTTTCTAAAGTAAAATTAATTTCTTCATTTTATGTTAATTTTATGTGATTTATCAGAATTGTACAAGATTATTTTTTTTATGCAAACCTAACCATATATATTTATGTGAATTTAGAATTTGACTGGAAACATTGTAAAAATATTTAATTGTTCAGTTCTGTAAAGGAGATTGTCAACAAAAGATACAAGCTAAGAGCACTATTTTCTTTAAAATTATCTATGCATAATAAATTGCTCAAAAATATTTCATTACAAAATTCCTAAGAAAGGTAATTGATAATATAAAACCCTTATTTGTCATAGTTGTGATGATAATACGCTTTTTGAAAAATAAAAAACCTAAGCAAACTTAACCACTGTTTTAATTTTAATAAATTTATGCTTCTGTCTAATATAATATTGTAAGTTTTTATTTGGAAATAATAAAACTGTTCTGTGTTTCCTCTGTGCTTAATTGTTCTCTGTAAACGCTCAAATAATGCAAATAACTTATCCGTGTTTTTTTATTGTCGCTGAAGCATATGTTTAGGACATATCCTAAAATGTTCTTCATTTTACAGGAAGTCATTCTCCTCACGACCGAGTTGATCGCCGCTAACACTGAGAAGGCTACCACTTCATCTGGGACTGAAGGGTCGAGTAAGGAACCAGGCGCCCCTGGAAGAGGGTGGAAGGGTGGAGATGCTTGCATGGCTCCGTGGTCAGAAGATGGGCAGTAAGTAGCAATTGATGTGTGCTTGCAGGGTTGAAATTGGCATATCTTGTTTTTATGAGAAATTCTTTAAGAAAGTAATAAAATCGGAAAAGTACTTGATTTTCTGATTTGTGATATTCTTCTATTTAAGAAAAACTCAACTTTAAAAATTTCCTGTAAAGCTTTATTGCAAATATAATGCTTTGAAAATATCAGGTGTTGGGATATAATAGAAGAGTATTTCTTCAAACGTCCCATCCCCTTCCCCATGTACTCCCTCTCACCCCCCTTCCTAAACGTCAGTTTCACAAGTTTTTTAGTTTTCACTTTTATGTCTGTCATTATTTATTCAAAATTCATAAATTTTGTACTTTTTTATTCCTTAATATCTATTCTTTTAAAAATCTACTGAATGTTTTTCTGTAATTATAATTCCTTTTTTTAGAATATGCTAAAATTGGCAAAATGTTTGCTTTGTTTTTTAATTTCTTAGTGATTTTTAGGACACAACACACTCAGAGTAATAGCACAAAACAGTTTCATAAAAGTTGTTGAGCAGTTTTCAACTTTTCAAATGATCTACATACTTTTACTGTTGAGGAAGGATGGGAGGAGGGCACACGTATAGAGGGCAAGAGATTAGTGTGTTCATCTTAGCTTAGCCATACTTAATAAAATGCATCGTGATTCTGCATTTTATCAAATTTGGTTTTTGAATTTCTAACATTTACTATAAATTATTCAAGTTGCCTGTTTTGTCTTGGGAAAACATGGGTAACTTTTAATGATAGAAATTAAGTCAATTGGTAAGTTTCAAACCACACACACATTAACAGACATTATCATTTCAATGAAGCTTTGAAATTAGCTAATCTTCTTCTCTTGTAATCTTGATGTAGATAATCATACTTTTATGTTGCTTTAGATATTATTGAGTGTAAAAAAATATTAATGCAGGTTCATATTCATAGTTTCCTTCAAACGTTATTGTATAATTCTTGTGGTTCGCTTTTTAAAGAACATTTGTAAACTTATTATAAAGTTTTGACTTTAAATGATGATATTTACAGTAGGCTCTTTATTACAGTACCTTTATTATATATCTTTCTCTGAAGCATATGATATCTGCATTTCCAACTCATTGTAGTTGAATTTCATTATAGTTGTATTCATTGTTGTTGAATTTATGCACATAAATATGTAATGTATTCTCATTGGAATCTTTAATTTCCAATTTAGAATACTCTAGTATTTTCCGGTGTTAGGCGGGAAACGTCTTGGATAATCGAGAGTCACTAGTAAACCTATAAAAGCTAAGTATTTCGGTTTGCCACGCCTTTTGATATAATCAACTCTTGTAGCTAGCCAAACCTCATCCAGTCTCCTTCCCTCTCTTGGAAATAAACTTTTGTTTTTACTCATCCACATTTGTTTACTTATAACGGTCAACATCCAAGATGCCGTTATAAAAGTCAACAGGGTGTGATCTTTTAGGGAATTAGTTTAAATTAGAATTTTAAATCTAAAGACTTCGGATTTTACATTCAGATGTGGAGCCAAACAGCATCGTAATCCTTCCAACGTTCGCCAGATGTCAATCAAAGAGCAACGCGTTGCCACATAGTCTCGGAGAATACCAGCGCTGATTGAAAAACCGCACCTTCTTCGTCTGTAATTAGTCAAGAGCTTCACTGGAGAAAAAAATAGTTGGCAAACTGAAATACTTAGCTTTTATAGGTTTACTAGTGACGCTCAATTATTCAAGGCGTCTCCCGCTAGCACCGGAAAATACTAGAGAATTCTAAATCGGAAATTAAAGATTCCAATGGGAATACATTGCAAGTATAAAGCCTTATTTGTAAATCAAAAATCGGAAAGTTTCAATGATTCTTCAGGTCGATTTAATGAATTTTATTTTTCTTCACATATATAATCAACATGTTATGTAATATGCGATTCTAAACATTTTGTACATTTTTATCAACAGGTATAAGTAAACTTTTGTTTAAATTATTTATTAAGTTGTCCTAGTTGTAAAATATACTTTATGAAGGTGTAAAACTTTACTAAGATCATTTTAATTTTCAAGTTTATAGCAATGTTTTGCCATTGGTGTTTATTATAAATATTTACATAAAATCATTATTTTGTCCAATTACTGCTATTTCAATTATCAATTTGCCCTACTCATTTCACTTGTTTTGTTTTTTAGATATTATGAAGCTCTCATAGAAGACATTACTCCTGATGGGCAATGCACAGTCAACTTTGTTGCTTACGGAAATACTGATACTGCTGATATAGAGAGTTTACGTCCCTTGACTAACGAAGAACACTTGTCTGAAAGTGCTTCAAAGTCAAGGTAAATTGCTTTGAGACTTTTATTTGGTTATTTTTTTGATTTTTGTAACATGTAAAAATAGATTTTTAGTGTGATATATGATTTTTTTTATGCCCATTTATTAAAAGTAAAGGTTCAGAATAAACTTATAGAAATTTATTAAGAACAAATTTATACTTCATTATTTCAAATTAATCACCTGAATTCTTCAAAAAATAAATTAGGTGCGAGTATTTGTGTTGTTATATTATGACTTTTTTATTTATAAATGTCAGATTTTTTTCTGTATAATAAAAAGATTCTTGCTCAAAATATTTTTGGAAATAACATAAGTTATTTGGGAAATGCGGTGGTCTCATTTACCCTAAAATTCTTATTATTCCTGAAATTTTTATTTCTCCCTAAAATTTTCGATTATTCCTAAAAAATCTAAAAAATTCCATGATTTTCCTCCAAAATCCGCAATAAACCGCTGGTATTCCTCCAGAGAAGAAATCTTAGCTGAAATTTCAACTATTAACAGATAATTTTATAAATTGTAGCCATACTCATGTTTTAAAGTTGAAGCAATATTCTTTTTGAAGTACTTTGAATGTTACCTAACTGTTCTTTTACTGGAAAGTAGTTTGATGTTAAATTTTTTGATAATTGGCAGTGTTTGACCAGTATTAAAACAAGCTTTGAGAAGAACATGTCTGTTAGGAGCCTATGACAGCTTTAAAAGTATATTCCTAAATTTTTTGGAATTATCTCCAGAGTGGCCACAGAACCGGGAAAGCCTGGAAATCAGGGAAATGTCAGGGAGCTTTCTGATTCTGGAAAAAATTAGGGAAATGTCAGGGTACTTTTTAAAATTTCATGAAAATCAGGGAAATTTTGTATTAATATCCATATTTTGGCACTATTTACCCTGAAATTTGTGGTGGTAAGCCATTACAAGTTTAATGTTACAGAATAATTTAAACTTTTCATTACCAGTAAAACTATTTTTTAAAAATTTGCATATTATCTCTTTAGCATACATGTTCTATTTGATCAGGGTGTCTAGACATCTGGAAAACGTAAGAAAATTGTGTAAATTTAAAAAAAAGTTTGCCTTAAAATCAGGGAATTTTTTAGAAATCTGTCAGGGAAATCAGGGAACTTTTTTTCCTGAATCTTGTAGCTACCCTGATCTCTAAAAATTTTGAAATTATCCCTAAAGTTCCTACCTAATTTTTTTTAGAACACGGAACTCTCCTAGATTTCTCTTACACAGCTTTTTTGTTAAAAATATTGTTTTACATAGTCCTTAAAAATGTGGCAAGCTCGTTAATTCAATTCATTCATTGACTTTCATGGGTTTTTTTGTGTAAAAATGAAACTTAACTTACTTGTTTTTTAGTAGATAAGTCATAGTGTACCATAAAATTCAGCATATCATTATACTTGTTATTTATTGATTTTTATAGTCATTAAGAATAGTGGTTTATAAATGTTTCTTTCTGAAAAAAAAAAACACTATTTAATTTGTAATATGTATTTTAGGATTAAGAGTATCTCAAATTCAAAAGATTTTCTAAAGAAGATTAACACGTTGAGTGTCGCATAAATTCTTAGGGAATTCCCTTCAGGCCATGCACACTGCTTAGAAGTGCTGGTATTGCGGTATAGCAATGCGAAGCACACTACCTACAGATTGAAGTTTACTTGATACAGCTGTGTAAATATATTAAGGCCATAATTTTTTTATCACAGTAGAAGATATTTACGTTTAGAATGAAATTCTTACAAACATTCATTCAACCCGTTATGCGCCAAGTCTGTTTTGTCTTGTTTATCATTCAGCTTACCCTTTTACGACAAAGCAAACGTTATGAAATTTTTTTTGACACAATATGGTAGAGCAATGGTAAAAAAAATGACTCAACGAGTTGTCACGTTTTGTGATACCTGGGAAGGCAGAGTGGCCATAGAACCTGGAAATCAGGGAAATGTCAGGGAGCTTTCTGATTCTGGAAAAAATCTGGGAAATTTTGTATTGTTTAAAGCATGTTCATCCATATTTTGGCGCTATTTACCCGGAGATTTGTGGTGGTAATCGTGAGAAGTTTAATGTTACGGAATAATTTAAACTTTTCATTACCAGCAAAACTATTTAAAAAAAATATGCATATTATATCTTTAGCATACATGTTCTATTGGATCAAAGTGTCTAGACATCTGGAAAAACCTAAGAAAATTGGTGAAATTTGAAGGAAAAAAAGTTTGCCGTAAAATCAGGGAATTTTTTAGAAATCTCTCCGGGAAATCAAGGAACTTTTTTTCCTGAATTTTGTGGCCACCCTGGAAGGACAAACATTTTTATACTATGTTTACTGTGTTTCAATAAAATCCATTAATTAAAAAAAAAAAATAGTAAATTTTAAATAAACTTTCCGTAATTACTCAAATTTTTCATATCATATTTTTAAGTCCAACTTTTAGTAGCAAAAATGCTTTTTTTCTTGTTACAAAAAACGTACTAGCCTGGTCAGTTTAATGGTCAAGACTTTCTTTTAAAAACCTCACATGAGTAAAGCTCAATTTTGTTTTGTGTCAAATTATTTGTCAACTCTTTAAAAAAGCGTCATTCTGAATATCTGGAAATCTTATGCTGACATTAAGTTTAGTTTTTAGTACAAGAACTCTGGAGTTAAAATTTGTTTAGATCATTTTGAAATATGATTAATAATGTAGAGTAATTAGACCAAGAATAACAATTTTAATTTTGAATTACATTTATATATTTGTTTAAAACAAGCTCCAGTTTTGTATAGTTTTATTTTATTTTGAGGTAGAAATAGTTTTGTATTTGGTCACTCTGAATATTGATGGTTATTCCACACTGATCTTAAAGTATTGATCCAGTGATTTTAGGCCGTCATATATTAATTGGAAACTTTTCACCCAAGTTGGTAGTATAAGTTTATTTATAAGCTTGTATACTTTACCAACATTGGTTTTGTATTTTCTGACATTTGTTTAATATTAGTTTATTGAATATAAATACTTACATTATTACAAAATTTTGAAGTGCTATGATGACTTGCTGCTAATGGTTAGCAGAAATATTGTCAAAAAGTATTGGTCAAAGTTTTGGTCTGTAGATGCATATTTGAATCAAAATTTCTTGTGGAAGTAGGTGGGTCGTGTGCTTGCTTACAAATCTGACAGTCTCTGTACCTGCTTATATTCAGACTTCCCCAAATTTTCCCGAGTGATGATAATATTTACCGCTAATGCGGTAGTTGCTATTGTCGATATTTATATTGGTATGTGATGGTTATTTTCTACTAGAGTTTCTCTTATGTAATAGTCGCTTTGCCAATGTGATGATCTAGTGACTAAAATTTCTATTGTAATCATATAGTAGCTTAACAATAATTTTAAATGGTCATTAAGGTTATAAATTATTTTATTTTAAGGTAGAAATAGGGTCACTGAATATTGATGGTTATTCCACACTGATCTTAAAGTATTGATCCAGTGATTTTAGGCCATCATATATTAATTGGAAACCTTTCACCCAAGTTGGCAGTATAAGTTTATTTATAAGCTTGTATACTTTACCAACATTGGTTTTGCAGTTTCTGACATTTGTTTAATATTAGTTTATAAAATTATATACTTATTACATAAGAACATTTTGAATTACTATGATGACTTGCTTCTTATGGTTTGGAGAAATATTGTCTTGTAGAAGTATGTCTCAGTATTTATGTCTGTTAAACACCATTATTAACATGTGTCCGAGTTCGACGTTTAAATTAATTTGTTGACATTTGTGATTTAACTCTTGATTATGCTTCTCAGTTTTGTTGCTTCCATTACAGGAAACAAATCCTTCAAGCTCAGAAGGAGTATAAGAAAAAGAAAGCTCAGAAAAAAGCCCAAAGAATGAAACAGATGGAGGAGGAGCGAGAAAAGGAGAAGTTAAAATGGCACAGTTTCAATTCTAAAGTGAGTTCCAAAGAACTACATTAATCTAATTTCTGTTGGTACAGTAACTGATCCTTTCTTCGACAAGCTTGAGACTAACACGTTTTCAAAATTTTCTTATTTCAGGTCCTTTTTGAGAAAAAAACAATGTATTTTAATATCACCTTAAAACATGTTTCTTCTACCTTACTATCGCTTCCATGTAAGCCGGATACTTGTAAGCATCATCCGCTTACTCTCTGGGGTAGAGTCAAAATGTTCTCGTTTCTTACAATAAAAATGTTTTATGTATACATTTTAACAATCTTACAAGAGTCAGAATGTATAGCTCACACATAGACTTCATTGCACTTGTAGTGTGTATGTACGAAACTGGGATGCAACATTTGTTCACCTTTAACGAGGCATATGCTGGCTTCTCTAAAATATTCGACATAAAAAAAGTTTTTACTTTAATTTGCAGTATTTTCTAGCATTGTGTATTAAAATTTTTTGTTTCAATTCGACACCTTAATCCATTTAAAAAAAAAAAAAAAACCGAGTAATTAACAAATTTGTAAGTGCCAATTGCATATACAGTATTTTCTTTATAAGAATGCCATGGTGAAATACTGTAAAACAAAAAGAACTTAAAATGCTTTCAGCATGTAACAGCGGCCATAGAATCTGGAAATCGGGGAGCTTTCCGATTCTGGAAAAAATCGGGGAAATGTCCGGAGATTTTTTTTAAATTTCGCAAAAATTGGGGAAATTTTCTATTTGTTGAAGGTACATTTCCCCATTCATTCATATTTTGGCTTCATTTACCTGGAGAACTGTGGGGATAATCGCTAAAAGTTTCATATTATAAAATAATTTAACTTTTTGTTGCCACCAAAACTATTTCTTAAAAATGAGCATATTATCTCTTTAGAATACATGTTCTGTTTGATCATAGTGTTTACAAGTTGGCAAAATTTGAACAAAAGTTAGCCGCAAAATCAGGGAATTTTTTAGAAATCGGTCAGGCAAATCAGAGAACTTTTTTTCCTGAATTTTGTGGCTACCCTGTATAAGATACAAATAAAGGGGTCACGCTCAACCTAAAATTGTGCTTAAAATTTTCGCTAATTGAAAAAAAAAAAAAAAAACTTGAAGAATTTACTTCCAAAAAAAGAGTTCAACTTTACCCTTCTGTATACACTACCCTTTTAAAGTTTCTATTAGGAGCAAAACTGTTAAAGTACAGTTACGTTTTATATGACATCGTGACATTTGTTTAATTATCAGCAGTAAGCCATCTTGCCACTTTAGGAGACGACTCATTGCTTCACTGAGCCACATTTCTATTTTGATTTTCAAAAAAGACGCTATATTTCAAAAGAACTTTCATTGCTTCTAATTGCACAAAGCTTTTTAGAATTGATGTGTTCTGCTTTAATCATGATTGTCTTGGCAAGAAAATTGTACTATTAATTGTTTGGATTGCAAAATGCTTATATTTTTACATTAAATCTGCTGTCAACATGTTTTGTTTCTGAAGAAACTGTCTAGACATGAATAAAGCATCAATTGCATTATGATAAAAAGAATTTGAATGCAAATATTGCTTTTTATTACGGGTAATTAAACAATCAATAAATACAAACTTGATTCAAATTTGTTCAGTAGATCTTAAGTTATAGAAATGCATACATTTTATATTACATGCATGTGTTGAGACAAAATAATTTCAAATGATTTTTAACTACCATTTCAGGCATTCAACAAGAAGGGGCATGTAAAAAAGAGCATATTCGCTTCACCAGACAACATCAACGGACGTGTTGGTATCGGGACCTGTGGAATTGGCGGACGACCTATGACAGAGTTCCAGCAACAAGAGAAATGGCGAAAAGGTGCTCAAAGTGGCGGAACTCTCGGTAATCTGAAAACAGCAGCCATCAGAGGACACCATTCTTCCCATTAGGAGGAATACATTGAACAGAGCCACTTTTGGATGCCTTGGGTTGCCATTTTCATTAAGTGTTGGGTATTGGCAGAATTATTTTAGAAAGCCAATGATTTGTTTTTTAGGTGTTTGAGTTGTGGTATCATATTCATTCATTGACCAGGGTATTTTCTTTCTTTTTTATTACTACTATAATCAAAATACAGTGGTTCACAAACACTGACGGCTCCAAATGCAGCACTAAATCATCAAAATGCAATTAATTAAAACTAGCTGTTAGTTTTTTTTTTTTTTTTTATCAATTTATATATGATGCATGCATTACAAAAGTATTAGTAAAATAGAATATTGTTGATGATTTAGATTTTATTTACCTCATAATTATAATAAAAATATGTAAATCTTTGTTTTTAATTATTAATTTTTTCAATTTATCTTTTGGTGCAAATCTTCTGTGGTCTCAACATTTGAAATCTACCAATCTACCCAGCAAGATGTTATGTAAACTTATTTACCTCCTTCAGTCATTTTTGAATATTGTATTTTCATGCTATCAGTAACTCAACAAAGCAAATAAACACCAAATAGTTTATATAAAGGTTATGTTATTACTAATACATTTAAATCCTTTTTATTTTACTTAATATTGTCCTACATACCTAATAGAGCTTAACTGCAAAACATAAAACACAGTTTCAGTACCACTTCTCTAATAAATGTACGCTTTAGAAGGTTTCTATGTTAATATTTGGTAAATGTTGGTTGTGTTAGTGTACAACCTTTTTGAAACCATCTGTAAATCCAGGGGGAAATCATAAATTTTGTTATTTTAAATGACAACCCTAGGCATGTTCATGGTACAAATGTTTTGTGTGAAATCGGTCATCTCAATCCAGCTTCTGTTATCCTCTAGAAAAGAGAGCATTGTAAATATTAAACAGATTGGATTTGGAATTGTTGATTTTATTACAAACAAATGAACGCGTCTGCTAAGTGTATGTAAATGGGAAGCTATGAAGAGAGCTGTTCATATTGTACAAAGAAGGACTATTTGTTATTTTATGTTTTAAAATTCCTATGTAAATAAAGGTATGTGTTGAAAGATCTGGGCTTATATTTTATTTCAAAATATTTTATATTATGTGTTCTATTGTTTTATTAATTGAACTTTTTTTGTAGAGATTTTGTTGTCTAACCATAACCATTGAATTTCTCGGAGTTTTTTTTTTTTTTTTTAATTATTATAAAGCCTTATTACATAGCCTTCACCTTTTAATTTTGTATCTTTAGTTTTTGTATTTCATTTACATAATTTATTGAAACAACTAAGCTTTAAAATTGTCATTTTCAAAATTCATATCTTGCTGCCCTTGAAATTTAGTTTTAATGTAAAATAATTTCAAAATCCAACACAAGTGTCCATCATCAAACAATGTTAATCACACTTCATTTTAAGACAAACATTCATACAAACTATTAATGCTTTTTTAATCACTTTGCTAGAATCATAAAGTAAATTTGCTCAGCAGTATTGGAAATGATGAATATGAATAGAAAGAATAAAATTGAAAATTTTAAATGAGACTTCCATGCAAAAAGTTCAATCTTGGGAAATTTTTGAGCTAAGAGCAACCTCAGTCGGATAGATGCATTCAAAATATCTTGCATCAAATAAAGCTTTTACGTAGATTAGATTGAAAAGAGTGGAAAAGCCATGCATGCTTAGACCTGTTATCCCATTGTACCTCTCTAAAATCTTGCTAATAAGAAGACTGCCTATGGCATGTTAAATAGGGTAGGCCTTACAAAAGGCCAAACAGTGAAAGGGAACATTACTCAAGTCATTAGACTCGATGTCGATAACTCCAAAGGTTTTAAGCCTAATGCCCATGAATGATTGGCATTTTCCAAAGACATGCTCTACTGTTTCAGCTGAGTTTCTACAGCCCCTGCATAGGTTATTTTCAATAACCTCCATTGTTTTAAGATGATTCCTAAGACAGTGACCAGTTAGCAAACCAATCGCGATTCTACAGGACTTCCTGTCCTGCCCCAGTATAAATCTGTGTTTGGTTTGAGATTCCTTTTAAAAAGTGTTTGGATTATCTCATACCCTGAGACTTCTTCCATGCTAGATCAATTTCTTTATCAAGACTTGATCCTCTGATCTTTGTACTGGGACAAATGGTGATGCCCCAAGAGACTTATTGGAGGATCCAAGCTTGGCCAATTCATCAGAGTGTTTATTACCAAGAATCCCACGATGTCCAGGGACCCAAAACAACGTAACGTTGTTTTTCCTGCCTAGATCATTCTGAGCAAGTTTACAGTCAAGCACAAGTTTAGAGTATAAGCTTGTACATAAGAAACCTTATTGAAGTCAAAGCCCGTTATTGCAAATTCGCTTATGAAATAACGCGAAGTAAAACTTAATGGTTATTCGTTTTATGCTAAATTCGGTTAACAAGAATAATTTCATTGGCCCCATAGACTTTGCGTTACTGGGGTATGATTATACAAGTACAAGGTTTTTAACCTTATTAGAAGGTTAGAAAAAGTTACAAATAACGCAACAAGTTAGCCATTGTTTCTAGGAATCGTACAGTTAATGTCTGAAAAATAGGCGACACGAAGTTACCCTTGTTGCATGAAAAGCCTCATTATTAAATTATGCAATAAATTCTACTTTCTGGTATCATGAGGTTTGAATTCCATTCTCTTTTTAATTGCTTAAAATTTACACATGGGAATTCAATTTCGTCTGTCAAAAGTATGGGATAATCTGACCTATAACAAAAAAGGAAAATATATTGCGGATTTGAAATATTTTTGGACCATGATAAGGTCACATAAACATTCTCTATTGACTGCAAAAGCTTCTATATGGTGGGGTGGGGATTATCCTAAAAAATACATTTTTTGAACTTTTTAACAAATATAGATTTAAAAAAAAAAATTCTGCTAAAATATATTTTAATATAAAGTCAAGTAGTTTCTAATTGGGTTTTGTAATTTAGGAGCAGTGTATAGTGGCTATTAACAAGTGATAAACTATGAATTTAAAATTCTATTTTTATAATTTGTCTTTTCAAATTATTTGATGTTGTAAATAACTTCAACTTTTAATCAAAAATCTAACTTTTTCAAATGAAATTTATTGAAAATGTAACAGATATAGAATATTGGTGAAGGTAAGAAATGATAATAAAAAAGTTTAATGCTGATGTATTGAAAGAAGTTTAAGTAATTCTTACTGCAAAAGCAACTACAGTGAATGTTGAGAGAATTTTTTCTTCTTTTGGAGTTGTACAATTGTTTGGTAACAGACTGGGTTTAGAAAAAGCTGCAAAACTTTTTTTTTTTTTTTCACAATGTTAAATTCTAAATTTGTTTTTAAATGCGAATAACGAAATAAGGATCCAGTTTTTATCAATTATTTTTTTCAAAAATAATTCAATAAATGAAATATCTACATTCTTGGTATAACATAACTGAGTGATGGGATGTTTTTGTAAATGAAAAATTATATGTATACTATAAATAGAATAAGATATCTATTTTACAATAAATCTTGTTATTACAGATTATTATATAATTAGTCAACATTATTAATGAAACTCAAATTATAGGCTGCATTTTAAATTCATTTCTAAAATAGAGGTTTTGTATTGCAACACCTTATATCTTAAATTCATCACCATTACTGATGAATCTAAGAGCAATATTCCATGTATTATGTAGTAAAAATTACCATAATAAATATTAAAAAATGTAATATGATTTAAATGTTCACATAAGTAGCAACAATTGTTTATTTACTTAGTTTTAATTATTTTCAAAAAGAATATTTATTATTATTTGAATATTAATTATTCTAGTTAATGTCAAATTTTATTTCTACGAGTAATTAAAAAAGGAATTTTTTTAAAAAGAATCGTTTTTTTTTTTTTTTTTTTTTTTTTTAAACTTTTTTTTTCTTCTTTCCAGCCCTGGTATTCATAAAATTTTGTTAAAAGTACACTGAAATGATTTTATTTTTTACTTGGTATAATATATTTTTATTTAAATGTCCACTTAATTTAAAACTACCCCCATTTTCCACCACTATTGGGGAAAATGATGGTATTAATAAGTACATAATAAATTTGTAAGACTATTAAACGGCCTTTTGTCAAAAATTAAAAATAATCCTTTATTTTTAATCTAGATTGATAAAATGCATATAATATGAATCAAAAGTTTTATTTAGATTTAATAGTTTGATTTGAAGATGTTTTTAATTTAAATGCTGGATTTTACCTATGTTTCTCCCACTTGATGTACTTACTGTTCCTGTGTAACTTAAAAAATTCTGAACATGCAGTTTTTCCTCATTTTCTATCCGATCATGTTATTAGTAAAATCCTAAATTTCTGGTGATTAAGTTCCAAAGATAGCCAGTTTATAATAAAAAAATTCATGATATTTCAAAATAATTAATGGAAAATTATTTCAATGAAATTTTAATGTCTATATGTGCCAGGGGCGTAGCCAGGATTTTTTTTTTTTTGGATGGGGGACATGCTCACCCATATTCAAGAATTGCTTGCAATAGTGGTATTTATAAAACTCGAAGATAGTACTTGTAAATTAAATACCCTCAATTACTTAGTCAATTAAATCTTCGGCACTATGTAGCAACATATAATTTCTTAGTAAATAAAAATATATAAATTTTATTAATTAACTCCATTCACAAAATTTGCAGAAAATTAAGTTAAGCATATATTTTACCTCGTAATTCATAATAGAAAACCGAACTGTCTATGCTTTTTGGTAAGTTTATTAAGAACTTCTTGGTCAATGTCACTTTCTCTATGGATGGATGTGAAATCCAAAACATTTAAGCGATTTTGGAAAGTAGAATTTGTCGGGTAATTTTTCAATTGCTTTAAAGATTAAAAAGACCTTTTCGCAGTGGCAATTATAATAGAAAATGTTGCCGATTACAACCGTTTACCATCCGCTTTTATATGAGAAGGGTATATGCATTCAGAATAAGTAGAACTAAATAATTAAATACACTCTTTTTTCATAGTCACAGTGTGGTTTTAGGATTTTAGAGGCCCAGGGCAAACTTATTTTTGACCAAAAGCTCCGTCGAGTTTACAAAATGCTATAAAACCTGTTGTGTAACAGTAATGTTCTTACATACTTTTAAAAAGAGCTGTGAAAAAAATTGAAGCCACAAAGGTGTATAAAATAATTTCTTATATTGAACAGATATTAGCTCTGTTCAATACTATTTTCCCAGTACTTACAAATAATATTTAAACAGTGCTGACCATATACTAATCGACGGTGCATATTTTTAATGGATCATTATTTTTTTTTATAAAAGATTTAACTAATACAGAGTTGTATTCTTTTTTAAAATAAAAAAAAAACTGGTACTTTAATATTAAGAATATAGCTAGTTTTCCAGGCAAAGCATTGGATGCAATGCAACACATTATACGCAACTCGCAGTACTTAGCTTTCTATAGGAAAATATGCAACTGTCGATCAGAAATTTGCTGAATCAGGTCAGGGGTCAAAATGGTGCCAAGTGTCAAACCCAGACAGAAACGATATTGTACCACTTACAGCTTGTAGGCAACAAACAGAAGGGGGAACGGGTAGGAAGAGATTGAATTGTCCACCAAAAAAAGGGGGGAGGGGGAGAGAGAGGTTTTTCAGCTCCAACTCCTGGAAACCCTCCCCGAAAACGAGGGGTTCTCAGCATAGAAGCGGACAATTTCACTACATTTTAGTACGAAAATTTTGGGGGAGGAAGGGATTGGTAAACTTCATTTTGGTTTTTAATTTTCTACTGCTTTTTTCTACAATCTAAAAATTTCGGGGGGGGGGGGGGATATATCACCATATCCCCCTCCCCTGGCTACGCACATGGTATGGGCGAAGACGATTTTCCATTTAGTAATTTTATGACTTTTCAATATTTAAAACAATTCAGCTTTTTTCCTACATATAAACTAAACATTCTTTATTATTCACTATCACACATTTCTTGAAATACAACTACTAGAATACTCAGATAAAGGCACTTTTAGTTCACAACAACAAGATAAAATCTACTCCACAAAATCTAATAATTTATTGCAATAAAGTTTCCTAAGATATATTACAATTCCACCATTGCTAACAGTTCACGCAATCACATTAGCGGAACTCATTATGGAATGTGTTTAAATCCATAGACATCCACTTCTGCCAACTGCAGAACATTCGCATCATCCTCTGGGCAGCCGTCACAGAACTTAATGATTTGAACGCTGATATATCTCCCATGCAAGGGACAGGGTAGACAGACGAACTGCTTGACTACCGCATCTCCAATACCACCGCCTACATTCTCGCCGCAAAGAGAGTTCTCTTCGAATATCTCGTCGTCCCACTTCTTGTTCAGTTTCACGTTTCCGACTCGGACTTGAATGTCATGCAGACGAAAAGCTATAAATGCATAATATGTAAATAGTTAATTGGCAACACCAAAAAGTTCATAAAATTATTGTAAAGCTTGGCGTCCACTATCGCTAAGCAGATCAGAGCGGAGTGGATTAGAGCCAATTACAAGGCTGCCAATGTCTACTATAGCACTAGCCTCGAGCTACAATGGACCTTGACAGCCTTGTAATTAGCTCTAATCTAATCCACCCCGCTCTGCTCTGCTCAGCGATAGTGGACGTAAAGCTTTAGAGCCAATTACAAGGCTACCAATGTCTACTATAGCACAAGCCTCGAGCTACAATGGACGTTGACAGCCTTGTAATTGGCTCTAATCCATTCCGCTCTGATCTGCTCTGCTCTGCTTAGCGATAGTGGACGCCAAGCTTAATACTCTAGCTGAATACCCGTGAATTTCAATATATTTTAACAACGGACAATTTCCGGATTTAAAAAAAAAAAAAAAAAAAAAAAAAAAAAAAAAAAAATTATTTAATTCTAAATGTTTCGAAAGGGCCATGAACAACGTGCATCAATTTCTGTTCAATGCGCTTTTTCCCCCTATTTTTTTCTTCTCTTTTTTATCAAAGCTTCTCTTTGAGACGTTGGCGAGAAAACACTTCATTCGGCTCAAATTGAATGTGGCGTTAGCTTCCCAAATATTTTGGCTTGAAATGCGGCAGCAGAAACCAATTTTGCAAGTTTCTGGCAAATCGCACCAACCTGTACGTGATATGGCAATGGTCTACCAGCGCCATCTATTTTAACGCCAACTATTTGGCAGAAACCTCACGATAACCATAGAAACAGTAGGAACCCTTGATGTCACAGATTTTGTTGTGTGTTTTGATCGGACTGCTTTTGGCTCGGTTTTGAGGCATTTTCTTTTCTTAATATTTAAATAACTAATTTTTCTTAAAGAACTTTTGTTTAAATACTTGGAATCAGAAAGAAATTCTTCATAATTATAAACTTATTTCAATCGTTTTTAAAAAATGCGGGAATTGTCCATTGCTTTGTCTAGAGATGCAACATTTCAAATTCTCTAACAGATTAATGAGGTAGAAATGTGTTGCAAAATCATCTTTAATTTACTAATAATTGCCAACATTTTAATAATTCTGTTTTTTTTTCTAGCTTCCGGCTGCATAGAAGCTAGTGTTGAATTTCAGGGCTCATTTCAGGTGCTTGAGAGAAAAGAACACTCAAGCATAACAGTCTAATATACACAACAAAATATAATTTTTTTTATAGCAACGTGCAAAAAAATTCAAATTTTTTTATTCATTTTGAGAGGAATGCATGCGGAAATGTAACTTTTCACACTAGTATGAAAAAGTACTTTCTCGCACGATTCGTGCTCAAATATTATGCAGTCTTGGTACTGAAATGACATACTTTTAGAAGAAATTCATTGACTGAAGTTGACAACATAAATAAATATATGTATTAAAAATATTTTTTACACGTGATCATAAAAAAATATTGTATGCAACACCTGGGAAAATACTTTTTCATACTCGGTAAATTACTAACGCACTTGTCAAATAAACAATTTATTTCGTTTGAAAAAGTTTTATTTTCCCCATTAATTGCATAAATAACTATACTTTTGTTGACTGACTAACAAACCAATTGAATGTTATTTTCTCTCATGAGAACGGGCGAATAAGTTCAAAAGACAAAACTACAAATTCTACAGACACGTGCGGTCAGTCAAAATGAAAGTTCTTATCGAGTCGAATTCCCATACCAAACTACAACCGGAAGTACCATAAATAGTGTAACCCAATTTTATGTTCCATGTACGTCGTATCTAATTAAAATGTAATTAAAAAAATATTAACTTAAGTAAAATTTGTCAATTCTATATTTGAATGTCATTTTGGAATTTGCACGCAACTTTTTTTCCGTCCAACTATTTAGTAATGGCTCGTTCTCATGCATGCAGGTAGGAAGTCCATCAAGTTATTTCTATAAATAGTACATGGATGTTCAATATACTTACAATAATAACCAGAGCACGTCATTCTCGAGGGTTCTTGTACAGGACAGCTAGTTGTAGTTAAAATCTACTAAGGTAATTAAATTGTGTGGCCCGCTTTGCAGAGACCAGATAAGATGAATTTGGTATGCATTGCTAAAAAATTTTAATCATAAGATAGCTTATTATTAAATAAGCATTTGTAACTTGTTAGCATAAGGATGATGTAAGTGCTTAGAAAAGCACTAACAACTTTATTTTAGAGGTGATCAGTTGCATAAAAAATTTATCACTAACATATTTATAGTCAATAAATTTTAACTCCTGGTTTTTTACAACTCATAAAAATGTTTTTACATTTTTGACAACTCTCCTTCTGTACTGATCCAAAATGGAATTAATCAAGCATTTGCACATTGACGAGTTTTGAGAGCTGAATTTAACCACAAAAAGTGGTTCAATTATTATCATGTCTTCATTCTGTTCTGTGACCAAAGTAATTGTATTGTAATGATTGCAAAAGTTACCGGAGTGAAAATCTAAATTGATGTTGGCTAAAGACGTCTAAACTTCTCCAGTAAGCTAACGTAACTAAGGTATTTAGGAGGAATAATTTAAAAATTTCACGGGACAAAAAATAATTATAACCAGGACCTGCTAGTATATGGAATGAACTATATCGCTCAAGTCAAGTAGAAACATCAACATTAACAAAGCCGAACTGACATTAAGTATACTGTCGGATATTTATTTTTATTAGGCCAAACTTAAGTAACCAAACTAATTGCAACAATATATTTCGATGATAAAAAATATTTCTAATGTTCGCTGTTGATTACGGGACGTGTTTAAACCCATAGACATCCACTTCTGCCAACTGTAGAACGTTAGCGTCATTCTCTGGGCAGTCGTCGCAGAATTTGATGATCTGCACACTGATGTATCTCCCGTGCAAAGGGCAGGGGAGACAGACAAATTTCTTGACCACTGCATCGCCGATTCCACCACCGACATTCTCGCCGCACAACGAGTTCTCTTCGAATATCTCGTCGTCCCACTTCTTGTTCAGTTTCACGTTCCCGACTCGGACTTGGATATCGTGCAGACGAAAAGCTGTAAGTATACAGTTTCTATACAGTAAATTGGCAACACTACAAGTATAACGTATTTGATTTTGCTCTTTTGGAGTTCTGTTCCATTCTATTCAACCTAAAACTGCTTCGAAACGTTCGTCTTGCTCTCCCAGACATTGACAAACAGATTTCTAACACTGTGTTCAAGTACTGAATACTTGGAGTGGAACTAAATGTACTAAAATCCTTTTTTTTCCCTTCAAGGTTTTGATAACCCATTTACGCTTTGTAATGTTACTTAAATTGCAAACGACTGACCATTGGAATAAGTTCTGAAGCAAGTAAGGTTGAGAACTATAGTAAAAATTGAGTATCATCAATGGACAATTCCCGCATTTAAAAAAAAAAAAAAAAAAAAAAAATTAATTTTTTTTTATTCAATGCTAAATGTTTCGAAAAGGCTATAAACATAAAAATTTCTGCTCAATGCGCTTTTTCTTTTTTTAATTTGCGATCAAAATTACCTTGTTAGAGGTAGGCGAAAAAATGGCTCATTTCGTTGGCATTGAACGTGACGTAAAGAGATTCCAAACATCTTGGCTTCAAATGCAGCAGCGGAAACCAGATTTGCAAGTTTCTCGCAAATCACGCCAACCTGTACGGGATGTGGTAATGGTCAACCAACGCCAACTTTTTTTAACGATAGCTATTTGGCAGAAACCTCACGATAACCATAGAAACGCAGGGATCTCTTTACGTCACGAATTTTGTTGACTGTTTTGATCGGACTAGTTTTGGCTGGGTTTTAGAGCATTTTCTTTTCTTAATATTTAAATAACTAATTTTTTTAAAGAAGTTTTGTTTAAATATTTGGAATCAAAAAGAAATTCTTCATAAATATGTACTAATTTCACTCGTTTTTAAAAAATGTGGGAATTGTCCATTGTCTGTGAAAGCAGTTAGTACAATTAACCTACAGGGTGATCCAAAAGGAACTGGGCATTTGATAAATCGACAACATTCAAACGTCCGAAAGAAAGACAATGTAGCTTCACAGAATTGAACAGAAAGGTACTTTCCCACCCCATTTTTTATTTGTTTTGGTATCAGTAGTTGATGCATTAGATATATGCTATTAACTGCGCAGTGTTATTTAATAAGACTGTGTGTGGGCTGTTCTAATTTAAGATTTTTATGCCTAGTCCAATCTGTTGATTAAAAAAAAAAAAAAATCAGCTATTTTTTAAGTTATGGGACCCCTACCCCCACCTTTTCGTTTTTGTTTTTTCCTTTTACTCTGAAAACCTGGATCACCTTGTATACAGTACAGTACGTAACCGAATAGTCTGCTACTGCTTAATGCCAAGATAACGCACAATTACTATACACAAAAGAATACAGATGACAAAAATCAAGTTTTAAAATTACTCTCTAAAAGAAATAGAACTTCAAAAAAAAGCTAAATAGTAAAAAAAAAAAAAAAAAAAAAAAAAAAATAATAATAACTTTTATTTAAATTTATGAAATCAGTACCATGAATGCAAAGGATAAGGCATCTACAATACTTATATTTATAAGCTGATTGAAATACCCATTAAATCTGTTTAATTCAAACATTTTTTGTTTTATTGAAAAATTGTCTACGATATAGCACATATGAGGAGCTTCGGAAATATGCCTGGATGTCAGTAACACAATAAAAAAGTAAGAATCATACAAGAATATATGTAGCCACATGCAGAATCTAAGTCGCAAAGAAATCACTTCATGTCTCGATTGCGCATGTTACCATACGTCCCTGCATGCTGCATGATTCTTGCTTTTTATCGTGTTCTGGATCTACATACCTGTTTTAATATCAGTGTTCTCAACCTCTATGTCAGTGGTCATTCGTTTTCGCTGTTACGAAGCAGACTCTCCA
The DNA here is from genome assembly GCA_963978545.1 of Linyphia triangularis. Lineage (NCBI taxonomy): Eukaryota > Metazoa > Arthropoda > Arachnida > Araneae > Linyphiidae > Linyphia > Linyphia triangularis. The sequence goes on along the minus strand of OZ021730.1, from coordinate 43,412,578 downwards.
GTTACGTAATATATAAATTGATAATTAGCACTCACATAACAATAAATCCCATCATTAGAAAACCGAGTTCTTATGTTACATTACAGCGGCAGTCACGTGACAATCCAGTGCTGACAGACAGTGAAGAAAATTGTCAACAAGGAACCATCGCATGGCGTGCCTATGGGTATTAACATTGAATAGCTTTCGGAAGCCATCATTATGTAGTCATCTAGAAGGTGACGTAAAAGACTATGAGTTACCGCCATATCGCATTATAAGATACCGCACCTTGTTGGCAATACGAAAGCCATGTAACTACCGCTCTTATATAATGTACGACGTATTCTGTGCATAATAATTAGCATGAGTTGATTGAAGAAGTATGTTCTTACCCCAGTTTCTCCTGTTGAGTATGAATATTCCGGTGATGACGTACTCTTCCTCCAGATCCACCTGCCACCACGGGAAGGGCTCCGAGTCGGGTCCGTCTTTGGTGTGGGCGAAATATGGTTGAAGGAATCCTTCTACATTCCTGTTGCCGTCGTTGGCACGGTCAGCTGTGTATTTCACGTTTTTCAGACGATAGGTGGAGCTCTGGTAGGAGGGCTTGGCGAGGGCCAGGCTGTCTGGAAGAGGACAAGGTTGTGTCAGTCTGTGAGTATAGCACTGTCTGGAAAATGGTGATGAAATGCGAGTATGATGCTGGCTGAAATATACACTCATGAGTGAATTTGAAACAGTCTGGGAAGTGTGGTAATAATAAAAGAATATGGTGACGTATGTAAAATGATAATGGTAGTCTATAAAATGTCAGCGATACACGTGTGTAAATATGTTATATTGTAACAATGAGAAAGTATGATAAAATTCAATTTCAAAATTGTAATAATTCTCGAGTATCGAAATATATACTTCGAGAAATGGTAATAATGTGCGTGCATTCCTACTAGTATATCACCTGTAGCTGCAGTGAATGATGATTCTCCCAATAATCGAAACTCATCTGTACTCATTGCCGATCAAACGATATAGGGGTTAGCATGCTAGCTTTTAGACCGTGAGGTTGCGGGTTCGAGTCCCGTGTAAGGCATGGGTGTTTGTAAATGTATGTTGGCTTGTCAAATGATGAATGTTTCGGCCTCATTATAGCCCTCGTGTTGCTGAAGGCGCCAGATAATTTGAAAACAACCATCTGTACTCATTGGTCACCAATTACTGACCGCAATTCGGTATCAGTAACTGAACATATGTCCATTATCTGTTGATGATAGCAACTTCACCGAGAAAAGTAATACAAAAGTCAACTTTCACCAATGAGTTTTTGAATCTGTCAATGCAGCGTCAGGATAAGTTCATGAACGCAGTCATTTACAAATCACAATCGCGAATGAAAACATCAAAGCTGGTGGCCTAGTGAGTAACAGAGTCGAGCTCAGGATCGGAAGATCATGGGTTCGGTTTTATCTTTTCCGAACACAGGTGTGTACCACAATGAGGGCTGGTGATCGCAAAACGTGCAAGAGAATCCATCGAGTCTCAATAAAGGCGAAAAGCACTCAGTTATTGGATATTTAATTATCTTTTATTGGTTTACAAAAGGACTCTAATCGGAAATAAGCCGTTTTTACTGGTCGTGAATAGACCTTATTTTCATAGGTCAAACTTCACCGTTTTTGACTCTATTGTCATCGGACTTTGAACGAATATCCATTTGGTATTGTTTTTACCATCAAAATTATCTGTAATTGACCTGTAACTTTACAGATCAGTAGGAAATAGTATTTTTATTAGCAGTTGATAGGTAAAAAGCCTTAGTTCCATCAGTGTTTAACTGTACTTTCCTCGAATTCTAATGAGAATTCGTCGGGTAACCATGGTCCTTGTATATCATGCAAGCGGACATTTGAGTCCAGTTGCGGATGAGTTGATGAGTTTGGTGCAAGAGGCTGACTATCGGACACTCACCGTGTCATCTAAGAGCGATGAAGGTCGCCCATCGGTCGAGGAGTAATTGCTACTAGGGATGGTGCAAGCGTTAAATGAACGAGACATTTTTTGTTGTGAGGGTAAAGTAATTTAAATGGTAAAAGGTTCCATCTCTAAATTCTCAGCGACTCCTTGCATTGAGAAAAAATGTTATCTGACAGTTACTGTGATTCTTTTCACCATACGACAGCATTCTAAAGTAGTTAGGCGGACTATATTTGGCAAGAAAACTCCTATAGGCCACAAGCCTAATTTTTCATAGTTTGTTAAGTATTGAAAAGAAAATTCCCTCATCAATCTCTTTTCCTTTCAATGGGTTTACTTATTTCCTGAAACTTTTTCTCCTACAACTTTTTACTGCCCCAACGCATACTAATTTGACTTCCACATAATGCACGTCCATCCTAAATTAATGTCGTCGTTAACCAAATTGACATTTGTTGGGGAAATAATAGGTTGAAAGTAAAGCTTAACGAAGATACTTTCCGCCTTTTCGTTTAAAATAATGAGCAGAGATTACCAGATTGAATTGCGTGTCTGGTACAGTACCCAAAAAACAACAGAACGATGGCTATATCTTTTGTTCTAATTGTTGAAATAACAAACAAAAGGTACCGTTGTAAATCGTGAAAGGTTTTTAATAATTGTATGTAGTTTTTTTTATTATGAGGGGTCATATATATATTAAAACAGAACCAAACTTTAAAAAGTTCAATAGCAACCTCATAATATTATTCCATATTTGGATTCAGCATTAAAAAAGAATGCGAAATACAAAAATTCGTAATTTTCTAATGAATGGTTTGTAATTTAAATGATAAAAAGAAAATGATAAATTAATGTTAAATAAAAAAGTTGGTTTTTTGGCCATAAATACTTAAATAATTAATATATTTCAGTAATTTTTTTTTTCAAAAGGTAGTTTGTAAATGGCCAAACATAAATAGCAATCAGCTTTTGAATCAATTTCTTTTTTAATAATTAATTATTAATTAATAAAGCAATTAAATTTTTTTTTTTAATAGAAACATATATTTTTTTGCTTTCATTAGATTTACCATGGTCTAAACCCCCCCCCCCCATCTCCCCATAATTTTTTTCTTTCCATTTTGACTATTAGTTCTCGATTTTTTAGAGAAAATGTAAAAAACGCTCACTTTAAGGGACCGTGTATAGTAGACGACTTTTGAAAACTATCAAAGATTAATTCAAGGTAAACTAGAGGTGTGGAAAATCGCATAACGTTCAGTTATCGTATAACCGATAGTTTAAAAACTAAGAAACACGCTTTAATAGGAAAGTGAACTAAAAGTAGAAGATAATTTTAAATAAGTTTGAAATAAGAATAGTGATTAACAAGAAATATTTATTTTATCGTAAAAAAGCGTGGGGTGCTTGATGTCAATTTTTGTAAATATTTAATGACAGATATTGGTAAAAGTAGAGCCATTATGAAAATATCTTAAAAAGCACCCCACGCTTTTTTACGATAAAATAAATATTTCTTGTTAATCACTCTATTCTTATTTCAAACTTATTTAAAATTATCTTCTACTTTTTAGTTCACTTTTCTATTAAAGCGTGTTTCTTAGTTTTTTAATCTATTGATTATTTTCTACTTTTTAGTTTGATTTTCTATTAAAGTGTGTTTTTTAGTTTTTTAAATTATTAATTATTTTTTCTGTAAACTATCAATTTTTTATTTTTTTTTATTTGCTTTCTTAACAACTTTTTTGCTTGCTTATTTATAACAACATTTTTTAAGCAATTTCCATGAGTTATCCTTTAAAAATTTTACTGAATCATGTGACTTTTTCATTTTATAAATAATTTCAACGATCTAGTTACATTTGTGTTTATAGTGAAATATTTCTGTAAAATATTCATGCTTTGCTAAATACTGTTTACTAATGCCTACATTTAATATTTATTAATTTTCTAATTATCAGTAGTATTCGTTATATTTCTGCAATTACAGTTTTCGATATTTTATTTATTTCGTGTGAAGAATGCACATCTTTAATGTTGTAAATAAATTATGTTACTTTTGCGTTTACTTGCTATTTTTGTATTAATCTTAAACATGACACTATAAATCCAAGTAGTTTCTATGCAATTTTAGACTAATACTTGTATTTTTTAATCTTCGTGAAACGCGCCACATTGACCGTTCTATTTCTCCCGCTGTGAAGAAGAACCTTAAAAATACCTTTCGTTTTATGGAAATTCTTCCTGAAGATCGGTCAAAAAATGGTCGAAATATTTTCGCTCATAAGTGAAGTGTTTTTCAACATAATGCATTGAAATTTGGTATTCAGGGTAAATGATGTATTCTGAATCGAATGGAATGATAAAAAATAAGGGTTCGTATTGAAATTTTCGAAGATAGCGTTACTTTTACTTAGTAAACGGTCCCTCAAGAAAAAAATTCGTTCGTTTTATGGAAATTCTCCCTGAAGATCGGTCAAAAAATGGTCGAAATATTTTCGCTCATAAGTGAAGTGTTTTTCAACATAATGCATTGAAATTTGGTATTCAGGGTAAATGATGTATTCTGAATCGAATGGAATGATAAAAAATAAGGGTTCGTATTGAAATTTTCGAAGATAGCGTTACTTTTACTTAGTAAACGGTCCCTCAAGAAAAAAAAATTGCATCAGATATATAGAAAATCGTAAGCAAAACATTTTGGTGCAAACCGTAAGATTCTACGATAATTAGAACCGAAGATATAGCCATCGTTCTGTTTTTTTTTTTTTTTTTTTGCGTACTGTACACCGTTTCTTTGCATGTATGATTTTTTTTTTAAAACAATAACCACGGTAGTAGTCGGAGTTTTATGCTTTTGTAATCCTCAGTAGATGGCAGCGCTTACTGTAATTATTATAAATATAAAATGAGCTTTAATCAAATAAAGTTACAATTATCAAAACAGGTTCCTAAAATAAAAGTTTAACTTTTCCAACTACTAAGAAACAACAAACAAACATCTAAAAATGTCACTGTATTGGTACGGTCCTCGATATCGAAATTAATAGTATTCCACAATCAGCGCTGGCATCTGTTGCGAAAAGTTCAAAACTCATCTTACTTCCATAGATCCATCGGATCTAAAGGCTGATTTACACACTACCCAGTCGGCGTACCAGTCGAGATTGCCAGTCTGTGACGTCATGTGAGGTCACTTGGCTACTGGTGCCAATAGATCAAACATTTTCTATTTACTGCCGTCTAATCACCTGTGATTTCTCATGACCACCGACAGGTGACGCAGCGATCTCTCCCCTGACGTCACATAAATGGTGATCTAAACTCGACCACCGGCTGGTAATGTGTAAATCAGCCTTAAAAATTGAATCTGTAGAATGTTTTAAGTTTATAGAATATTCCAATGAACAACTGAAAAACAAAAAGGGTAATTTTTTGTTAACGTTTTACAATTTAAGTCTAAAAGGTTTTAGAACATTTTAAGGATAGGTGGAAAGTTTTGAGTCTCAATCTTTGCAAAAGTTAAGAAGGCAAACGTTTACAACTTTTCTCTTGAACATGAAACATAATTTTTCGACAGTCTCAGCTAAATGTTAAAAATTGTATTGAGGTACTTACGTGTCTCCAAGGTCTTTTTGTACATCGCCTGAAAAAGGAACATATATAAATTATCTAATTTTGCAACAGTTATATAGTGTACAGTTGTTTAGTTTTATTGCCAATATTGTGTTACACCTTTTAAAACAAGTGGTTGAATTTGTTTTTTCCTCGATGTTCTTTTTTCTGTTTTTCAATGTTCTTTTTTAATTGGTTGGTTTGTACACTCAACGACCTATTTTTATGCACAATGACGTCTGATAAGGCCAGGACCTACGGCATAACGTGGATTCCAGCTCTTTTTTGTGAACTTAGAAAAATTACATTTAAAAAAAACTAAATTTTTAAATTGGAGTATTTTTCAATGGTATTTTTTTTTACTATACATAGAGTAAAAATTCATTCAATTCTGGCAATTGGTTCGAATGGGAAGACATTCATGTGAAGTGATTCGATACATACACGATCCTACCTTGATATCCAAGTGCTAAAAATTAAGAATTTTCAGAAACACATAGTTACATAGTTATACGCAAAAGTTTAAAAAAATCGTTCAAGTATGCGAACCCACTCATCTACAGACAACTCGACATGGTTCGCTCTCTGTCATGGATGTTTACCAGATGGCCAAACCACTTACACAGCACTTCACTGCCTTGCATTAGTGGAAGAGGGAAAAAGAGACTCGCCATCGGATCCTTTGAGAGGAAAGACGCATGCTTTAGAGCTGTGACGTCTGAACCTACTGGCTTGAGAAATGCTTAGGCATAGGCCTAGCATTTTGTAAAGATCGAAGGAATTGTTAATAAACGTTGTTTGTTGTTATAGCAACGTGTTTTAATTTAAGATTAAAACAAAGTCAAAATCCTTCACATTTTGGTGCCGAAACCCGGGAAGAAGTCTTGTAAGCCTTTAGATATTGTGATTAACGAAACAAAGTCTTTTCTTTTGAAGGAAAGTCATGAATGAAAAGCATTTGTGTGTGCCATATTTTCAATTGGATTACCTACTAGTTGAACGAAGACAAATGTTCAAAGGTGACGATACCCTTATCTGAGAAAGGGGTAAGTGACATTAAGTACTTTTCTTCTTTGATCATGGCTGAATTAATGAAATTAAAATCGAAAAGAACTTCGATGAGGGGTCTTACAACAAGATTAATTAATAAAATTGAGACTAATTTAAGCGATCAAAATTCTGAGGAAGTCGATTTATTAGAAGAGTTTTTAGAACAGATTGTGGAAAAAACTCGCCTTTTGCAGGAGTTAGATTCAGAAATTGAAAATCTTCTTGAAGAAAAGGACATTCCTGTAGAAATAGAATCCGCTCAGGAATATCAAGAGAAATTGATATCCATAAAATGCAAAATCAAATCTCGAATTAAGAGGCTTATCAAAAATGATAATTCAAATATTTCTCAAAATATGCGAGAAGTAGCCTCTCATAATGATTCAATTGGCCCAGGATCTGGGAGAAATAGAGTTAAACTTCCTAAATTAACCATTGACAGATATTTTGGTGATCCAAGTAAATGGTTAGATTTTTGGAATCAATTTGAAAGTGCAATTCATAATAATGAATCTTTAAATGAAATAGATCGATTTAATTATCTTAAATCACTGCTAGGTGGCGTAGCCTTAAATTCAGTAAGTGGATTTTCTCTGTCTAAAGAAAATTACTTGCAAGCAATCTCATTGCTACAAGAACGATTTGGTCGTTCAGATTTAGTGATTAACGCTCACATGAATAAGTTACTTAATATTGAGCCAGTAAAATGCTCTACGAATATTGCAGCACTTAGGAAAATATACGATGAAATTGAAATTCAAATTCGTAATTTAAGTGCATTAAATGTAACCTCAGGAAGTTACGGTAACTTATTAAGTTCGGTATTGTTAAAAGTAATACCAGATGATTTGGCTTTGGGATTCACGCGAAAACCACGTGAAAAAGGAACATTTGATATTGATGAACTTTTGCTGTTTATCCGTGCAGAAGTAGAATGTCGAGAAGCTACAGTTTCTCTAAATGAAAACGCAACAGGTAAAAAGAATGCTCCATCAAATTATTCGTATTATAAGAAGCAAAATAAATTTCGTTATAATACCCCAACGGCTGCAGTTTTTTCTGTACCATTTGTTAAGAAATGTTTGTTTTGCTCTAAAGAGCACGAATCTCATTTATGCAAAGACATCACAGTTAAGGATAAAAGAGATATCTTAAGAAAAGAAGGTCTTTGTCTTTTGTGTTTCAAAGGAAAACACTATTCGTCAGCTTGTCGTTCAAAAATAAAACCATGCGATAACTGTAATGGTAAACTATATCATAATAAATCAATATGTTATAACTTGATAACGAAAAGAGAAATCCCAGAGCAGAGTTCCCCAAGTTCAGAAACTACTATCACAAATACGATGAATTATTTGCAAAACGATTCTGAATCAAAAGGAACAATATATTTACAGACTTGTTCAGTAATGGTAAATAATTCAGAAATATCTAGATTGCTTATCGATAATGGTAGTCATCGAACTTTCATTACTTCCAACTTAACAAAGAAATTGAAATTACGCCCAATTAGGAAAGAATCCCTCTTATAGTTTATACTTTTGGCCAGCGAGATCCACTTGAAAGGATTTATGACGTTGTGCGCGTAGAACTGTCAAACATTAAGAACCCTAAACAAAAAATGGTCGTAGAAGCTTTAATCACGCCATATATTTCGGAAACAAATCTCAAGAGTCCATGTGGTGATATTCGTACTTACATGAGTGAAAATGATATCCAGATGGCCGATTCGCATTCCACTTCAGATACAAAAGTTGAAATCCTATTAGGCTGCGATTATATCGTAAACACAGGAAAGTTTATAAAATTAAATTCTTCATTGGTACTTATTGAAACTATATTTGGATTTACGGTAATGGGAAGATATGGAAAATTCTCTAACACGTGTTCATCAAATGCGGTTGTGTTTAAGTTAGGAGTTCAATTCGCTAATGAGGATACAAACAGTTATTTAAAACAGTTCTGGAAATTGGAATCTCTGGGTATTACAGATGAAAGTGAACAGATGTCGCGGAATGATATGGAATTAGTAAAAAGCTTCGAGGATAAATTGAAATTTATTGATGATAGGTATGAGACGGGATTAATATGGAGAGATAACTGCGACTTAGAAAGCAGTAATTTTGATATTGCTAAAAAGAGATTTTTTAACTTAAGCAATAAATTAATAAAAAATGACTGGTTATTAGATAATTATAGATCAGTCTTTGGTGATCAATTAAATAAAAATATAATTGAAGAAAGTTATGATGATACTAAATCTGGATATTATATGCCGCACAGTGCAGTGATAAAACCTGGTAGTAATAGTTCACCTGTACGTATTGTGTTTGACTGCAGCAGTAGTGCAACAAATAACAAGTCATTAAATGATTGCTTGTTAGCTGGCCCAAATCTAAATCCGAATGTTTTGGATATAATTTTAAATTTTCGGAAAAGCCGTGTAGTGTTCGCTGGAGATTTAGAAAAAGCTTTTCTACAAATTAGAATCACCGAGAGTGAAAGAAACTACTTAAAATTCTTGTGGTTTAAAGACGATTCTAAGATAAATTATCAAAGATTTAAATTAATGAGGATGACTTCATTACCCTTTGGTGCTACGTGTTCACCGTTCATCCTAGCTGCTACTATTAAATATCATGTACGAAAATACGAAGTTCAATATCCGGACACTTGCGAAATGCTGAACACTTCTTTTTATGTTGATGATTTATATCACGGGACAAACTCGGTTGAAGAAGCGTTTAGATTATCAATGGAAGCAATTGATATTATGAAAGATGCAGGGATGAATTTACGAAAATTCCAAACTAACTCTGAACATTTACGTGTATTGTGGGATAAAAATAATGTTATTCGGGATGCCATGTTGCATGAAAATTCTCTAAAAGTTCTAGGTATAATCTGGGATCCTATTGAAGATGTCTTTAAATTAGAAATGAAATCTCTAATTGAGGGATTGAAAAATCCTCAAAATACAAAAAGGTTTATTATCCAAACATCAGCCAAAATATTTGATCCTGTTGGTTTCATTGCTCCTTATGTGATAAGAATAAAATGTTTATATCAATCATTATGGCAAATGGGTTTGGATTGGGATGAAGAATTACCTGAATATATGAGAATAAAATGGGAACAATGGTACTCTGAACTGAAACATTTAACAAATTTATCAATTCCTAGATGGTACTTTTCTGGAATATCGAACTCTAAATCAAATTATGAAATTCACATATTTTCTGATAGTTCTTTATGTGGATTTGGAGCTTGTTCGTATATAAAATATACAAATGAAGAGGGTAAAAGTAAAACTAGTTTCATTATGTCAAAGTCAAGAGTTGCTCCATTAAAAACATTGACTTTGCCGCGACTTGAATTATTAGCGGCAGTAATCGGAGCACGTTTAGCTAAGTACTTAAAAGGTATATTCAAAATTTCGGAAGATAACATATTTATGTGGACAGATTCCACTATTGTTATTTCCTTTATTAAAGGGAATCCAAAAGATTGGAAACCTTTTGTTGCAAATAGGGTCGTTGAAATTAAAGAATTAACCGATCCTCAAAATTGGCGACATTGTAAAGGAAAAGATAATCCTGCTGATTTACTGACTAGAGGTGAAAAACTTGAATCAATGATTAACAATTCCATTTGGTGGTACGGGCCACACTGGCTTGTTAAAGATTTAAACTTTAGTCGTGATATTTCTTCCCCAATTAATGAAGAAATTATTGCTGATGAGCGAAGAATGAATCCAGAAAAATCCCTACAGTTTTCATGTGTTGTGAATCCTGCCCCTAGTCCTATCTTAGAGATAGATAATTATAGTACACTTTCTAAATTATACAGAGTCACAGCATGGGTACAAAGATTCATTAATAACTCTAAAGCTGGTGCCGAAAAACAAACAGGAGTTCTAACTGTTCAAGAACTGAGAAAAGCTGAAGTATATTGGGTAAAATTAATTCAAAATGTATCTTTTGAAAAGGAAATTAAAGATCTTAATTGTGGAGATGAAATAGATAAAAATTCTAAAATTTATCAACTAAATCCATTTCTTGATGAAAATGATCAGTTGCGAGTAAAAGGAAGATTGCAATTATCTAATTGTGCGGTAGATGAAAAACATCCGCTTATATTAGCTGCAAAAACTAAATTTGCTGAACTTTTAATATTAAATGCACACGAAAAAGTTCTTCATTTTGGAGTTGAGGCCACTTTAGCTGAACTTAGAAGTCGTTTCTGGATATTAAAAGGAAGACAATTCATAAAATCCGTTCTTAAAAAGTGCTTAATTTGCAGACGATACAACTCGCAACCAGGACATCAAATTACTAGTCCATTGCCATCATACAGAATTACGGAATCTCCTCCGTTCAGTGTTACAGGATTAGATTTCTTTGGTCCTTTGTTTACAAAAGGATCAGACTCAAAGTTTTACGGGTTAATTTGCACTTGTGCAGTGACAAGAGCCATTCATATAGAAATTGTGCCCAATTTAACAACAGAAAGCTTTATGCTTGCTTTCAGGAGATTTATTGCGAGGCGCGGTTGGTGTAGTGTTATTATTTCAGACAATGCGAAGACTTTCAAAAGAGGTGATCTGGAATTCAAACATATGTGGAGAGTTCTTAATAACCCTCAAGTAAAAGAGTTTTATGGATCCCGTAGTATCGAATGGAAATTTAATGTAGAAAAAGCGGCTTGGTGGGGTGGAATATTTGAACGCTTGATAAAATCAGTGAAAATGTGTCTTCGAAAAGTCGTAGGTAAAACATCTCTAACGCAAGAACAACTTGAAACGATTCTTATAGAAATCGAGAGTGTTATAAATTCCAGACCGATAACTTACGTTCACGCTCATGATCAACCGAATCCCCTCACACCTGCTCATTTCTTAGTCGGAGATAGACCATCAACATTACCTGCCGTTAGACTGCCTCAACAACTAAACAGAAACGCTATTGTGAATAGATACAACTATCATCAAAAACTACTAAACCAATTTTGGAATAGATGGAGAAGAGAATATTTATTCAACTTGCGAAGTGCGAACTGTTCTTCACCTGGGAAGCCTGTCACTAACTTCAAACCAGATGATGTTGTCCTCATCGGTGGTGAGCATTGCCCCAGAAACATGTGGAGACTCGGCAGAGTTCAAAGTGTTTTCCCAGGGCGAGATGGAAAGGTCCGATCCTGCCTGGTGAAAACGATGTCTGGGACGATCAGACGTCCGATCCAGCTTCTATATCCTTTAGAGTTGAATTAAATACTTAGGGCTAATTTTAAAACTTTTGTAGTTGAATTTTGATATTAACTATTTGTAGTTAAGCAATAACTTTGAATTTAGAGACAATTTATATAGATGGACACTATATATAATCTAAGTTACTTTAGGTGCAAATGATTAAATATTTAGTATTGCATTAATTGTGAATTAGATAGATTTCACTTTAAAAGTTTGTTTTGATTGAAATTTTAAATGCTTGATTTCATATACAACAGTTGTATATAAATTATGAAAGTTTTAAGTATCATTAAAATAGTGTTTTGCATGATATATTTAGTATAAGTTTAGAATTTGTGGTTGTTAGTTTAAGATTAACATATTTGTTCTGTATTTTGATAAATAATTTTGATATGTTATTTTATACATTTGAAATGTTTTAATACTTAATTGAATTTAGATTATTTAGAAATCTGATGTGTGTAAGAGTAATTGATTCTTTATTGTATTATTATTTCAGAAATTAAAAGTAAATGTTTTATTATATAATTAATAGTTTGAACAAATTTAATGTTTGAATATTTTACATTTACCAGTATTGGATATGGTTAAGATATTTTAGAAAATCTATTGTTTGAATATTGTATGATAAATTAAGATATACGTTATTTTCTCTCAAATTCCTTAAGTTGTATTGTTGATGAACTGATTGTTCATCGGTGGGGAGTGTGTCATGGATGTTTACCAGATGGACAAATCACTTACACAGCACTTCACTGCCTTGCATTAGTGGAAGAGGGAAAAAGAGACTCGCCATCGGATCCTTTGAGAGGAAAGACGCATGCTTTAGAGCTGTGACGTCTGAACCTACTGGCTTGAGAAATGCTTAGGCATAGGCCTAGCATTTTGTAAAGATCGAAGGAATTGTTAATAAACGTTGTTTGTTGTTATAGCAACGTGTTTTAATTTAAGATTAAAACAAAGTCAAAATCCTTCACACTCTCTTTTTTTTAATAGAGTGATTGATGGAATTTTCTGTGAATATGATGTTAATAGTTCTTCTAATAATCAATTAAAATACTTCTACTTACTGCGGCATAATACACAAAACCAGTTGTTTTAAGAACATTTGGATTGCTCTGGTTCGTAAAAGTTTCACAAACGCCGCTTCCAGTTGTGGATATCCTGTTAAAGTTGAGAAAAAGAAAATTTAATTGTTATAAATGATTGACAAAAACATGCGAATAAATTATATATTTAACAAGGGGAACGATTTGAAAACAAGTTTCTTATTACAAAAATTTGCAGTGTTCTTAATTTAAAACTCTATTAGCTAAATCCCAGTGCTTCACTACGAAATTTTACCATCTTTCATTTTAGCATTCGAAAGATATTCATGCATTCTACATCTCAGTCGTTTGATCCTGTTTCGACCCCTGAAAATTGGTTTGCCAAAATCTTACCTTACATTATCTATGCTTTCCCTTGTTGATATTTGTTCCAAATTTTATAATTGTGACTATATTGGAAGTGGGCATTGCGACATTCCTCATATGGCAAGTTTCGACCCAATAAAATTAGTTAATCGAGATCGGAAGCGTTCATTTCTATGGTAATTGTACCGAATTTCAGAGTTGTGATTACGTTCGAAGTAGAACATTGGAATATATCGCGTTTGGACCGTTTCGACACCTCAAAATTAGTTAATTGAGATCGGAATAGTTTATTCATCTACGCTTTTCCATGGTTCCAATTTTCAAAGATGTTACTATATTGGAAAGAGGAGAATGGGATTTGGAACGCTTTGGTCCTTTTTCGACACTCTAAAATTGGTTAATCGAAAAAGAAATAGTTAGCTTTTTCTATGCTTGCCCTTTTTCAAATTTGTACAAAATTTTCGAGTTACTATTACAATGGATGATTCCTCCATTGAAATATTTAGACCCTTTTTTGACCTCTTAAAGTTGGTTATCGATATCAGAATATCTTACTTTATCTATGTTTGCCCTTGGTACTAAATTCAGGGTTTTGATTATACTGGAAGTAGGACATTGGTATATTCCTTGTTTGGAACGTTTCGACTCCTTTTTGACTTTTTAAAACCCACATCGGAATAGTTTTTTTTCTATGTTTACCTTTATTGACATTAGAAACAAACAAACATCAGAGTTGTTACTATATTGGAGGTGGACTATTTGAAGATCTCTCGTTTTGGAATGTTTGACCCATTTTCGATCCCTTAAAGTTCGTTAATCGCGATCAGAATAGCTTACTTTTTCTAAGTTTGTGTTTGTTGACTTTGGTATCAATTTTTAAAGTTGTGACCATATGGGAAATGGGAGAATTAGTGATGAGTAAATGAGTGAATTAACCCACAGTTGAAAAATCGTTATAAAACCCTTTACTTTTTTATTTTATTTTATTACAATTTATCAAAAGTAACGATTTGTTAAAACTATTTAAAAATGTTAGTAGGTGTTAATATCTAATAAAAATGCTCTGAATGTCTGCGACAAAAAAAATTGGTCCATGTGGGAAAAATTGAGCTAGTTAGCTGCTTCAACGTTTTCCAGGAAGCAAATACGAAAATGTTCTGTAAAAGTTCATAATCATTATTCTACAACGCATAAGATGCATACAGAATAAACTTAGTAAATATGTAGTTAAATCCTGGTACGTTCTGTGAACTCTGATCATTCATGATTTTATATAAAAAATAAATCACAAGTTGTTTTTAAGTAAGTCTCGTAATATTGTATGTACAAGAATTCTGGATCACTCCATGACTAAGCTGAAACATTCCCGGATATTTCCCTGGTATTGTAACTGAAAAAGTTGAGACTGCAAGTTTTCTTTACAATGGACGATTCCCGCATTTTTATTATTATTATTATTATTATTTTATTTAATTCTAATTGTTTTGAAAAGGCCATAAAGGTAAAAATTTATTCTCACTGCGCTTTTTCTTTTTTTTAATTTGCAACCTAAGTATGCTTGTTAGTTTTGCGGGAAAACTATTCATTCAGCTCGAATTGAATGTGACGTCACTTGATCTGAAACAACTTGACTTGAAACGCAGCAGCGGAATCAGTTTTGAAAGTTTCTCGCAAATCGCACCAACCTGTACGGGATATGGCAACTGTCTACCAAACCAACGCGAACTATTTGGCCGAAACCTCACGATAACTATAGAAAAGGGAAGGATGTTTTGATGTCACAGCTATAGCGGATCATTTTGATCGGATTTCAATCGGACTGGGTTTCGGCGCAATATCTTTTCTTGATATTTAAATAACACATTTTTTAAAGAACTTTTGTTTGAATATTTGGAATCAGGAAGGAATTCTTCATAAATATAAATTAATTTGACTCGTTTTTTAAAAATGCAGGAATGGACGATTCCCACATTTTTTAAAAACGAGTGAAATTAGTATATAATTTTTGAAGAATTTCTTTCTGATTCTAAATATTTAAACAAAAGTTCTTTAATTCAGTTATTTAAATATTAAGAAAAGAAAATGCCCCCAAACCGAGCCAAAAGCAGTCCGATCAAAGCAGTCAACAAAATTCGTGACGTAAAGAGCCCTATCGTTTCTATGGCTATTGTGAGGTTTCTGCCCAATAGTTGGCGTTGAAACAGTTGACGTTGGTAGACCCTTGTCACATTCCGTATGGGTTGGCGTGATTTGCAAGAAATCTGGTTTCCTCTGCTGCATTTCAAGCCAAGATGTTTGCGAAGCCGTGACGTCACATTCAATGCCAGCGAAATGAGTCTTTTTCTCACCAACGTCGAACAAGGTAATTTTGATGGCAAATTAAAAAAAGGAAAAAGCGCATTGAGCAGAAATTTTTGTGTTTATGGCCTTTTGCGAAACATTTAGAATTGAATAAAAAAAAAAAAAGATGCTGGAATTGTCCATTCTTTATAGTGAAGAGCTATTTGTTTGCCTGTGGTTTTCGTGCACTCAACCACCAATAAACTGCTGATTTTTTTCCAAATGCTTAATAATGCAAATATAATCCACTTTACCTGGCACAAACACATGATGGGGTTTGCTGGCATTTTGCTAAGCAACTTGAGACCTCTATCCGTTCTGGAATACGACTGATACCTAGTGCCTTCTCTCGCTTGCCACTTGTCCGTACATAGGACATCGGAGTAGGAGCCACCTGAATTTAAAATTCACGAAAGTAGTTTTACGTATTTGTAAATTCCAAATATAGTGAAATTTCGTTGTAGAAATTGCAAGCATAGGGAAATTTCAATAAGGAAAATTCAAATATAATGAAATCTCATTATGTTAATTCCAAATCTAGTGAGATTTAACAATATTAATTTCAAGTATAATGAAACTTCACTTTATCAATTTAGAATATAGTGAAATTTCAATTATTTACAAAAATAGTAACATTTTGTTCTAAACACAATGAAATTTCAAAATGGAAATTTCCAATATAACAAAATTTCATTATATTTTTTTCGAAATATTATGAAATTTCATTATAATGATTTCAAAATATAGTGAAATTTCATTATATTGATTCCAAATATAGTGAAATTTAATTACGGAAATTCCAAATTTCGTGAAATTAAATTACGGAAATTCCAAATTTCGTGAAATTTTACTATGGAGATTCCAAATATCGTGAAACTTCATTGTGGATATTCCAAGTATAATTAAATTTTATTATGGATATTTCAAAAATAACTACATTTGTTATATTAATTGCAAATATAGTGAAATTTCATTATATTAATCTTAAATACGAGGAAATTTCATTATATTAATTTCAAACAGAAAGAAATTTCATTGTATTAATTCCTAATAAAGTGACATTTTACTATGGAAATTCCAAACATAGGGACATTTCATTATGAAAATTTCAAATACATCGAAATTTCAATATATTAATTTCCAAATATGGATAATCAATAACATGAAAATTAATTTTATTAATAATTAATAATATGTAATAAATATGAAAATTCAAACTATAATGAAATTGCAGATGGAAAGTCAAAATATAGTGAAAATTTATTAAATAAATTTTAAGTATAGTGGTACTCAATTATGTAAATAGAAAGTATATTGTTATAAAATCATTATGAAAATTTCCAAATATGCTGAAATTCATTATGGAAATCCTTAATATCGCTGCATTTCATTATGGAAATTCTAAGTATATAGATTTCATTATTGAAACGCAAAATGAACTTACATTTAGGTACATTGTGGAAATTCAGAATATAGAAAAATATTGTTATGAAAGTTCCCAATACAGGTCATAAGCAGAGCCTGATCATGACAATTTGGGGCCCAAGGCCCGGATACATTCGGGGCCCCTTTTTCAAACGCGTGATATATTGGAAATGGGCTTGACACAAAGTCAAATGAATTAACATTAAATATTGAAAAAAAATGATAAATTAATGTTAATATTGTTTCTTAAAAGTTATTTTTTTATCAAAAATTTTTAACAATCAAATTTTTAAATCAAAAGAGGAATTTTTTTGTTATGTATAGCTTTGCATTTCACTATCACAATACAAATCACAATATCTTCAGTATTATTCACAACTTCAGAGTCGACATTTGCTGTTCTCACAATAAATTCATCAAGATTTCCTTTAATTTTTGTTTTCTCTATCTTTCAAAAAAGCTTGTTTTTTACGTATTTAAATTATGGTTTGGTTTATTTGAATAAATATACTCTGGGATACTAAAGATGGTTCAAGATCAATACAAAATGATTTTTATAAAAAGATATTTTTTATGAATAAAGATATTCACATAGCTTTTGTGATACAAAATTATAGGTTTAAATCCAATTTCGGGGCCCCCTAAAATCATGGGCCCAAGGCCTGGGCCTTGTGGGCCTAGGTGATGATCAGGGCCTGGTCATAAGAGTCACGGAAGGGTAGATACCTAACTTAGCTTACATGAGGTCTTACAATTAAGCATCGTTGGAGCTCTGTATATCCTCTAATTAAAGTGAGAAGTTAGTACACGTGGCAGAAATCTTGACAGAAAACTAAGCGTTGCTTGTTATGCCCCCTGGTGGGAGTTTTCCTTTTTTTCTCGCATTTCAAACACAAATGCACCCTTGAACTACTTACACTTTTTCACACATTATTTGATGACATGGAATTCGTAAAAAGCTTGTAAACGCAGTCATTGTTCAAGTATTTGCTACCATATTATAATTGGAAATACACTTATTTTTGTTGACTAGTTTTTCAGTAACCTTTTCGCTAGTTACCAGCTTCAAAACTTTCCAAAAAGCACTTAAACCTTTTTATTAGCCATGATAAGTTGATATTCATGTTCTTCATAGTCATTTAAGAAACAAAAAATTATTTTGGAAATTTCAAATGTAGTGAAGTTTTGGTATGGAACTTAAAAATAGTGGGATATTGAATAAATTAGTTAATGCCTGAATTTGATGCACAATTAAAGTGTAAATTTAGTTTTGAAAGAAAGCTTGTTTAGTATACGATTCAAACATGATATTACACGGTTTCAATGATTCCGAATAGATGACAAAAAAAAAAACTTGTAAAACGCTTAAGATATTAAGCTATAAATTGAACGGAAGAACAAATCACGCTGTTATTACAAGACATTTTTTTCTAACCGATCAGATAGCATATTTAAGTAATAGTTAAGTAAAAAATAGTTTTATTAAGGCTACTTCCATTCCCCGTTTATAGTTTTCTCTTTATTTTATGTTTTTATAAGACAACTTAATAACTGTTGTTGTACTAATAAAAAAATAAAAAAATGTCTCAAAGTATAATTTTGAGATGTTGTGGTCAAAAAGGAAGGATTAGCTCAATGGGACAGGTACGGATTGACGATCTCTATCGACCAAAAGGCAACATTTCCAAAGTACAGTTGGATATCAGGTGTTAATTGAAATTTGATGATAATATTTTAAGTAGGTTATTCAGAATCAGTTTATTATTAATATTTCTTTTTTAAAAAATAGTTTTCTTACAACACTCTTGAAGAAAAGTGCCAGCAATACCACAGACGACATCGTAATTCCTGTATTCCAGTCCATTCCTGCAAGTTCACCTACAAATATAACCAAGTAATAAAACACTCTCAGCAAGATATTTATTCAAATTATTTGAAGGTGACTTAGTTCACAAGCAGACGAAAAAGCTACACAACATTTGTAACTAGTTCCCTCACAGTTACTTTATTGAAAAAAGTAACTATTTTAGTTACGTATAACTTAATTTATAACAAAAATAACTATACTAAACTTCAACTTAACTTGACATCACTAGACGGTAGATCGTCACAGTGCTCATAGGCATTTAATCCATTTTGGCGGCGTGAAAGCATAATGCTCGCCAAACTACAACCCTGTAGAGAACAAAAGGCTATAACGTTTGGCAAGAATTATGTCTTCATTCCGCTAAAATGGATTAAATGCCTATGAGCACTGTGACGATCTACCGTCTAGTGATGTCAAGTTAAGTTGGAGTTTAGTATAGTTGTTAGTTATTCTATTTAAAAGAAGTAATGTGTTATATGTTAAGCTATTCTAAAAATATATATAGTTACACAAATTATTTATGATTACAACTAATATTTATTCTAAAAAATATACTACCCTTGTTTCTCGGTTCATTTCATAATTTACAAAAATTAAATACAATCAGTAAAAAAAATAGTTAAAATAGCTAAATTATAAACCGAAATAAGTTTTATATCATAATTTACGCAAAATACTCAAAACAGCCACCCAGTATTTATAACCTAATTGTCCCTCACATTAGAATATCTCTATATACGAAAAGCCCTCTCTGACTGATTGACTCACTCATCATCAATTTTCCCACTTTCCGTATAGTCACAACTCTGAAAATTAGTACAAATGTCAAACAGGACAAACATAGAAAAAGTAAGAAATTCCGATATCGATTAGCTAATTTTTAAGGGTCGAAAAGGGTTCGATACGTTTCAAACCATGAATATCACATGTCTCATTTCCAACAGAGTTCCATCTCGGAAATTTGGTGCCAAGGACAAGCATATATTTAAAGCAGCTCCAAAATTTGATAGAATGCATTATCATCGACATCGATCCTATCTGTCAAGTTTCAGCCCGATTGGATGATGGCAAGGCAAGGACTCCTCAGATTCCGCTCTCATCGGCAATCATACATACACACAAAATCGAAGTTAATATAAGGGATTTAAAAAAACAGTGTATATTTGTATAATCCTGTGTGGCAAATTGGAAATGCGGTTTCATGTGTATATGGGCATTTTTCCGAAACGTCCAAGAATAACATGTTTGTATGCCTTTAGATAAAGGAAATGTATCTTGATTATTACTTTTTCCCCTTCTTTTATTTTTTTTTTGAAAACCACATAATTAGTAATGAAATGATATTTCCATAGCATTTCATTATTAACTTTTTTTCACAAATTTTGTCTTTCAAGGTCGAGGTAAAAAAAAAAAATAAAATAATGTATATTTGTAATGTAATATTGTTGAATGTAAAATGGTATTAAACATACATATTAATGTATATTTAATATCATTTTTTTATTAAATATCATACATTTCAACTATAAAAATATAGAACTTTTCCTTTAAAAAAGTATTTAAGAAATACCACTGTGATTTTTTAAACTTGTATAATAATTTTTACATCTTTTCTTGACCGTTAGAGAGCACTACAGATATAAATAACATGCATTGAGGGAAGCACAGCAGCTATTTTATTTATGGTTTGAATAATAGTACTGTTGCTTGGAAATATCTATATATATATATCTTAGTTAGAATTGCTGAAGCTGATTGTTATTAAAACTATTTTTAGTGTTGTCAATATTAACCTTAATGTGAATCAAGTATATTAATTTCTATTTAGTCTTATTGGGTTTTACATTATTTTATTAGATGGACGCATGTTTTCAATTTGTAGTTAAAATAAAATCATTCCTTACTTTATGATTGTTAAAATATGGTGAAATGTCATTAACAGCCTTATACCTAAATTTTGATGACATTTAATTTATTAAAAAAATTAAGCTGAAAATTAACTGTTTGGTGAATTTATCTCATGACTAGTCCATAATCATTGATCTAAAAAAAACCAAGACTGCAACATTTATGATTTCTGCATGATTTAGGGTAGGGATGGAACGGATATCCGGCAAATATCCGATATCCGGCATATCCGGCTGATTTTTCAATATCCGAAACCTCGTCGGATATCCAATTTGAAATACCGGACATCCGATAATTTCATTCGGATATCCGGCTATATATCCGGCCACCAGGTAACCACAAGAAATAATTTTTTGCAAAAAATAATGATATATTTCGGACAAAGGGGACACCGCATCCTACACTTTTTTTTCCCTTGGACATCAATTGCAGTCAAGTTAGAAAACGAAAAAGTTCCTTCCTGAGAACTATGCTTTCGCATATCCCTAACTTCAGAGATGAGCTAGAAGATGCAGGTGCATAGAAAGAGGCGCCGCATCATTGGCGCCGAGTTGATAAGTATAAACTATTCCTCCAATCTTTTTCCATATACATACTTCATACGTGTTTTGCAATATGTTCTTTTCATTCCAAATTTATGATCTGATTAATTCCAGATGTTATATTTGAATGCTTCTCCGTAAAACACGAACCGAAATACTAATAAATAGTATTTTTTTCCATAACATAAGTTACTTGTTAAGAGTTTTAGTTATTCTCATTTCCTCCTTTTTTTTCTGACATTTGATAGCGAGTAAAAAGCAATAAATAGCCAATGCGCACTCCTCAATGCTGCTTTTTTTTTGTGTGCTTTTTTTTGTTTTGTTCTATCGACGATAATACCCTACCCCTTTATGCTGTGAATGGTATGGTCTAATTTCTAATTTTTTATTGGCAGAAGTTGAAAGCTGGTATATTTTTTCTGACATAAAATGAAGTATTGTAATTTTTAGGTCTTTAACGCAGCGCCACAATGTGGAATTATATTTAGCTCTCTAGAATGTCTTGAATCATAGTTTTTTCCAATTACAAATGCATCACTAAAACATCGTTTCATCAACTAAAGTTTAAATAAAAAAAATTAACTCAGTGGCGCGACAGCCCATGTGGACCAAGGCCTGCTGGGCCCAGCTTAGCTTTCTTGACTGTGGCATTTGTGTGTTCTGACGCCGTACCCCAGTGTTTAGTTCCCAAGCATGCATGGTCCTCCTCAGTTTATTTCTTTCAGGTATAAACAGCTAAGTCAACCTTGCCCAGTCCGCGAATCAAACCATGGACCTGTGGTATGCAGTGCGGTGCGCTAACCACTAATTATAATTTACTTGATACTTCATATCATAATCATTTTTTTCGTATAGCATATCGTATAACTATCGTTTTTAGTATATAGACCGAATATCCGGCCGGATATCCGGAGAAATCCTTTTCGGATATCCGTATCCGGTAGACATGGTACCCCGGATATCCGAAATCCGGTATCCGGCAAAACTTACATCCGTTCCATCCCTAATTTAGGGAGATAAGGATACTTTATGTCTAATTTACATGTTTAACCATAATTATCTTTAAAATACATATTTCATAAATCTTTACAGCTTTATATGGATAAAATTCTCAGTTTCCTAAAAATTTCCCAAACGTACCTTAAACGAAATCTTTAAAATTTGAAAATTTTGAAGTCTACATCTATTTCCACAGGTTGTAGAAGTCGTTTTGCTGCACATATACTCTTACAGCAGAGAAAACCATTTGACAGAAATATGTTTAAGATCGTGCAAGAACTGCAGTTTCATATCGTGCAAATGCACCCAGTGGCTATGTAAAAGATTTTTACTGCGAATTCCCTTTAACCACTGCGATAACTGATTAAAAATAAAATACATCATCCTGAGTGACCGACTAGAAATGTGGTTCCATACGGAGCCTATGGAAACAGTTTGTCTTTGTAGAAGTCGTTTTACTGCATATATACTTTTACAGCAGAGAAAACCCTTTTACAGAAATATATTTACGATCGTGCAAGAACTGCAGTTTCATACCATGCAAATGCACCCAGTGACTATGTAAAGGATTTTTACTGCAAATTCCCTTTACCCACTGCGATAACTGATTAAAAATAAAATACATCATCCTGAGTGACCGACTAGAAATGTGGTTCCATACGGAGCCTATGGAAACAGTTTGTCTTTGTAGAAGTCGTTTTACCACACATATACTTTTACTGCTGAGAAAATTGTTTTACAGAAATATATTTACAATCGTGTATAAGAATGGCAGTTTCATAACACGCATTTACACTCCAGTGACCTTGTAAAGGATTTTTACTACAAATTTCCTTGAAACCCTGAGGTAACTGATTGAAAATACAATGTATCATGCTGAGTGACAGATTAGAAATGTGGTTTCATACGGAGCCAATTCCCAGAATTGTATCAGTAGTACGGCACATATACTTTTATTGCTAAGTAAAATGATTAACAGAAAATTTTACGTTTTTGTAAACCGACTAGAACTGAAGTTTTATTCTTTGCGAATTCTTATTTCTATAAAAATGAACTGGTTTCACCGCACATGTACTTGAAAAACCTAATGAAAGTTTCAATCTCGGGGTAGATAAGAAATTTGGTTTTGCATAGTGAAAATGGACATTCTTACTCATGCAGGTTTCGTTTTACTGTACATGTCATTTCACCACTGAGTAAATGGATTGAAGTAGTTACAGCGAAATTCTTCAACGCACAATGGCTCTATTTTCGTTATCGTAACCATTCTTAGAATATCCTTCGTAAAATATTTAGAATCATCTCATATGTTTAATTTCCTATTTTACATTGTCTTCAGAGAAAAAAAAAAAGAAAAAAAAAAAAATCATGGGAGGTTCTTTTTAAAATAAATTTCGTAATATCTTTGCAATTTTCAAAATGAGTACCAATTTTTTTCTTTTCATGTTCGCTACAAGTGGTATCATTTATAGAACTAGATTTATTTAACGGCAATTTGGCTGAATAAATTTAAATGAAATGTCCTCTAAATATCCTTAATCATCTAGTACTGTCTACATTCCAGAAAAATTTCTAAAAGACTTTCGATGGTAGAACAAACTCATCAGCCTCTTTTTGTCCTATGCACCTAAATACTACCATTTGCATGAGAAAATCACTAAGCAAGAGCGGAAACTTCAATTATCTGAGAATATATTAAATATCATTTTGAAAAAATAAGTTCAATCAGGTGCTTGGTTAAGTATCGAAGCTTAATCACTCTTAGGAAGTGCTTGGTATTCTGCTCTTCCAGAATGAGAAAAGCAATCTTGCAATGCCACGTCACATAACCTTGATACAAAGATAAACTGTACTTTTCATCGATTAACCTGATTAATAAAATAAAAAAAAAGTGCGTGACTCTCTGCAAATGGCATAACACAACCCGACCATTCCCATTACGAGTAATGAAAAGAGCTTAAGCTCGTTTTAACAGCTCACTGGAGCGAGCTCGACAAATTACACAGGAACCTTCTCGAACGAACAAGAAAAAAGAATGTCCCATCGCTTGACCACTGGTTCCGTTGAAGTCACAGTCAAGTGAGCGTAACACTGAATTTCAGACGAGATTGATATTTTAGGCAAAAACTGTTTTTTTTTTTTCTAGGCTAAACCGATAACTGATTTGTTCGCATCGTAATTTTTCTATCTGGTTAGGCCCAGAGATGGATTGTTCGCAAACGCCTCGTTCAATACTTGCCGTGCATGATAATTAGGTTTTAGAATATTCATAATTTATTATGTATGTAACGATGATTGACTACGTAGTGAATTATGATCCCTCGTTAGCTGGCAACGCGAGCGAAGCAAACGATTATAGCTTGTTCTATTTAACTTACTTGATAATTTTACATTCTTCGTCTATTATAGGTGATTTGTATTATTTCTTTACTATCTTCAGTGGGAGAATTAAGTTAGATTGATAAATTATCTTTAAGTTTAATCAAACAAATATTAAAATATTAGTGAACAATTATTACTATGCAGACGCAGACTTTTTTTTTTTAGATTTTTATCATTAAATGATACCAGGTAGTTGAAAAAAAATTCTTTAAAATATATATTTGTAAATTCATTCGTGGTATACTCCCTCCTCCTATCCTCCTCATAGAAAATGTGGATGTGTTTTATAAGTTAAAAGATCCAGTGTTTGGCCAGAAATAACCTTTGTATAAACCTTTACACTAGATACATTATTTGCTTTGCATAAATGAGTTTCTGTATTTGATTCTTAAGGGTACCTCAGGTACATGTAGTGGTGGTGATTACTGAGAGAAGCGATTACCCATCTCAAATTTGAACTTTTAGTGTTTCTAACGGCGAAACTTTTGAAGTTTAAAGTTTTCACCTTTACTTTTGGCTCTCAATTGTCATTTAACTGATTATTTAGTAGTTTCAGGAATGCATTGAAAAGAGACATAGCAATTAGAAAAGTTGACGAGCCTTCACTCCCTTGCATGTTCTTTCCTATGGCTAGAGCTCATCCTTATTCTCTTTTAATTTACTATTCCCTGCTGCAAAGGGAACTTGGTACCCTTCAAACTTTTTTTTTTTTATTCAAGCCTTTAAATTATAAGTTTTACATAAATAAAAGTATTACTAAAAAAAAAAAAAAAATTATTTAAAAAAAAAAAAAATTCACTTATTGTTCTAAATTTTCAAAATTTAAAAAGTTTCTAAAAAAATTATTAAATTTCAAATTCTTTCTTCTTTTTTACTTTTTAATATTTTGTTCTGATTTTTTCTTTAAAATGTTCCTAGTAATATACTCTTACTTTTTAGGCATTGGATTTACAATAAATAAAATAGTTTTCTAGAAAAACGATAATTACTGTACCTATAAGTAAAAAAAAGCGTGAAAAATGGGTATTTTTCAACATTTAAATTTGCAAAAAAAAAAAAATAATAATTATATTTTATTCAAAAATCCACATCTAGTTTTGTAAAATAGATATTAAGAATGACACAAAAAGAATATCAAGTCATTTCATTAATATTTGCTGAAGTTTTAGTATTTTGAGCAAGGTGGGAATTCAAAAATCACGAATTGAGAAAAATGCGTTCGAAACAATGCTAAATTTTCCATAAAAAGTACATTTTTCTGCAATTGCAGTTATCGGATCTGCTCAAAAACTTGCCAGATTAAGGAGAAGATCTCAAAGATTATAAACACGCAAAAAATAGAAAATTGATACTTTTGCTATTTTTTGTGAAAACAAGGGGTACCAAGTTCCCTTACTAACTTCTATGAGGTAGTATTTGCCAATACCTCATCCAAGAACTCCACAGTTTATTATTTGTGTTATCTAATCAGAAAAGTGTTGTTAATATTTAACTTTAGTTCAAAACATAATTATTTTCATCTACGACTACATAACAAATCATACGGAAAAAAATTCTTTATATGCAAATTAGTATGTCATACAAGTCGATTATATTATCATAAATGTCGAGTCTAAGTATAGCAAAGTGGTCATTAGCTATACGATGAGACTGCATAGAACGCCACCTAGTGGTGTTTCTGGCAACTCTAGATTTATCCTTATTCGCATGGGCTTTTGTTTCTATGTACTGTTGAGGCATATAAGGCTTCGAATTTAAAAAAAATAAAAAATATCTGATTAATAATCCGCCAACATCCCAGTGGTGATTTCTTTGCGCTTTCTAGAAGTCGCCAATGGGGTCATATACTGCTTCTGCACAAAAAATAAAATACTTGTGACTCTTCAGTAAATTCATTCATCGTAAACCGACAAAGAATACATCTTGAAAAGAATTTTAGATAAACAATATTTTTTAAAAATATGTCTAAGACAATTAACAAAGAGCTTCTTGATAAGCTACATTTTTAGCTTTATCTTCAGGAGCAAGAACGTAAAGATTGGTTGCTGAATTGATGCCCATATATGCTCATTGAGTCGCTAAGACACCTTTTTGTTTGCATTTTCAGAAAAACATGACTGTCAGAAAAACTTTTACAGCTTCTAATTGGCTAAAGCTTTTAAGAATTGACTGTATTCAGCACTAATGATGATTTTCTTTTGAGAGGTATTGTAATTACATTAAATGTTTCGTCAAACACTCGTCAGTTTAAATTTCAACTGTCGCCAAAAATGTTTCCTTTCCTAATAAACTGACTCATGTGCGTAAGGTGGTTCACTTGCACCTTCCTGGATTTTGAAAAAAAAAACCCAAAAAGAAAAAAAAACACCTAGGGGTGTGGAAAATTGCACAACTTTCAATTACACTTTAATATTGACGTGGATTTGTGTCATTTACTGTTTTTATATTTTCATCATTCATTTAGCAAAAGTGGCCAATTCGGCGATATTTTTTAAGATAATTTTTGTATGGATTATAAAAAAAAAAAAAAAAAAAAAAAACTCTGCCAAAATGATTATTTTGGCGATATACTTTTCGATAATCCTTATATAATCTTTTCTTATAACTGAAACTGTGGAGAGAAGAAAAAACGATCGTCGATGAGGAATGCTCAAGGAAAGAGAACTCTGTGTTACAGGCATTTGTTTTTCAACTTTTTACGCCATCAAAGCATTTTTATTGAAATTTCGGAAGTAAGGATGTTTAGAACACCTGAAGAGACCACATCCAATTTTGAAAAAAATCGTTAAAACCGTTTTTTAACAATTACTGAAAAACATGATTTTTTCAATGGCAGCTACCTTATGCGCATGCGTGATTTTGACAAAAATCTTAATGATAGGTCCCTGTGCCATCACCAACCCGCACACCAAATTTGAACATAGTAGGTATATTTGTTCGGGAGTAGTTATGCTGAACGAACACACACACACACACACACACACACACACGCGCGCGCGCGCGCGCTCTCGCTTACATATGGTCTCCAGTAACATTTTGCAGCTTATGTCTTTTATTGTTTTACAAAGTTAAACCAAATACTTTTCTTTGAATTCTTGTAAATAATTTTGTTTGTAACATTAAGTACTAAATGAGATGTTTAAATAAGTCCTTTCTCCCTGAGCATTTTTAGTAGAAGACACTTTATAGGAAATTACCAAGTCGTGTACCTAGGGCTTATTCTGTTCAAATTGCCAAAACCAAAATCTGTTGGCACTTCAAAGCGATAATGCATGCAGCTCTCTTTTTTTTTTTTTTTTTTTTTTTTTTTTTTTTTTTGGAATCAGTTTCTAAATTTATGAAAATACTTGTAATTCACTAATAATTTGACACATTTTATTTTATTATAGCTATTATATGATAAACCAATGACTGATAATTACTTGATATTGTTTCTTTTATAAAATTCATCTGTTATGTTTGTTTTCTATTCATTATGGACTGAAACCTCATTTAAAGATAATGGACCTAGATACATCAGCTACTGGCCCTAGGTACAACGAGGTCTTGTACCTAGGGCCATTTGTGAAATTCCTTTAAAAACCTTCTAGTTGACAGAACCTATTATTTTAAGTATTTATATTAAACCCAATGGGAAGTAATTACTGTAACGATGTATGCATATCAGTTTCACATTTTTAAACGGCTCAGTGGCTCATTTTTTGTGCATTGAAAAAAGGCGTCCCTTGGTACACAAGTCTCCCCTATATCATTTTCTTTTCTAAATTTTATTTAGCTATAGACATTAAGCACGATATATTTAAAATTTTCTCATCATACTTTCTTTTAATGAAAGATGTGAGAAAAAAATTCAAAACTGAAAGTTAGGAACAGAATGTAGGAAAACATATTTTTTAGTTTCAATTACCCATATGTACATAGGGTAATAAAAGTATAGCATTCGGTTTAAAAAAAAAAAAAAAAAAAAAAAAAAAAAAATCGATTTTTTTTTTCCCGCATTTCTCCACGTTTTGGAACCTCCTGATTTCAAAAAAGTGATCTACAAAAAATGTATGTGTGTGTATGTGTGTCTGTGGTCAGCATAACTCCCGAACAAATTGACCTACGATGTTCAAATTTGGTATGAGGGTTAGTGGCGGCCATGGGACCTACCATTAAGGTTTACGTCAAAATCCTACACGCGCGTAAGGTAGCTGCCATTGAAAAAATCATGTTTTTCAATGATTGCTAAAAAACGGCTCTAACGATTTCGATAAAAATCGCCGTGGTAACGCATCTCAAGGTGTTCTAAACATCCCCACCTCCGAAATTCCCGTAAAAATGTTTTAATGGCGTAAAAAGTTGAATAATGATTGCCATCAACAAAGAGTTCTCTTTCCTTGAGCATACCTCATCAACGATCGTTTTTTCTTCTCCCTTCAGTTTCACTTATAATAAAGGATAATAAAAGGATTATCGAAAAGTATATCGCCAAAATCACCATTTTGGCTAATTTTTTTTAATTTTTTTTTTTTTTTTTTTTTTTAAGATACGTACAAGAATTATCGTAAAAATATCACCAAATTGGCCATTTATTCTAAATGGAGGATGAAAATATACAAACGGTAAATGACACAAATCCTCGTCAGTATTATAGTGTAATTGAAAGTTGTGCGAGGTTCCACACCCCTAGTTTCTGTTCGGTTTGACACCTTTTATATTTGAGATGGACAGGAAGATATGAAAGTTAAAAATTTTAAATGCTTCTCGTATTCTCTCTTATATATGAAACACATTTTAATCTATAACGTGATGGTAAATGTAACCTAAGAAGATGGTGAAAATGTCCTGGTCCACACGGAGGTCTTTCCAGATTATATGAAGATTTCTCCAATTTCAAAATAAACTAAAGAATTATGCCATTTTCCTGATGTGCATTTAAAAATTAGAACTACATGTGAAATACTTTCGAAACACAGATTTGTTCTGTTTTGAAATGGTTTTTTTATTTTTGCGATTTTCTTTCAATAATTTTAAGAAAAAAATATTTTATTGTGTTGGATTTAAGATATATTAAGTCTATAAGCAATTTCAGTATTAGTTTAGAGTCACAAAAAATATTTAAAACTATTAAAGATTCTTTTTATAATAATTTTTAAACATAATTGACACAAATTTAATAATGAACAAAAAGCAACATTAGAATCAAAATGTAACGAATTTTATGACCTTTTATTCCTCCCCTTATATTGGTGTCAAAATTGCGATATTATTGAAAAAAATAAAATTTTATATGATTTTAAAGAAAAAAAAAATTCAATTTTTATTACATAACAGCAATTTTTTAAGTAAATTCAATAAAATTTCTTTTTATTTAAAATAATTATTTAATCAAAAATAACATTTAATTAAGATATTAATTTAATTATGAAATGACCTAGTAATGAGAATATACATTTTTATTCTAATTACATCCCCAAGAATTTAAACGTAATGACATACGTAAAACAAAATAAATGTTTTAGTGATAAAATTACAAAATCGAATAACAAAATAAAAATAATTTATCGAATAATACTAATCATTATTATAATAATACATAATCATAATAATACATTATCATTTAAAATTAAATTTGGTAATTAGGTAATAAAATTATTTTATTATAAACATAAAAAAAATTTCGGACTCACCTTTACAAGAAATTAACTTTAGGTTGGGGTCCAAAACTGAGATGTCCCCTTGAAGAATTCCGCTTGACCACTGGTCAGACCAACCACCCGTGTCCAGTCCCACCCTCTGAGCCCCTGGATTGGTCACTCTCGTATTGACTACACAGGCAAGGGATGAGTGCCACGTATGAAGATAAAATACTGTTTAATATTTCAAGCCCGTGTTCCACCTTTTCTGTGTGCGAGGGAACAAAATGGCCTATAGGACTGCCTTATTATGATGTGGATCTGTTTGTCAAAGTCATATTAATGAGATAGCCATTAAGTGGTTTGTTGTTATGAAATGGGCAATTTCCAAATAAGAAGATTGGATTTTTTAAATAAGCCGGTGGATTGTATTGTGTCGTCAAGGCACTAAGGCTGTGGTGTGGTATTTCAGTGAGTTTGTTTTGCTGCAAATAATATAACCCATAAAAACAAAGTTTTTAATGTAAATTCTTTATATGCATTGGCAATTTTCATATTCATTAACGCAGCGCCGATTCTGTAAACAGTGTGTGCTTGGTGTTTGCATCTAATTTTAAATATTAAAAACATTTCTATTAGTAAAATGTTCGGCAAACTACGTTTCAAAATTTATTTATTAAAAATGAAGGGGAATTTATGCTCTCATATCCAAATATCATTTATTTAATCTGATTAAAGTAATTTATTTATTTATTTACTTATTTATTTATTTGAAAAAATTTGGCAACAGGAAAGAATTTCAACAATTATGGGTTAAAGGCTATTTTAGTGCGATTGGATGACGGCAAGTTGGTTGATTAGTATACCGTAAAAGCAATCTTCTAGTGACAGTAATAGCCCCAAAATTTGATAGAATGCTTTGTCACCGACATCGAACCTATCTGCCAAGTTACAGATTGATTGGATGATGGCAAGGTGGTTGATTAGGAGTCTGCAGATTTGCCTTCCATCAACACACACAAAATCGAAGTTAATATAAAGGATTTAAAAAAGAGAAAGGAACTATAGGAGTGTGGAAAATCACACATTTTCAGTTACTCTTAATACTGGTCACTGCATTTAAATTTGCCGTGGATTAGTGTACTTTGCCGTTTTCGTTTTCATATTTTCATTAATTTTTTCCTCCCAGTTTACCGATATCTTTGGCGGCAATTATCATAATGGCATAAAACACCACCAAAATGCAAAATTGGATATATATGTTACGATAAATATTACATTATCCTTTCTTCTAAGTGAAACAATGGAGAAACAGTCGTTGATGGGCGAGGCTCAAGGGAAGAGAGCTCTTTGTTAAAGGTATTCGTTTTTTTTTTTTTCTTTCTAATTTTTACGTCTTTTTGGCATTTTACGGAAATTTTGGATGTTGTGATGATTAGAGCACCTTAAAAGGCATTATCACAGTGATTACGATTAAAATCTTTAAAGCCGTTTTTGATATGAAAAATACAATTTTTTAAGGGAAACTACCATATGCGCAAAAATTATTTTGACAAAACCTTTAAAACAGATCCCATGGGGGGAAGAAACAACGAATATTTTTTGACCGAATGCAATACTTTCATTACCTTAAGCCTAAGTTGACATAAGTAACTGAAAGAAAAAATTAACAGAAATACCTGCTTGACAAAAAGTTCAAAGTTCTATTTCTTATTTTAAAGGGTTTACACAGAGAGTTTCTGTTAATCTATAGCCCTTTTCAAACCCGAACTATTCTTATTTCTAAAAAAATTTAATGGTATGTCACGTTGACGGTTTTGCATT
Organism: Linyphia triangularis; assembly: GCA_963978545.1. NCBI lineage: Eukaryota > Metazoa > Arthropoda > Arachnida > Araneae > Linyphiidae > Linyphia > Linyphia triangularis. Next base: position 43,380,389 of record OZ021730.1, on the reverse strand, counting down.
TTCGTTATTCATGCGAAATATAATTTAAAAAAGGGAGGGAGAGGGGAATGCATAAAGGATAAAGATTATATATATATATATATATATATATATATATATATATATATATATATATATATAGAAGGGGACTTCTGACAATTTTCAAATTTTACAGGGGAAAAAACTTTGGGTCAACAAGCCTCTTGTGTATTTTACAGTAAAGAGTTTACCAATTAATGAGCAGGAAATTTTTTTTACTTATTTGTTTTGGTAAGTAGTCAACTGTATATTTTGTAGTAGTCCTTTTTTAACATCAAACGGTATAAATCTTGTATAATTTCAGAAAAACAAAATTATGATAAAGTCAGGAAAATCAATAAAACTGAAATAAAATAAATTCTTCTGCATTTTTTGCAATTTTATTCTTTTACTTGATGGTCACTTGAAGATTCTGGTAGGTAGTTTTGGATCTCAGATGGCTGGAACTAGTCGACTCTGAACATGATGATGGCTGATGTTTAAATAAATACCTCCAAAAACATCACTTTGGGAACTACAATCTAAATTTACTAACTATGAAATAATTTCAACCATGTTCTGAAGCATCAGAACCACAATTCATATACAAAGACGCATGCACACTTCAAAGATAAGCAATGTCCTAAGACGTCATATCCAGTCATTTACATTTTCCCTCAAAAGTTATCGAATACTTCTAGTTGTAGAAGAATAGGGAAGCCAGAAGTATAGCAACAAGTTGAGGTTCAATCTATGATTTCATACTTATTGGTTAATAGCGATACAAGAATTTGCTAGTACGAGGCCGTGCGCGAAAAACCAAGTGTCTTGCTAGATGCTCAGTTTCACGAGAGTGTTATAGTTGTATCAGACCCGAAACAACAAGATCGTGACGTCACAGCACAAACCCATCACAAATCACTACTTGGGCAAGATTGCATACGAAGATGGATGAAGAAGCATCAAAGTTGGATTATTTACAATGCCTAACTACATAATCTATTCTAAATTAAAATATAGGAATACATTTAAATTTTTTATATTTTTAGGGAATAAATTAAAAAAAAAAAATTGTTCAAAATTAATTTATTCAAAAGCTTTTGTTTCAAAACTGATTGGTGGTTACACTGAAATAATTTCAGTTTAATTTTTCTTAAAAACTAAAATACAAAAACAATATTAAAAAAATGATTTAAATAATCTTTTACTTCAATAAATAATCTTTTATTTAAAGCCAGAATTTCCTTTACGAAAAATTGAACATTTACACACAAATTCTTCCTTTAAAGAGACTAATTATATAAAAATATCTTTTAATATTTAAGAAACTTCTCTTACCTAGATTTAAAGCAAAAAATAGTTTATATAATTTAGTAAGTAATTAAACAAGTTATATTTTTATAATTCAAAGAGATTTTTACAAAACTTTTTAAGAGTATTACGAAGTAAATTAAATTCCTTTTAATTTTTTAGAAATTGGTTGCTTTTCCATGAACAGAGTTCTAGAATGATAAAGAATATCTCATCTAAATTGAAACTATAATGTCCAAACAATAGACATTTCCAAGAATCTAGGGCGAATGCCTTCTGGGTGGACTTTTAAAGGGAAGGTGCCTCACATTTATACCTTGATTAGGAAGAAACTCCGACTGCAGCTCGACAATCGACGCAAGTGTACCGATATGCTGTCGTGTCCATTTCGGAAATTAAAAATTGCACAGCGCTAACAAAAGATATCAAACTCATCGATTCCAAGACTTAATTTTAAAGTAGGTTAATTAAAAAAATGTACAAATATAATCATACAGAAAGAGTGGCTAGTTTTCTTTTCATACTTTAAGATTTCACTTTGTCATTACGAATTTTGACATAATTTTTTAAATGTATGTTAATGCTAAACATGAAATTTTTCAAAATAATTGTATTAGAAGAATCCTTAAAATCTGTTGGCTTGTTAAAATTATTAACGAAGCAAATTTAGAAAGGGCAGACATTACTTCAATCGAAGAAGAAATCGGTGAGAGAAGGTGGCGATGGACGGGTTATGCATTAAGAATGCCAAAAGAGAATCTAACACACATTTCTCTCTTCTGGGCTCCTGATGGCAAGAGGAAAAGAGGAAGGCCTAGGACAACTTGGCAAAGTTAAATGCAATCAGACCTAAAAAAAGGATCGCTTAAATGGTCTAGAGGAAGCAAGATCCCTGGTCAAAGATCGAAAGGTATGGAGAGGTAGGCTGGAAACCTTAACAGCGTTGAGAGCCTAATTAAGTAAATATGTAATGCTTACTGACAAACAAAATTCTATTCAAATTTTCATCTTCGTTCCACAATCAGATTGTCGATCAGGAATTTCAGGAAGAAGATCCATCTTTTTCAATACTAGTTCCTTCAAAAGTTGTTTCTGATTTTTGAATTTCAAAAAAATTTCTTCATGTTTAACTCCGATAACTTTTTGAAATTTCTAGAAAATATGGCCTTGGTACTACACAATATTTGAATAAACATTTCTAATACTTTTAGAATATGCGAATACAAATCATCATGCATTTGGTTTCTTATAGGAAAATTGGTTATTTAGTATTCGGTACTTATACTATCATTATACATATATACAAATTTATAGTACAGAATCCCACCTTATTCACCAAGCCAACGTTTAAGTGAAGTGAAAGATTAAACTTGTGATCCTCAGGACAAATGTAAATTTTAACTCTAGCTGATTGAAAAACACTGCCAGACAATGTCAACAAACAGTACTGTTTTTTTAAGTTTTCTTAGTCAGACGTTACTTAAACGGTAAAGAAGATAAGTATCAATAGAAAGATCTCAAATTAATCCTTGGTACAGATGTAGTGTAGGACATTTCTTTGGCGCATTTTTCTTTAGCATTTTTTTTTTGTTTTTTGTTTCAAATAAATGTTGTTTTCGGCGACGGATTATATTTTAAGTTATATTTTAATTCAGTTAATTATTTATATTTTAATCTTCTTTCAGTTACTGTGTTTTTAATTTTGGCGAATTTTCTAAACGCCAAAAGAAGAAAAAATAAAAAAAAATTCTAAATATCCTATACCACATCTGTTTTCAATCCATACAAAAATACACTTACATTAAGAATGTCATGAACAATAACTAGAAAATTACCCCAAAACTTGGATAGATTCCTCAGTTCAAATATTGAAAATCATTAATAAATTGCTACCTAATTAAATCTGACAGGAAAATAGATTAGGCTTAATATTGTTGCACAAATTGTCTGTATATATTGTAAATAGTGACGTATTATTTCAAAATTCTATTGTAATTTATTTTTATCTTATTTTATTTATTAATTAATAGCGATTATACAAGTTAGAAAAAGGTGGCAACACCTAAGGCAAACGAGAAGTTTCGAGATATTTTTTTCCGATGAATTGGCTGGAAATTTCGAGAATGTCTCACGCGCTTGTATATAAAAGACTGGAGAACGGGAAAGATTTCAGATGGACTTCGGACTTCGTTGAAAGCTGATCGCTTCGTTTACCTATTGGAGTGAGCTTGTATAATCGCTGAATTCGAAGTTATTTTCGTTGAAGCTTGTGTTGAAGCTTGAGAGTAATTAAACTGTTGCCGGTGAATAAATTTTGTGAGTTTTCTGAAGAGAGAATAAATATTTTTAAACCGTGAAAACTGTGCCATCATTGCCTCAGTGGAAAAATTCATAACAGTGGTGTCAGAAGTGGGGTCAAGTCATCTTGAATGCCGACAACTAGAGGAATGATGGAAGACCAAATGAAGCAGTTGATGGAAATGATTGCTGGAATGAAGGCCCAGCAGGAAACCACCGCAGCCGAAATGAAAGCCTGCCAAGAAACCGCCGCAGCCGAAATGAAAGAAATGAAAGCCTGCCAAGAAACTGCCGCATCCGAAATGAAAGCCTGCCAAGAAACTGCCGCAGCCGAAATGAAAGCCTGCCAAGAAACTGCCGCAACCGAAATGAAAGCCTGCCAAGAAACTGCCGCAGCCGAAATGAAAGTAGGCCAAGAGTCCACCGCCTCCGCAATTGCGCTACATCATCGGAGATTAGAGCTTTAGCCGCCAAGTGTGAAACAACATCTGCAGCAGTGAATGAAATCAAAGAAGAAATGAAGATGGAGCTAGCCTCAATGGTGGAATCAACCATAATAGAAACTACCTCAAACGTTCTGCTATCCGTGAAAGAAGAAGTATTCAATGCAGTACGAAAGGAAGTTGATGAAAAGTTTGAGGAGTTTAACGGAAAAGTTTCCATCGTGCAAGAAAAAGTTTCCACTGTGCAAGAAAAAGTTTCCACCATGCAAGAAAAAGTTTCCACCTTAAAGGAAGAGCAAGATAGATTCATTGACGTTGTTGAAGAAAGGCTGCGAAAAATGGAAACGCGTGAAGCTGTGGCCATAGCTTCACCTAATTGGGATAACGCTTCCATCCCCTTTATGGCGCCGCGCTCTAACATCAAAGCGGCCCCTTTTGATGGGAAGTCGTCTTGGCGCGTTTATCAAACGCAATTTGAAATGATTGCTTCTGCGAATGGTTGGGACGATACTTCGAAAGCATTTCATCTCGCAGCATCTCTTCGAGGTGAAGCTGCTGACATTTTACAGACACTACCTGAAGAGAAGCGGGGAGAATTCGTGGCGCTGGCAAGTGCGTTGGAACTAAGGTATGGGGAGCAGCATCTAAAGGATTACAACAGACTGCAACTGAAAGTGAGACAGCAGAAGGCCAATGAAACTCTTCAAGAATTGGCATCGGATATAGAAAGACTGTCGCTCCTCGCTTTCCCTGACTGTCTCCCGGATGTACGAGACGATCTTTCTCTGCAGTATTTCATCGACGCTATTCAAGATCCCGATGTGCAACAGGCGGTAAGGTTATCCCAAAACAAAAACCTGAAGTCGGCCCTCGTGTACGCCATGAGAGTGGAAGCCGCGCAGCTAGCTTCTGGAAAAGACCGACGATATGTGCTTGGTGCATTAGCCGAGGATTCTTCTGACTTTGTCACCAGTAAGCTTCGAGAACTGGAAAGCAAAATTGTTAGAATGATGAGAAGCTATCCCGGAGCCAGGGAACGAAGGACCAGAGTCGTTTGCTGGCACTGCAAACGGGAAGGGCATCTACGACGAAACTGCCTTGATTTGAAAAAGAGAAGGGATAACACTACCACGGATTCTCCACAACTGAATCTAAGAAGATGTCATCTCGCAGGGCAGAAGCTGCAATGTAGAACAGGTGAAGCCCCGACCAGTCGTTTCCACGTTTCATCCCAACAAGGAGGAAACCAGGGTTTATTCATGAAGGGGGAGATCAACGGAACTCCATGTCGTCTAATCGTCGATTCGGGAGCGAACGTAACGATCGTAAGGACGGACGTGGCTCGTCGCCTGAACAGCCGACTCCTCTACACAGCGCCCTCTGTTTCTCTACAAACTGTGTCTGGTGGTAATATCTCTGTTCATGGGAAATTGCAAGTGGACATTGCCCTTGGATTTGACACCTACAAGCACACCGTTTATGTTGCCGAAATTGTAGATCCGTGCATTCTCGGACTAGACTTTTTGAAGAAAAATGGAATTACGCTGAATTTTGAGAAAAGCAAGCTGCAAACATGGAGAGGCGAAGTTCCTTTGCACGATCTAGACACGAAAGAGCTGTGCGTATATCGGATTGTAGCTCATGAAGACAATGTCATAGAGAATGCTGAAGAGTCCACATCTATGAAAAGTACCTCTCCAGCCTCGGAAAGAGAACCGAAGAAAGCGACGTTGATGAAACCATCCCAGGAAGTGGTTCATGTGGAAATGGACAAAGTCAGTGAAGAGGGAATCGACATCCATGCTCCTGTTACAAGCATCGAACGGAGGTCCCGGGATCTATCAGCTGCAACCGCGGATGATTCGGACGCAATCTCAAAATCATATAACGAGCAAGATGGGGATCAGAAACTTTCACCGCTTCTGTTGGCATACGGGAGTGCAACTCACGAGACCACCGGATTTTCTCCATCTCTAACGATGTTTGGAAGAGACCTTAGGCTCCCCAGCAACCTCCTCTTTGGACAACCACCGGACACTCCTTCCTCGCCTGTCCAGTATCTAGATGATCTGCAGGCACGTTTGGAAGCCGTACATCGGTTCGCCAGAGAGAGAAACAACATCATGACGGAGCGCATGAAGATCCGGTACTATGCCAAGGCCATGGACCGTTCATTCCAGGAAGGTGACAAGGTGTGGTTAGGGAACCCTAAACGTCGGAAAGGACTCTCCCCTAAGCTCTAGACGAACTGGGAAGGGCCGTATGGGGTCCTTAAGAAGATCAACGACGTCGTGATGAAAATTCAACGGACACCTTCCTGTAAACGTAGAGTAGTACATCACAATAGGCTATCCCCATATTATAGTAGAAGTGATTGAATTGCCTTTCCTCTTAAGGACTTCACTGCCCGGGACGTGCAGTCTTTAAGAAGGGGGAAATGTTGCACAAATTGTCTGTATATATTGTAAATAGTGACGTATTATTTCAAAATTCTATTGTAATTTATTTTTATCTTATTTTATTTATTAATTAATAGCGATTATACAAGTTAGAAAAAGGTGGCAACACCTAAGGCAAACGAGAAGTTTCGAGATATTTTTTTCCGATGAATTGGCTGGAAATTTCGAGAATGTCTCACGCGCTTGTATATAAAAGACTGGAGAACGGGAAAGATTTCAGATGGACTTCGGACTTCGTTGAAAGCTGATCGCTTCGTTTACCTATTGGAGTGAGCTTGTATAATCGCTGAATTCGAAGTTAATTTCGTTGAAGCTTGTGTTGAAGCTTGAGAGTAATTAAACTGTTGCCGGTGAATAAATTTTGTGAGTTTTCTGAAGAGAGAATAAATATTTTTAAACCGTGAAAACTGTGCCATCATTGCCTCAGTGGAAAAATTCATAACAATATTCACATATTTAATGCAGTATACGTTAAAGATTTCGAAGACCATTTTTTAGAAATGGCTTTTGAAATAGAATGCAACCGAATCGCATTTAGTGCGTTATACTTTTATAATAACATTTTGAAAAAAATGTATTCACCGAAAATATAAATAATATTTAATATCCATAAGAAAAAAGTGAACCATTTACAAGGGGAAACAAAATCAACAGAACAACAACTCAAAATTTCATAGTTTTTTGCTGTGACGTCAAATTCGGTTAAAAGTTCAGGATTATGGCCTTGTAGACTGAGCATCTAGCAAGATACTTGGTTTTTCGCGCACGGCCTCGGTCACACTTGTTAAAAAGCAAAAAGTAGTTTCGTAAACCAGATAAAGAAGAGACTGAGAAGATACAAAGAAATGGACATTTTAGTGAACAGAAACGCCTTCACTCTTGATCCACATATGTGCAGTTCGACTTCAGGAGTAATCGCACATGATAATGTCAATCTCTGCGAAGTAAAATAAGTTGGTGAACTTGTTCTTAACCCTTAAATGTCCAAAGTTTCAAATTTGATAAGTGACTTTTAAATCGAATTGTGCACTTACAATTGGTTTGTTTTTAATATTTGGCTGTATGTATGTTACCATTACATAATGTTACTGCAATAAATACAGGTTACTGTAATAAATACATTAATATTTTTTAAAATTTAATTTAGAAAATCCGACTGCTAAGTGTTTAATTTGAACATGGTCAAAATATTTTATAGCTCTATTCCTCGAAGGAAAGTTTATTGTACAATGGAAATGAAGAACCTTCTGATCGATCAGATTTTATGCTGCCCGTAATCACTTTTACAGTGACTTTCCATCTTTTCAGAAATAGAGAGATTTTATAGCACCGGTATATTTAATGACGAAAATTGGCTGCATTTTTGTTTAATGGGTATCTAGTCTTCAAAATACTGACTCCCTTCACACATTAGAAGAAATTGAGGGGGAAATATGACTGCCTTATTAAAGAACATGAAAATGTTGGCTAGAGGAAAGTAAACACTCAAGAGTTCTGTACAAATGCTGAGTAAACGATTAAATTGTTTTTAAGTTCCTTGCAGTTCCTATATATGGAGATGCAGGCATTTTTATTTTCCAGACAATAGTTAATGCATCAAAGCAAATATTCATTTCTAGTAATCTTCATACTAACGTTTTCATTCTCTCTCTCTCTTTTGATATTTACGAGTTAAATTAGATATCAGGCAAGTAGTTCACCACAGCCAGAGTGTGTATCATAAAAGATTCAAAAATATAATGAACGAGCCATGAAGTCTAAATTTGGTTAAATATATACGAAAGCATGCTTTCTATTAACTCTTTCTTGAATTGTGGCAAACGTGTTACAGTTATTTGGGTTCGGAATACAAATACAAATTTTAAGACCAACAACTGGCTCAAGGCCCAAAAGGGTTGGTCGAGTAAATATATATATATACACGTATATAGAAATAGAATTTGCATACAATATTTACAAGATCATACATACAATATACAATAGTTACAGGATCATACATATAATATACAATAGTTACAGGATCATACATATAATATACAAGAGTTACGGGATTATATATAATAATACAATACAATATGCAAGGTTGACACAGCGTTTGACAATAATACTGAAAAATTGCAATACAAAATGCAAGTTGACAAATTTAAAAAAAAAAAAAAAAAGTACGCAAACATAAGTAACCAAATATAGTAACTAAATAACCTAAATTGAATATATACAAAGCACAAAAATATAAGTTTCTTACCTAGTCAGTGCAATCCAATTATTGCCCATTGACGATCCCCCAGTGAATATCTGTTTCTTAAAACTTTTTACGCTCACAGAATTTAGAACATTTGCTGGCAAATCATTCCAATCATTGATTATCCTTTTGTAAAAATAGTGTTTTCGCCCTTCCCTATTAAATTGAGATTTGAACAATTTGCTCTAGAGGTCGGCGATATATCGATATGACGATATTTTTTTTTTGAAAAATATCGATATTAAAAGTATAGATAAAAGTCACCGGTATATCGATATTTTCAGATATTTTTAGTTTTTTGATGATCGTTTTGTAGTTTCATGTGTTTTTTTGATTTTCTTTATTCCCTTTTCAAAACTAAAGTTTTGACTTGACTGAAAGACAGTTTAAATGGCACCAATATTCAATATTTTGCTATATACTTAATAGCTATTGAAAATTATCTAAGTTTTTCTTAAAATCACAGCACCAATTAAGCGAAAATATAACCTTTTTTTTGTAATAGATCCATTTTAATTGGAAAAATTTTCACCTTACAAAAAGCAATCGTGAAAAGTAGAAATTTGCCCTGAAAAACTTCCTTTCTGGCAAAATTGAAAATTAAAAAAAAAAAAAAAAAAAAAATACATTTATCGATATGTTATCAATATTTTTTTCTATGGAACGATATTGTATCGATATTTATTTTGATCGATATTTCCGACCTCTAATTTGCACCCATTTCCTCGTGTCTTATTGTCAGTGACAAATTCTAAACCACTAATTTCACCATGTGCAATAAATTTAAACAACTGGATCAAATCCCCTATTGCCCTTCTTTTCTGCAGTGTATACATGTTTAATTTTTTCAATCTATCCTCATATGCCATGCCCGAAGTACTCTGAATTATTTTTGAAGCTCTGTGTTGAACTTTTTCTAGTAAATTAATGTCCTTTTTTAAAAAATGTGACTAAAACTGTACAGCATACTGAAGATGCAGCCTAACCAAACCTCTATACAATGGTAGTATGGTAGTTTTGGTTTCCAATGTTTACAATTTTTATAAAATGGAATAGGTAAAGGCAAGACGACACTTATAAATTCATTCACTTCGTTTATCATTAATGCTCAAATAGTTTTTAAGCCAACAAGTATTCAACAGACATCATTACATCAGGGAAAAGGCTATTGTTGCCCTATATTGAGTGAAAAGGCAACTGTAATATTGGATCATTTACTATACAAACGCTTTTATAAAAAGTTGGCTAGAAAAAATACAGACTAAGCGGTTCAAACATGATCACTCCGTCCAACATCAGCTTCTGTTAAAAATCATTACTTTTAGTTTATTACTAGTTTCAAGCCTGAAATCCACTTGTATCTCAAGACTTGTTTGTAAATTAAAAAGGGATCAACTCTTGTACCCATGATGACTGACTTTCAGTCATCACAATTCGTTTGCCATTACCTTTTTGGTAATAATTTTAAAACAGTTTCTATTTTTAAATATCAAAGTTAGTATGAGTAGTTTTTGCCTTCCCTGTTTAAAAGTTTTATAAAATGGAATAAATTGTGTTATTTCATTCAAAATTTAAATGTATTTAAGTAAGGTATTAAAGTAATGTAAGCGATCAAAACAAACAAATAAAAATATGTTTAATGCTATGGCTATCAAATTTTGAAAAGTACTGGGCGTATTTGCAGTAGATAAGGTTTTTCATTAAAACGCCTATCATTTGGTACATTTTTTATGGTATCGGAGTCCTATAGCATTAATCATAGGAATTCAATTAAGATGGCGGCCAATATGGTGTTCTTACTCCACTTAGATTTTTCTAGACTTTTGATTTGTTATTGAGAAAAATTTTCTGGGTCTAAAAACTGTAAAAAGCTTTAGTTGTGATTTGTTTGGTGTTTTCATCTAAGATGACTGGACTAACCACACATGTGCAAAAATTAACTTATAAAACAAAAAAGACTTAAAAATAAACGAAAACAAATATATAATATAGCACGAAATATATTAAAAAATGCACTTATACTTTTATCTGGAAAATTGTACATTTTCCTTATTTTCTTCTTCTTTTTTTCCCCTTTCTATTTTTGAAAGCCATGGGGGAGGGGGTGCAAGTTCTTGCATCTTGCTGCAGCGTCCATGTGTAATGTTTATGTATATGAATTGCTTGATTTTCAAAGGGGAGTTCTGGCAATATTACAGAAGGAGAAGAAGCCGTGGGTCAGCAAACAACATCAAAATTAGAATCCATAGTATCTCTAGTGTATTAACTGTAAAGGAATTTACCTAATGACGAATACAAAGTTTTTGTATTTATTTTGGCAGGGCATCAAATTTAAATTTTGTAGAAGTCTCTTTTTAACATAAAACGGTATAAAGCTTGTGGAATTTCAGAAAGAAAATTATGATAAAGTCAGGAAATATCATTAAAATTCAAATAAAACTAAATAATATTAATTTTTAGTAAATTCCAATTTAAATACTTAAATAAAATAAAATTCTAAAATTATCCTGTTTTAGATCAATTAAAAAAAAAAAAAAAACATGTAATCCATTTGCTTGCCTTAATTGTTTTTTTGATAGTCTTTATTTGAGTGGTAAATTCCGATATTTCCGGTGTATGAATCGAAAATTCAAGACAAATACAGTTAGTTTCATCACATAAAAACTTCATTATAATATCAACTAAAACTTAAAATTAGTGTAAAAGTTTATATTTAAATGTATTGAAGTAGTACGACAAATTATTAGTAATCAAACTAAAAGCGTAAAAGTGCTACTACAAATTTATGAGACAATAAAAGTTCCAAACGTTATAAACTAAACAAACTCGGGAGTGTAGCTAAGACCAGTATGAAAACAAAGCTTCGTTTATTGGATAAGTAACATAACTACGTATATAAGTAAAATAAATATGAAATTAAAATATAGTAATAATTTTACTGTCTTTCAAATCTCAAACATGTACTATTTATTAAAATGTTAAACAGAAAGTGAAATTTGAATGTGGATTCTTAAAAAATTTATACCTATAAAACTTTCTTTCCAGATGAATATAATTTTACAGGCTGTATCTTAAAAAAAAATTCATCAGGATGCCCGTCAAGTGTTTATTATCTGTTCAACACCTTTCACATCTATCTTTTTTTTTTTAAAATGGACTCAAAATTCATACAAATCAAGATTGTCAAACATACATTTTGGACAAATCCCTAAATGTTTTGCGCTCTACAGAAAGTAATGGCGAAGCTGAAAATTTATAAAGAAAGTATACATAGTTATCATTTTTGGTCTTCTAATTTCAACAGTGATATCTATAAAAATTGACATGCACTTAATGAGGAACTTGCACAAGTGAGGAAAATGAATATTTTTTGTATTTTCTAGTGTTATCCAACGAATATATTTGAGCAGTGCAATTATTTTTTATCTTTATGCTTTCAATTAATCAAAAATCGAGTTTGAAATTAGCCGAAATCAAAGCAAAAGTCACGTGACCAAAAACGCATAAAAAACCGTGACGTGGTTACGCAGAGATAAAGTCGCAAAACGAAGGAGAAACCAGACTCATTCCTCGCCTAAAACAGGTTTTAGACTGGTTCATTATCTGTGCGTTGACGTTTCACGCAAAAGTGGCTTTTTCCCGCCAAATCGCAAAGTGAAAAACTAAATATTTTTTTAACTATCTATCCGAGTTCAAATTTTTGAAAGAATGGTATTGTTTTTCATGATTTTTTCTTTACTTTTATTTAAAAATAAAACCAAAAAACGTGAAAGTTCCTCATTATTGATTTTTATGGCACTCTTTTACAATTAATTACAGGAGTTTGGTTAAATTAATATTATAGTAACATGTTACGCGAGAATGATGTCAAAGCAAAATTATATTTTTTTTACACTCCATAAATATCTTTAGGGACAAATATGGCCTTTTACAGAACGCTACTAATGTTAAGAATTCTTAGTATTACATCACGAAGGTCAAGGTAAAGAGGTACCCCCAGTTGCATAAGGTTTCTTTTTGAAGCCCCTGTGTCAGACTCCAATTATTACGAGAGGGGGGCCATTCAAGGGGGAGCTAATGTATTTGACCGTGAGCTGTTTAGAACTATTAGGAGTGTAAATACACTTGGATGGGATTTCAGGTCAATTGAAAGTATTGCGAACAAGGAAAGATTGACTTGTTTGAAGATACGTTTCTTTACCTTGAAACAGGAACACCTGATGCTGAAACATTGTGAAAATGAGTTATGCTCAATTGTGCTTGGTGATATCTGTTTTAGCTTTCACACTTCGCTAATGGTGATAGATTTCTTCAAAGGTGCTGTCCTTCTGATTGCCTGAGATTAATATTACCAGATAACAGACGTATGTGATATTATGCAATTTCAGTCACAATTATTTATTTCTTATTTTAAAAAATCTGAAACTTAATAAAATATACTCATTTGGTATCCAGAATAACAGGGCTGAAAGCAAAATTGTTTTGTTTAATTTTTTAATTAAAATTCAAAATTATTCCAAGTGGCATCATTGGGTATTAGGTATGGAACAAGTCTAAGCGATTTCGCTTCGGCATTTCTAAATAAAACAAATAAAATTTGAAATCTTCTATGTAGTCTTAAATATATCTTAACGTAGTAAATATTGCTTGAAAAAAATAACAATAACGTGGTAATAACAGTACGAATCTAAAAGAAACAATATAGCCGGGAAAATGTGTTGAGTTGTACTAAACTCCCACTGATGCCAAATGGAATCATCACTTTTCAATCACTACAAATGTTAAAATTTTAAAATATTTAATTTATAAAAATGGTTAATATACAATTTTTAAATATTAAAGAAAATAATATGAATGTATTTGAAAGAGTTATTTAATTTAAATTATTTTAAAAATGAAATTAATTTCAGCATCTTTTTCGGAATTGAAGAAACAGAAAAAAGCCTCATTTCATTCATCAACAGAGCCCGTGCAGCCATATATTGGTGAAAAAGAAAAATATATCGGGGCAGAGAATAGTTTGATGATTGTAAAAACGTTGATTCGAATTCACTGGGAGTATTAGGTGAGGAGGAAAAAATTCGTAAATGTTGTGATTCCAATTGGCATCACTGGAACTGAAAGAGTTAAATGAATGGGTCTCATTGAGATGAGTTCATAAACCAAAATGTAACAGGAAATACATGAAATGACGACCTGTCGTCAAGTTGCAATTCTATAAGTTTAAAATAAAGCCCATAAATGCAATAGACTTACGTCATATATCAGTTTAATAGTTTCAATTAGATTAGCAGGATTAAACAAAATCTGTTTTGATTTCAACACAAAGTTTAGACCAAAATATACTAAAAGTTGCAAAAACGATAAGACGCTTCTGATGATTAGAGAAGAAAATTCAACAGTATTGAATAAGTAATTGGCACAACAAAAGAATAATTTCCATATAATAAAAATAGCTTCTAGTAAAAAAATCTGAATAAAATAATTGGCTATTGAATTAAATCTGGTAGCATTGAGAGTATAATTAACACAATGAAAATATAATAAGCGGACAGTAGATAGAGTTTAAAATACAAAGTCTGATTAAAAGACGTAAAAAAAAAAGTGCAAATACGCTAAAGAATCTGCCTGAAATGAAAGTTTCAAGGGATTTCTTATCAAAAAGTATTTCAAAGTAAACTGTAAGTAAAATAGGAAACATGTGACAAAATATTAACAATAAGAAATTAATAAATAGTATATTAAAAACAAAAGAAAAGAAAGCAGGAAAAATTAAAAATTTGTATAGTGAAGGATTGGTTGTTTTCAGATTATCTGGCGCCGTCAGCAACACGAGGGCTATAATTCGCCGAAACATTCGTCATTAGACAAGCCAACATACATTTACAAACACCCATGCCTAACACGGGACTCGAACCCGCAACCTCGCGGCCTAGAAGCTAGCACGCTAACCTCTACACCGTTTGGTCGGCTGTATAGTGAAGGAATAATTAATAATATAAATATGTAATATTCATCAGACAATTTTGTTTAAAACAAGGAAAAAACCACTTTGCTTAAGAGGCTGCCTTGAGATATACAATCTTCATTTATAAAATTTCCATTAAGTGAATAAGTAAAGCTTTCTTTATAGAGAAAAAATACATAATACGGAAAAACATTGAGTTATGGCGCATGCGCACTGACTCTCTACGGGAACTTCCGCTCCGCTTCGGATCGGGCGGCCACAGGTTCAAATATGAAGAAACAAATGAAGGTAACAACTATTAAAAATTAAAAATTTATTGATGAATCATCTTACTACACATCAATCTTTACAGATGGCACAAAAGCCTATAACAACACAGGATTAGACTCTTCTTTATGAATTGGGAAAAAAAAAAAAAAAAAAAAAAAAAAAAAAAATGACCATTTCTTCACGGGAAAATATCTCTATTTTTCAATCTGAAATGTATGTTGTTGTTGTTGTTGTTGTTGAATGCCCCATCCATTGAATTGAATGCAATGCAACAAGTAATCATATATAGACAGCTTATCATCTATTATGTCTATTACATCAGCATTTTCCCAATCATGAATAGCATTACAAGTTATCAATGACTTCAAAGATATTAAAAAGATAAATTTTTAACAAAAATGGATCAAGGCCCATTTGCAGAGTAACTGGGAATGAAATAGCAAAATCGGTAGCAAATATAGCTTAAGTCTTAGAAGAAACACAACACATTTTACTTTAGGTATATGTTACTTTTCTGGCTTTACAATAAGCGGTTTCAAATTTAAAGGGCTTAAAAGGACTTTACTGATCCCCCTGCAGATTATTCTGAAATTTTAAAACTAAGGTATCAAATTGAAAGATCTTTACCATAGAGAATCGCTAGTGTTTTATTAGTAGAACGTTCCAGTTTTCAATTATTACTAACACCTTGGAATTTATTAATAAGAAAATTGATATTTGTTTCTAAATTAGCTCTTATATTTTGAAATCGTCCCTATTTACGGACGCGTGTGTGTATTAGAGGTCGGCGATATATCGATACGACGATATTTTTATCGATATTTCTAAAAAATATCGAGGAAAGTCACCGATATATCGATATTTTCGAACATTTCTAGTTTTTTGATGATCGTTTTGTACTTCCATGTGTTTTTTCAATTTTCTTTATTCCCTTTTCAAAAACTTCAAAACTAAAGTTTGCACTTGGCTGAGAGACAGTTAAAATGGCACCAGTATTCAATATTTTTCCATACACTTAAAAGCTATTGAAAATTACTTGAAATTTTCTTAAAATCACTGCACTAACTAAACGAAAATATAACTTTCTTTTTTTGCTAATAGATCTATTTCAGTTGAAAAAGTAGTCACCTTACAAAAAAGCAATCATGAAAAGTAGAAATTTGCCCCGAAAAACTTTGTTTCTGTCAAAATTAAAAATAATAAAAAAAAAAAAAAATCATTTATCGATATATCGATATTTTATAGATATGTTTTTCTATGCAACGATATAGTATCGATATTTATTTTGATCGATATTTCCGATCTCTGTATCGTTTTGGTCAAACTCACCAAGGATAGGGTCCACTATGAATAGCCAAAATACTAGCCCCAAGCGGGACTCTTGTGGATAACCCTTAGTTATGTGAAGTTTATGTATCTTAGCTATTACGTGAGTCGTAGTGACTTTTCTGTTTAATAGATAACTTTTCTATTAAATAGCAAAGTCACTACGGTACTCACACGTCGACTAACTATTGTGGCACTTCATATGCAATAAGCTGTTCTATGATGGTATCACAGTTCACTGCATCAAAGGCCTCTTAAATATCAAATACCATTTTCGTGATTTTTTCACTTCTTCTTAAAATTTCCTTTAGCGGCGGTCATACACCACAAAAAAAAAAAAAAAAAGAAGAAAAAAAAAAAAGGGTAATGAGATTTTTGCAATTCTTGGCTTTCGTGCACATTGGTAAAATTTTTTGAACAGACAATTAAATAACTCTTTGGTTTAAATACGATTTTTTTAAGGAATGAAATTTTTAATCTAAAATTGGACAACTTTAACCAACCCTGATTAAAATTCATTATAATTTATTGCCCATCTCCCATTCCGGTTTACTAAACATTCCCTTATAATATGTTTTGAAGTTTTTAGCGTAGCTTATTATTAAACTAATTAACCTTCACATTTACAAATCAATAGGATTAATAATCATTAAGTCAAATAATAAATAATCACAATTCAGATTCGAAATTTGAAGTTCACCTAAAAATGTTGCATCATGTTATACGATCAATATTTCACGATCCTCAGCCAAACTTGAAGCATTTGTCTGCCACAGTCATTAGATATCGAAAATAAAATTAAACTGCTCTTTTAAACCTATTCTCTGCGCATCAAATTTAGAAAACTAATTCAACATTAAATACGCTCACAACCTAACTTCAGTGGCCCACCTGATGACTGTGGGGTTAGATCTCTGGCCTTGCATGCCAAAGGTGTCGGGTTCGAATTCTGGGTTAAGCATGGATGTCGTTGTGGTTCCAGTAGTGGCCCTAGGAATCACCCGGCAAAGAGGCTAACCATATCTCCATGTCCCCAACAGGGGGGCTGACTGAGTTAAAGCTTTCCGTGTCGATAACGGGACATATATATATCCATTAAAAAGTACACTTGTAAATAGCTTCCTGTAAAATTTTTCTTATAAGAATCCTCACCCCTGAAAAAATTATTTAAAACACAACATTAGCTTGGTAAAATCTAGGTTGTTTTACCGGGGTTTTTTGTGTGTTGTAAAAGACACATGGAACGCTGCCGATTTGCTCCTTGATTCAACTATTTCAAAATTCCTTTATTCTCCTTCGACACTTCAACTGCTCGGCTTCATATTTTTAAATAAATAATTAACTATTTACATTTTGAGTCCCAATGATGAAATCACAATTGAATATGAAATACACCAAAAAAGACAAATTAATGCATTTTTTAAATAGTAAGCTAGCGTTGGGTTATAGAATTGAAAAGTATCAACACGACAAATATTAGCAAGTACTAAGATGATACGATGCAACTATCGATTGTAGGGCTGTTTCAAATAAGATTAATTCAATGTATGGCAGCCGCTGTCGCGGATTGTCACGTGATAACAAGTATTTCGATCTAAACCTAAGAGAAAGTAAATAGTAGTCACGTGAAAGTGATCTTACTCCTCATTGGTCCCAGAGAAGGTAAGATCATGTATTTATGATGTTGATCCAACTGGTTTATCAAACTGATCAAATCATTAGATTGCGAATGCAAGTTTTGGTTGTATTAAAATACTCTGATTATCTCAAACATCATGATAAACATGGACATCCTAAAATAACTGATCAATATAATTACCTAATAACCATGATCCTAAAATAACTCAATGTTATGATAACCTAATAGCCATGGATATACAAAAATATCTGAACATAATGATTCAGAATCTATGCATGAGTAGAACCTCCATGTATTAGCTGAAATATCGAAAATATAAAAACAAAAGCAGGAAACGTTGACTCATTTGCAGAGCACAAGGCTTTTCACATTAGTGTCAAATTCTATGCAGGAAGCCTTGAATTATTTTTTTCCTTCTGAAAGTGGAATTCTCATCCATTACAAGCATTTTACTGTAAAGTGTTCCTTTCATTCATCAATTTGTTTATTTCAGAAATTACCTTTGTATAAGATATAGATATAACATGAATTTTTTTTATAGGTTTTTCTTTTCCTCTATGTGAAACGTCTACCTTACTCTTTAGCCTATTTTCTTAGTTCTTCACCATATCACCAAACCATCACCTCTTGTAACTCTTTCTTTATGCCTTTTCGTTGTACATTGAGAATAAATTCAACTGCGCGTAATTTTGTCTGCAACTCCTCTTTTTCTACATTTTTAAACTCAGTATACAAATCAACGACTTCTGGTAAAAATTATAACTTCTTTTGAATCATTTTCATTGTTATCTTTCTTTACCACTAACAGGCCGAGTGTGCATTGGCACCAGTAATGGCATATAATCTTGTTCCATTTTCAACTTCATATCTACTTTTTGTAACTCTTCCATAATTTCTCCTAATCGCTTCCTTGAGTTTTGATTTCTTTGCTTTTAATTTTCCCTTCAACCGTTGTTTTTCTTCATTTTTATCCTCGGGACAGAGGCGTACTGGGACATAAAACCGGTCCAGTGATTTTAGATTTATGCCATCCCAAATTTTCAATCTAATCATTGATCAAATTTTAATAATTATTGTTAATCAAATAATTTCAATAAATAATTAGTTTTAATAATTACAATATATTTTATTATTTAAATATCTATATTTAATAACTGAGTGGTTTTAATAATTAGTTTAAATAAAATGTTCTCTACTATTTATATATCTTTTGAATGAACTTGATTTCCATAAGCAATTGATAAATGTTAAAAAACAAAAAAAAAAAACAAAAAAAAAAAGTTAGATAGACCTAAATTGCAAAATTATCCATGCATATAACTATCATGTTTATTAAAAAATGACATCCGGAATAATAATATATATTTAATCTTAAAAGTTATAAAATAAATGAACACACTGAGAGTCAGAAAAACTGGTATAGGAGTGCGTAAAAGCAAATATGTAACAAATCAGCGTAACACGATGTGATCGGAAGCGCCTATATAAGACAACAGGTGTCTGGCTGTTAGATCGATTCCTGCCGCTAAAATGGTAATTTATCAAGATTTAAAGGACTTTATAATTGGCGCATGAGAGATGAGGCATAGCATCTCCGAGGTAGCGAAGAAATTTGGATTTTCGCGTACGACCATTTCACGAGTGTACCATGAATTTCAATTATGCGGTAAAACATCAAATCTCACACATCGGTGGGGCCGGTAAAAAAAAAAACTTGAAAGAACGGGACTATCGATGACTAAGGAGAATCCTTAATCCAGATAGACATGTTACACTTCCACAAATTGCCGTGGATTTTATTGCTAGGGTATCAACAAGGGTCAGCGTGCGAACAGTTTAAAGGACCATCATTGACATGAGCTTTCGAAGCCGAAGTCTCACTCGTGTACCGTTGTTGACTAGACGGCACAGTGCTTTTCGACTCAACTGAGCAATACCTTAAAGAGACTGCTGATGGCTGGAAACACGTTGCCTGGTCTGGTGAGTCTCTTTTTTATTTGTATCGGGTCAGATGGACGCGCATGGGTATGATGACCACTTCATGAATCCATGGACCTTACATGTCTACAGGGAACTATTCAAACTGGTGGAGCCTCCGTGATGGTATGGGGCGTGTGTCGACTCCTGATAGGCCCAGAGACGACTCTGACAGGTGACAGATATGTAAGCATCCTGTCCGATCACCTACACCCACTGATATAAATGGTGTATTCGGCCGGACTTAGACAGTTCCAGCAGGACAATGTGACTCCCTAGTCCCTACACTTCGAGAGTTGATACAAACTAGCTCCAGGAACACTCTTTTGACTTTAGATATTTCCGTTGGCCACCTAAATCTCCAGACATGAACATTATTGAGCATGTTTTGAATACCAAAGTACTGTTCAGAAGAGATCTCCACCACCTTTGAGCACTTCAGCGTTATTACACGATATTAAGCAGGTGTACCAGTTTTTCTGGCTCTTCAGTGTAGTATAAAAAGGGCTCGAGATTATGATTGAGATTTGAATGCATTGGGTTTTAAAAAACGTTAAGGAAAGCAACTAATTATACATTGAAAAAATTTCTGAACTTAAAAATGTCTTTCGAATCAGATCGGCCCATTTTTTACAAACACTAACCGGCCCGGTGATTGCACCTGACAACCATATGATCAGTACGCCCCTGCCTCGGGATACGCATAATCGGTTTTTGGTATATCAGACAACTATTCCTCTAAATCTTTTACTTAATGCCCTTTTTCTATTACAAACAAGTTGATAGCTTCTACGCATCTGAGCAATGACTCCAGTGATGGCATATCATCGACTCCAGTGATGGCATATCATAGACTCTTCCATCTTCAGCTTCATATTTACCCCTTTTTAACATTTCCATAACTTCTTTTAATTTTTCTTTCATTTCTTTAAGTTTTGATTACTCTGCTTTTAATTTTAACTGCCAACCTTTTTTCTTTCTTCATTCTTATCTTCGTCGGCTTCTGGTAGGCCTGATAACTGGTCCTCTAAATCTTTTTCATGATTCCTTTTTCTATCACAAAATGGCCGATTGCTTCTGCCAATCTGTGTAATGACTTTAGTGATAGCATGTCATCTTTTACTTTAATTTTGACTTCTTATGCAGCCCCTGTTAATTTTTGCTTCAGTTCATAGTTTTTCGTCCATTTCACTTTCTCGGTCCATCATTTTTCTTTCAAATTCTCTCTTTTTTTCCCTTACATTCTTCGGATGAAGTTCATCGGCTTCTTGTAATTCTGATACCTGCTCCTCTAAACCTTTTATGGTATCGTCTTTTTCTATCACTAATAGGACGAATGATTCTGATTCTTTAAGTCACAGTAATGAAACCAATGATTGTCTGTTATCTTTTATTCTATTTCGAATTTTGCTTCTTCCCTCGTTTGTCGTTTTTGGAATTTTTTCAAATTCCTTACTGAAAATGTTGTTTGCTGGTTTTTTCTCATCGAATTTCTTCTTTTCATATCGTAGTTTTTTCTTCTCCTCGAATTCTATCCTTTGCTCTCGCAGTCTTTTCTGTCCCTCCAATAAAAAGTCCTCCTCTAGTTTAAATTCTTCTAACTGCCTCTTCGGTTCTTTTAAATCTTTCTTTTTTTCGTGCAGCTGTCTCCTCTCTTACTCGAGTTTTCTCCTTCTCTTTGCTATTTTTTTTTTCTCTTTGTCATTCTTCTTTTAATCTTTGCTAAATTTTTATTCTCTTATTTCATATAGTCTACTTCAAGTCCCTGTCTATACACTTCCTTGTCTAGTTGTGACGCTGCATTCTCGAAGTTCCGATTAGCTGTATTTTATAATGTAGAGGGTACACCTGTTTTTCCCTCTGAAATGAATTGCAAACAAATCAATTATTTAATTAATCAAGTAAACAAGAGGAAGTGCAGTGATTTCAGAATTCTAATTTGTTTTTGAAGAAAAGAAAAAAAAAAAAAAAAAAAAAATCAAAAAATCAAAGGAGTTAAAATACTAGACAAGAACGGGGGGGGGGGGGGGAGAGGAAATAGCTACTCTATCAGTTTTAGTGCTCGAAAGAACAATTTATAAAGTCCACGAAACTACGTTTCAAATGATTTTCATCTACAATAATAAAACAAGCTGTGTGTCTATCTGTGGCTCTGTGGATCTAAAGAAACCTACTTAAAATTGGAGTAGAGCTCTGAAATTTTCACCATAAGTAGTTTTGGCCTTCTAATTCTGCCAGTTTTTATTGTTTGTTTTGAATTTAACATCATTTTGTTAATGACGCAAATATGACGTCATCTTATAATTAATGAGAATGCAATATTTTTTTATTTCATGAATAAACATAGAGCTACTTACTTGAAGCATTTCATGTTAATCAAAGCAGTATGTGTCCATATTTTCGTATTTTACAGCTCCGTGCTTGACTTTTGGAGGAAGTGATCTGGCCAAAAGTATCCGGACACCCAGTACTACGGACTTCGAGAGTCCTGAGGCATTTATTAATATGATGTTGGTATCCCTTTTGCATTGATGACTGCCCGTACACATATGAGGAGACTTTTCACCAGTTTTTGATAGGTGGACGTAGGAATTGATTTCCAAAGGTCCATCGCAAATGAAGTGAGTGCTGGCAGTGATGATGGTCGACTTGGCTGGCTATGTAATTTGCTTTCTAATTCGTCCCAAAGGTATTCTGTGGGATTTAGATCGAGGCTCTGAGAAGGCCAGTCCCAGTTTTTGAACACCCATTTCGTCGAACCATGACCGCGCAAGTCTCCATGTGTGAATGGAGTAGTTATCCTGCTGGAGGAGAAACGGTTCCATAGAGTTGGGAGAGCAGCATTGTCTAGAATGTCCACATACATCTCAGAGTTCATGTTTTCTATCATAGGAACTAAAGGACCCATTCCAAACCCTAAAAAACACTTCACACCATAATGCTGCCACCACAAAACTTTTCAGTTGGCACAATGCAGTCTCGAAAGAAGCACTCGCCGGGCATCCGTCAAACCTAGACACGTCCATTGGACTGCTTGATAGTAAAGCAAGATTCATCACTCCAAAGAACACTTTTCTACTTGTCTACAGTCCAATGACGGTGAGCTTTTCACCATTGCAATCGACGCTTCGTATTCTGTGGAGTGATGTTCGGCTTGTGAGTGGTTGCACGACCATGGAATCTCAGATTTTTTTACTCTAGACGAACAGTCCTGCTGCTAGCACTAACGCCTGGTGAACTTTAAATCTCCTGAGTTATTTCAACCAAAGAATACTTACGATTTTGTTTCACTGCCATTTTCAGAGTTCTACACGGCTGTGTTCACTAACTTTTTTTCGGTCTGTCACTTTGCTTTTCTGCAGTTTCACTGCCTCGACGTTTCCAATTAACAATTAGATCTCTTATAGTGGATTTTGGCCTCTGTAGAATGTCCAAAATTTCACGAACTGATTTCTCACAAAAATGTCATCTCACTATAATGCCATGGTCAAAGTAACTTAAATTTTGACTAACTCATTATCTCACAAACGTATAAATATGACCTGACAAATCACTATCAACCCTTTTATAGTTTTCGTGGTTACGCATGAAATTACGTTACCTGCCAGCAGGAGAGTACTGGGACATAAAATTGGCCCGGTAATTTTAGATATATGTCGACCTAAATTTTAATATAATTATTAATAAAATTTTAATAATTATTGTTAATAATAAAATAATGCCAATAATTATATTATTAATTTTAATAATTAATACATTTTATTCATTAATTATAATAATTAATATATTTTATTCATTAATTATAATAATGGAATTGTTCTAATAATTAGCTTAATTATATCAAATGTTCTCTGTTTCTACTATTTATACTTCATTTTCATACGTCATTGATGGTTTGTTTCTACATAGGAAAAAAAAAAAAGGAAAAAAAAAAATTCGAAATAAAGAATGTCCTGGTATACAAATGTTTATTAAAAAAATTAAGTCTAAAATGAAAATTTGTCATATTTGGCGTTATAGTAGGAGACTTCCAATATGCATAGACTTTGGAAATTTCAACATAAGTAGCTTTGGTCTTTTAAATGTGCCTTTGATAAACAGAATGTGAATATTTTTAATGAGTTTTTTAATTAATTTTTTAAAAATGTGTTTAAAGTTTTTTTTACAAAGTAACTTCCAATGGGCCTGCGGCTCTGAAATTTTGAATATCAGAAGTTATGGTCTTCTAATTATTTTTTTGACGAACAGAATGTTTACATTTTTGTTAGCTTTTTTTTTAATTTCTTAAAATTTCTTTACAAAGTGGCTGTCAATAAGCGTATTACTCTGAAATTTCAAACATTTCAGTCAGTGTCAGTTTTGACCTTCTAATTTTGTTTTTCACAAACAGAATGTTTAAATATTCTCATAGGGGTTGTATGAAAGGAGAAAAGTCTTTTGTGTTTCTAGACGGGGAAGGGGGGGGGGGGGGTGTAGGTTCTAATAATAAGAGTTTACATAACAATTAACCTTTTAGAGAACGAATCGAGCATATGCTTACACAGCGCAATGAACCTTTCTGCGAGCAAAACGAGGTTTTGCTTGCATAGAGAGTGAAGTGAGCGTGTACTTACGTACCAAATAACTTTTCCGTGAGCGAAGCGAGCCTGTGCTTGCATAGCAGTGGAACTTTTACTGAGAGTAGCGAGCTTGATTTTACGTAGCAATTCATAATTATTAAACTTGCAAGAAAACTCCCTGGGATTGAAAGGGTTAAGCATATATGTTTTTTTTTAATACTTACTACACATCAGTCGACCGTTGGCAAACATTTTGTTGACTGCCAACTACGAGAATTATATAACTAGCCGACTCCTTTATTCTTTTAATTATTATTTGGTTTTAAGGAAGTTTTAAAGAACGTTTCAAAGACATCCAATTTGTGGAAAATTACACGAGATTTTTTTAAGAAAGTAAAATTTATCTGACAACAGTCCATGACGGACTTTTGAATTCAATATGAATGATGAAAATTTAAAATTAGTCGAAATAAATAGTTTATTATTCAGATGCACAAAAAAAGTTAGCAAAGGGCATAAAATAAACAATTGGAGATAATTTCGGAAGCGATAAAATATCACCAATGGTCGATATTATAATGCCAATTACACTTTTTTTTTAAATTATTATTATTTCTTGATTTCAGAGGCTTTGCGGCGTATAGTGAGTTTGTTCTCTAATTATATATTCAAAGAGCTACCAGTATTTTAAGTTTTACTGTTATTGCCCCAATAGAAATGTATTAGAATTGAGATTAAAAAATTTCGAATATTGCCACCTTCAGGGGATTCCAAGGGGAAAATCATGATTTTTAGTTTTTTTCCTTTGCATACATGCTAAACCTCACAAGCATACTAAATTTCATAGTTCTAGCTCTGTTAGAAGTACCATAGTAATTTGATGATCGATGAATGAGTTTTGGGTGGATTTCAATTATATCGTTTTCTGCTGTTTTCGAATTTGATTATCTCTAGAACCAATATAATTTGAAACTTGAAGCCCAAGGGTCTTACTAAAGTGGCTAACAGCTACCCTTAAAAAAAGTTCAGCTCTTAGGCGTACTGTAATACGCAAGTATGAGAGGTCAAAATACTGTTGAGTGGCTTCCTGTAAAAGATGGCTTGGTGGTTGCACTGCCGTGCACCTAGATAGATATCAGGATGCATATGGGATTTGATTCAGCGAGCATAACGAGCCTTGTTTATAAACCATCAAAAGACGGGACCTATACACAATGACGGGTCTCTGCAACACGGTGTCTCGCAGTTAGTACGATAACATAGGGCTCTGGAGGGAGTACCTGGAATTTAAATTCATTGTCTGTTTTTTTTTTTTTTTTTTTTTAATCGTTAAGAAGGATAAAGAAATACTAGGAGCTTGGGACATCGCACAACTTACAATTGTACTTACTTAATACTGAACACTGCATTTATATTTTCCATAAATTGGTGTAATATACATTTAATGTTTTCATTAATTAAAAAAATGCCCAGTTTGGCGATAATTATTACACTATATACAAAATTTAGAAGAAAAAAAAAATTGAGAATTTGGTGTTATATGCTTTTCAATAAGTATTAAATTATCCTTTCTTGTAAGTGAAACACAGAAGAAACAGTCATTGATGGGCGATGCTCAATAGAAGAGAACTTTGTATTAAAGACATTCGTTTTTCACCTTTTTACGCCTTTATCGCATTTCTAAGAGGGAATTTCGGTTGTGGGAATGTTTAGAACATCTTAAAAGGCATTATCACAGCGATTTTGATCAAAATCATTAGAGCCGGGGGGCGCCCATGGGTAGAGTGTATTCCAAGAAACTAAGAATAATTTATGTGTTAAAGATTGCAATTGAAACACAAACTGAAGCAATGCATTTTTTTTTTATTTCCCGCATTTTTATTTATTTTGTTATTCGATTCTAAATGTCACGAAATGACCATTAACACAATAATTTCTATTCTCCACGCTTTTTTTTTTTTAAATTTGCATTTTAAGTTTGTCTGTCAGATTTTTGCGGAAAAACAGACCTTTTTATTTGCGACATACTCAAACGTCACTTCCGTTGACGTCATACTCAAAATCGGCCCGTTTTGAGCGGATCGCAATTTGAGGGTTTTTTGCGCATTTTCTTTTCTTAATATTTAAATAACTAATTTTTTTAAGGAACTTTTTTTTGGATATTTAGAATCAGAAAGAAATTCTTTATAAATATAAATCAATTTCATTCGTTTTTAAAAAATGCGGGAATTGTCCATTGACGTTCTCACACTTAAGCACGCAATTCAAAAAAAAAAAAAAAAAAAAAAAAAAAAAAATTCATATACTTACGTCATGCGATAGTGCGCAATGGAAAACAAAACGAAAAGTGATTAATTAAATTTAAAATACTGTATTAAGAATAAAATTGTTTAAATTATACATCTTTTCTGAAATTCGCTCTGTCACTTGAATATTTCACTTTTTTTCTGGTTCTGTATTTTTTTGAAGTCATGAACTATTCTGTTACATGAAGTAAACTTTAGAATCTTGAGTAAAATTGTACATGTACTAAAGCTGAGTTGATCTATTAATGCCTTTGCCGTTTGGCTTTGAATTGAAAATACCATAAAATAAATAATAATATGATTTACCCCTTTACATTTCAACATAGGATGAAAGAAGCATAACCTAGGTGTGGTTAATTGTGTTAATTGGGGTGAATAGGAACAAAAATTCGTAAAATTGTTTAAAGCCCATGGGAAGCGAAACAAAAAATAAAAACACATTTTAGTATGTTGTGATGTTTTATTCACAACTAGCTGCGTGGCCCCGCGTTTTGGAGACCTATTATCGTGTATAGATCATATCTTTTGACACTTCTGGAACCATCTGGCTCGCTTCGCTCATTAAAAGGTTCATTGCTGACCAAAGCATAGGCTAGCTGCGCTTCACTAAAAGATTAATTGCTGCGTAAATCCTTATTATTAGAACCTCCTTCCTCAGGCAAAAACATAAAACAAATTCCCCGTTAGTGCTATAATACACCTCCCTGCACCCCTCACCCTTCTGAGAATATTTTCATATTCTGTTTATGGAAAGCAAAATTAGAAGACCAGAGAAATATTTATGCTTAAAATTTCAGAGTTTTACACTTAGTGGAAGTCCCTTTATAAAAAGAAATAATAACAATAATAATAATAAAAACTTTGAAAAAAGTAATTAAAATTTTAACATTCTTTTTGTCAAAACATTAGTTAAAAGGCAAAAACTACTTATGTTTAAAACTTCATGGTTCTATGCGTATTTTGGAAGTTACTTTCTATTAAGTCACATCAAGATTAGAGTCATAGATCCACTCACCCACAGATAGACTGTTTATTTATATAGATTCAAATAAAAAGGAAAATGTTTTAGATTTTTTGGAATTTTGTTTCATGGTTAAGTTTAAAATTGTATGTATTTCAACATTGCTAAAACTTAGGTTGTAACTGCTAAACTATTGGCTGTTCCACCATTATCTAAGTTAAATTCCGAAAATATTGAAAGTATTTCTTACGCAATTTTCTTTTCTGGAACATCTACATTTAGAAAACGCGTGGTGAATTTGAACACCAATAAATGAGTGTTTCTACTCACCAACGTTATGATTATAAACAGTGTCTCATCCATCACACTGATTGTTCACAGGCTAAGCGAAGAAACAGCGTCGATGTTGTTTCATATTGATTTCCAGAAGGTTTTTGATAAGGTTCCCCACGCCATTTTAATTTATAAGTTGGAGAGAATTGTGGGATTCACAACAAGGTTTTAAAGTGGATTAAAAATTGCTTAACTGGAAGATAAACAAAGAGATCTTATTAAGAATTGTAAGTGGGGTACTACTCATGGTTCAGTATTAGGGCCTTTCTTTTCCTTATTTTCATATGAGCATTAATTTCTTGGGAAATGTTAGTATCTTCGTTGATGACTTGTTTATGGTTGGTTGCTTTCAGATTATCTGGCGCCGTCAGCAACACGAGGGCTATAATGCGTCGAAACATTCGTCATTTGACCAAGCCAACATACATTTACATACACCCATGCCTTACACGGGACTCGAACCCGCAACCTCGTGGTCTAGAAGCTAGCATGCTAACCACTATACCGTTTGGTCGGCCTTAAAGTTTATGGAAATTGTAAATTGTATAGAATAAACTGCACTGTTGCAAGAGAGTTTTTATAAGTTATCAGATTGTTAGACTGGCCTGTCAAATGGAGTATATCTTTTCATTTAGATCAGCGTTCGCCACTAACTTTTAGAGGCGGGCCGTATGACTTGTGTTGGAGCTTTTCGTGGGCCAGATATACCAATATATGTATCTTTAATAATTATCGATTTATCTCATTTTTGATGATTGAAAAAATATTAATTTTTTTATCTAAATAAAATTACAATTGATATTTAATTACTATTTTTTTTAAAATAACTAAAAATAAAAAATGTTATTATTAGTAAATTAAAATCTATAAAAGAAGTGAATCTTTTGTTCCAAAGTGACAGTGGGACTTGATCTAACTTCTAATAAAAGTATTTAAACTGTACTTTCAGATTACTCCGTTTTAGACAATATCAATTGTGAGACGATGATAGTCGAAATCATTCAGTTTATTTTATGATAGTGTCGATGTCTTTCGGAGTATTTGTTGTAGTCAATTTTAATAAATTGTCTAAATGAGATTCGGATAATTATTCCTGTACTTATTCTTAGTGGAAAGCATCTTGCTGAAAGTTTCTTCATATATAGCTTTTTCGACCACGTAGTGGAGAACTCTGTTCTACAAAAACTCATACTATTCTGGACAAATTACAATTATGTAAAAAAAAAAAAAAATCTCTACCGTGAAATTTGATTTTTTAATCTTTTGTGCTGCCGGCGGGCCGCAAAAAAAAAATCATTTACGGGCCAAATCCGGCCCGCGGGCTGCGTAGTCATATGATTTAGATAAACGTCAAGTCATACACTTTAATCACAAAAATATGATTGCGACCTATATTTTACAGGAAGCTTACATCAAGGATGAGGTTATTAACGACCTCTAGAGGTGTTAATCAATGGAACTTTTAAGTTTAAGCATCATTGCAGAATAGCAAGTAAAAAAGCGAATAGGATGTTAGGATTCATCTAAATCTAGTGATATTATTTTGCCACTTTATAGAGGTTAGCCCACATCTAGAGCATGCAGTGCAATACAGTTGCCTCATCTCTGCAGCCGATCAAACGGTATAGTGGCTAGCGTGCTAGCTTCTAGACCGCGAGGTTCCGGGTTCGAGTCCCGTGTAAGGCATGGGTGTTTGTAAATGTATGTTGGCTTGTCTAATGACGAATGTTTCGGCGCATTATAGCCCTCGTGTTGCTGACGGCGCCAGATAATCTGAAAACAACCAATCAATTTGGAAGGTCATCGAATTGTTGGAAAAGGTTCAACGTTGAGCCCCTAAAATGACAAAGGGAAACTCGACATTGAATTATGGTGCTATTATATACATTGAAAGAAGAAAAAAAAAGTCTACAAGGGATTTGATTCAGTTGATTAAATTTACAAAGAAGAGGATTTTAAAGGGTTTAGAGTTCAATTTGGTGGAATGGACAAAAGGTCATATACATGAGCTATATAAATCACATTTTAACTTGGAGAATAGGAAACACTAGTTTTAAAATAAAGTGTTGATTAGTGGAACAATTTAGCGGACCACGTCGTAAATTAAACCGAAGCCAGCAGTTTTAAAAAACTGCTGTATTCATACTGGGTGATTGTGCAGGAAAGTTACATTTGATCAACCTAGATGGGCCTTGTGTCTATGTAGTTGGTGGCATTTTTTTTTTTTTGTATTTTCTGTTGCGTTCTTCTAACATATATAATCCACAGATATTTCAGAAATATTATACTAATTATTTGTTTTTCCATTAAGTCACGTTTCTGATTTTCGTGAAAAAATTGAGCTTATGTACAATTAGTAGTTACTCACATTTTTTTTAGATAAAACTTGTGTTATGAAATGTATTAAGTGTTAATTCTTTCCTTTTATTACTGTCCTTGTACAAATATGAACATATGTATGTATTTTCATAAACACTCCTAAATATCTTACTTTGTTTCGTGATTACATCTATATGGTGGGATGAATGGAAACAGTGCTTTTGTTATGCTGATTTTTCTTTCAGTCTTATTGATATCAAAACCATTTTTTTTATTCCTAAAGTTGGAAACTGATCTTATTCACCTAATTTTATGGTGTGAATGGATTCCATAAAATTTTTAATTTAGATAATATTTTCCAATAAAAAAAAATAAAAAAAATTCGAGTGATGGAATTCTGTAACTTTTTAATAAAAATTAAATATTTTTCGTAGTTCTTAGTTTTCTTTCTTATGTTTGATGCAATTATAGTCATTAGAACACATTTAATCCTGAGGAACACGCGCCTTAAGAGGTATCCCTACTTACCGCTTTGCCGTCCATCTCTTTGCCTGAAAGAAATGTTTGATACTTCCTCTTCAAGTGTTTTGGAATTCCTTAACCAAAAACAAATGAAAAATATTATGTTTCCGCTGTAAAATACATGAAAACCCAAAGTGATTTTTTGAATGCGTATCTTAGGGTAAATTAGCACAATAAAGCACACAATTAAACATGCAAGTACTCTTTTTCTACTTCACTACAAAGTGCTTTTTTTCTTCTTTCACCCAGATCTTCTTGCTATCCATGAACCAGCACTACTTTGTGCTAAACTGTAATTAACAACTGTATGACGTACAGGGCTGATAATGAGAAAAAATTAGTTTGAACAATATTGAGTTATTCCAGTTTAGTATTTTACTCTAATGATATAATTGATACAAAATATATTTTTAAAAATAAAGAGATATTTAAACACCTAATGCGGAGTGTTAATGTTTAAATTTTAATTAAAATCTATTAAATGTGGAATTTCCCTAGATATTTGGCATCAACTCAAAAACTAAATAAATTTTTTATGTATTGGCGTCCATGTTTTGTATAACGTTGTATAGTTATGATGTAGTTTTTAACTGTTTACTTGTTTTTGCAAACATTTTTAAAATTAATTGACGCAAACCTACCAATAATTACCACTTTGGAACTTTTTGAAAAACCTACAAAGAAAAGATGTGGCATTTTTAAAACCGCCATTTTTTATAAGCTCGAGGATAGTAAATCCGCAGTAAATGGACATTTTAACCAGTAAGATAACTTCAAATTGAACAGTTTACTATTTTTTTATAAATAAAAATAATAATTTACAAAACATTTTTGCGCACCGATCTGTAGTTTGTAAATATGTCATTTGTATTTATTGGAAATCAACTGTTTCCCGCCATGTTTATTGGTACAGCAATTGTTTTTATTATGGAATTCGATCTTGCTTTAGGTAAACAATTTGATAAACACTAGGGAATTTTTTGCATTAATAACGTAAAAATACAAGGACTTATGACATGTGAGTCTCATGATTTAATGCCGCATAATCTGTGCGATGTTTTCACATGACATGATGACCAGTGTACCTATAACGGCGTGTTTGTATACTAGATATCATGCATTGCTTACATTTTTTAATTAGCTGAATTAACATCGTTTGTCATGCATCACAGAAATTTGAGTATTAAATAAAAATGCATTTTTTAATTTTCAAATTAAACTTTTGAACTATTTGCCGACCGAAGTAAGTTTAAATCTGTGTTTTGAAAAAAATATTTTATAATGAAGAATCCACTCGTGCTATAACATGAGGCGGTATTGCATTTATTTGCACGAGAACTAGCCAATTTAATGACAATCTCAATATAATTCTCTGACAACTTTGATTGGTTCAATTTTAAATTTAAAGTTCTTTAAATATGCAATCAAACAGTCGATGTTTGTGTACACACATCAATCAAACGTCGGTTTGTTTTGAATATGCTAAATGGGCATGTTTGGTGAAAGAAAACAGATATTAAACAAGAACTCTACACATCATTCTTATAAAATGATTGAATATTTAAGCTTAAATTAGATGTTTATGATATCAATTAGACTACACTTTTCACAAATATGTAGTTGCCTTATTTACAACTCTACCACTCGAGTATAATTCTGTTCCAATGTGTTATTGTTTTTATATATTTCTGTTATAAATTGAAATCCCTTTTCTGTTAAACATGATCCTTAACGTATAGTTTTCTAATTTCTTTGATAGTTGTAAGTTTTTTAACTACTTTTCAGTCACTGTGTTCGTTTCATTTTGCATATTGGGATTAAGTTTTAATAAAATAATTTTAAATGCAGGGATGACACTTTTCCTCCTTTTTGGTTTTTTATGTAACATTTTCCTTCTCTGTCCCTGTTTCGAGGATCTGCATTTTTCCGATTTGAACCAGTTTTTCCTGCAAAAGTATACTTTTCCTCATGTCTTAACAAAACTTTTTCTCTCTTAGCTCCCCTTTTCTCACAGATTATTTCACTAACTCCTAATATTTGAAATGTAATTATTATATAGTATGAGAAATTTCATTGTGTCTAAAATTATGGAATCATCCTTCCTGCATGCCTTTTTTGTTGAATTTTTGTGTATTCTTTCTGCGAACTTTTTTAACGAATTTTTGGATTTTTTCCTTTTGGCTCTCTGATCACTCTCATCCCTGTAAAATAATAAATCTACCTAAGGCTGGACTTCCAACACCAGTGCGAATTCTGGCCCTAAGCGATTAATGTCAACAAATGGTAACACATACTTAGCACTGAGCATGTGAAACGCCTATGATTGCCATTTACTTTGCACTCGTTTTATGTAAATATTTCTTGCCTCCAAATACAAATTGGAGTGGATATGCCGATTTTTTATTAAATTTTTCGTAACTTTAATATGTATCTGATATGGAGTGTTGCTGAATTACTGCTCCAGTAGACGTATGCTTTATATAGGCTGATTCTTAACTTTTTAAAAAAACTCGCTCACACTTTGAAAATGTACCTGCCATATCTTTTGTGCCTATAGACTTTTTTTGTATAAACCCATATTTGTATGTTTTCATGCAAAGTTTTGCAGTTTTCATTAAAATTATTTAAGAAAAAGTAAAAAGACGCTATTATGTTTTATTCAGACACGTTATTTTAATTATATATTTCCCGCAAAATGTTTTATCATACTGATATACTTCTGAGGACACTGATTTAAATTTTTTTAAGATGGAATTCAGTCATTTATGTAAATCCTCAAAATTACCTTCATGCATAAATAGATACAAATATTTAAGAAAAAGTAAAAAAAAACGCCTGTGTGTTTTATTCAGACACATTATTTTAATGATATATTTCCTGCAAAATGTTTTGTTATCACACTAATATAATTCTGAGGATTGTGATTTTCATTTTTTCTAAGATGGAATTCAGTCATTGATGCAAATCCTCAAAATTTCCTTATCCTAAGAAGTTCAGATTTTTTTTGCTCTGAAGTAGTATAGCATGTCTCTTCATTTGAACTAAGTTAGGTACTACTCATTCGTTAGATATGTACCAATTGGTGCAATTGTCGCCAAGCCTTAATATTTACAGTTTGTAATAGGGTTGCTCTATAATGGTTTGTTATAGGAATTGTAAATGATTTAAAGTTTAAAGATTGTTAGTTTGGATGAGTTATTGATGCAATTTGGTGGATTTTATCTTGTACCCATCTAATGGAAGAGTATCCTAAGTTACAATCAAACTGAAATTTTATTGAGTTTGTATTATCAAAAGTCAGTTTCGTAAATGCTGGAGGGAGATTTTGAAAACTTCCCTTACTTTGACTTATGAGAATATATCATGTAACTGAGCCATTACATATTCCCTTCCAAAAGAAATTTTTCTTTACATGTGTCAGTATTTAATATTGGTTAATTCTTTAAAAAAACTAACCATTTCAACGATTTTATCTTCCAATGCTTAATTACTGTTATCAAAACATTTATGCTCAGTTCGTAAAAGTGTGTAAAGTCTTTCTACTATATTTCTTCAGGGGTGTTTACAATGGCGGCTGACAGCAACCCTACTCCGAGCATTTCCTAAAGGAATGTTGCGGCATGAATGAAAATGGCGCAGAGTCTGCTAACCCAGCGTGGCGTGGAGTTTGGCTCCACGATGCGTTCACTTCAGGCTACTGCCAAGAAGCAGCATGCCGCCAAGAAGTGGCGCCATGCCAGCTCGCCGAGCAGTTCAAGCGACAGTGGATCAAGCAGCGATTCGGATTCAAGTCGCAGTTCTGCAGAGAGGGAGTTTTCTATTGTTAAAGAGGGGAGTTTTGCCAATGGGCCGTTGAAGTTGAAAATTGCTGCAAGGAAAGTGAAGAAGGTAACTTTAAATTATGTGGAATTAAATTATATTTTAATTACATTTGGCTTCTGCAGTACAATGTAGGACTTTTGTCATCTTGGCTTTATTTTTTTCATAAAAATTTAAAAATTGCATTAGTTTTGTCACCTACTATTGATTCACGATGTATAAATTTTTGTTAAATCCGACTTTCTTTTCATTTTGAATTTTTTATAAAACAAATGTTTTGTCTTGGTGGGATTATCAAATAGACAAGTCATATAAACAGGGTTCCCACGGTCATTGAAAGTCATTAAAAGTGCTTAATATTTTTTAACTTGTTTTCAAGGCCTTGAAAGTGCTTGAAAATGCTTTGAGGTGCTTAAAAGTCCTTGAAAATACTTAGAGGTCCTTAAAAGTCCTTGAAAATACCTAGAGGTCCTTAAAAGTCCTTGAAAATACTTAGGGGTCCTTAAAAGTCCTTAATTTTTGCAGATGTTATGTGGCTAACTGCAAAATTTATAAAAATACCACTCGGACTTGCTATCCCCGCATGACCACCACGTATTTGCACCGTATCAAAATTTTCCGACATATTTGTATTACGCATCCACCAATTTGTAACTTTTTTGCCAGAATATACTTTATTAAAAATTTATTTATTGATATGATGCCTGAAAACAAATTTTCAAAGGTCTTTGAAAACATTGATTAGGTCCTTAAAAGTCATTGATTTTCATTCTGTGATTTGAGTGGGAACCCTGATAAATGATCTTGAATTTATAACTAAGACAGAAAGAATGGGAGCCATATTTTTCAAAAATAAATGCAAATAAACATTTATAGTTAGAATCCTTAAAAATGATAATTTTGCCAAATAATTTTCAGGGCATTTAAACAGTTCATTTGAGGCAAAAACTATGAAATTGGAATGTTTGAATGTCTTAGTTATTCTCTTAACCCTCTTGCAGCATGGCCTGGTCCATACACAGGATGTTGGCGAATTCGATCCAGAGGAAGACGTGGGATCGCCAATGTCCGTTGAGAACATTAGCGTCAGGCCGGCACAGGTTGTGACCAGGATGGCAGAGTGTGTTGGGGAAAGTAGTGGAAGGAAACAGAAGTGCAAGAGAAAGATTGAGAAGGTATTGAGAATGCTTATTAATTGTTTTATGGAAAAGTCATTTTGTATAAGGTCACCTATTTTATATTACTATTATGTGCATGCACTATTTAAATCCTCCCAAATCTTAACTGAAAATTATACGCTTCAGCTTTTATGCTACCATAATGTAGTAAGAAGCTTGTACAACACACACCCTGTTTATATCTTTGTTGTAGAAGTTGTTGAATTTTGTAATTTGTACCACAGTATTTTATTTATGATTTTTTTTTTTTTTTTTTTTTTAAATTTAGTACAAATATTTGAATGAACAGAAGTGCAAGAGAAAGATTGAGAAGGTATTGAGGAAGCTTATTAATTGTTTTAAGAAAAAGTCATTTTGTATAAGGTCAACTAATTTATATTACTATTATGTGCATACACTATTTAAATCCTCCCAAATCTAAATTGAAAATTATACATTTCAGCTTTTATGCTACCATAATGTAGTAAGAAGCTTGTACAACACACACCCTGGTTATATCCTTGTTTTAGAAGTTGTTGAATTTTGCAGTTTGTACCTCAGTATTTTGTTTGATTTTCTCTTAATTTGGTACAAATGTTTTTTTTTTTTTTTTTTTTTTGTATTGATCTTTATTATGAAAATTGGATTGTAATACCAAAGTCTATTTTTTACCTTTTCATTCATCAATTTCAATGTTTGTTTACCTTTAATATTACATTTCAATACTGCATGTAGAAAAATACATAAAAAGGCGTGCTTCAAAATTGAGAGGACTATTTTAAGGTTCAAAAGTAAAGAGGAGGAAAATGGATGTGTGTTTTACGATATTACAAAAATGCAGGTATTATTCTAAAACTACTAGGAAACTACCTAGACACATAGGGCCATGTTTAACAACAAACTAATTAAAATACCTCAGTCAGAAATGAACTTTTATGTAACATAGTTGAAGATATGTTAACTTCGTCTGTTAGTTTGGCTGACTCTGATAGTAACACCATCTGGTTTTTCTAAAAGTGTAGGTTTCATATATATCTTGTATGGTCTAGTAGGGTCATTCTTCGTAAAACGCACAAAATATTGTCGCAGTAATTTTTTTACCACTAGATAAGTTTGGTATTTCTGTTAACCATGAAATATATTTAAATGCAATCAAAACTCCTCAAAACAAGTAATATAAGTTTTAATATAAGGATGTATTTTTTTCATGCTAAAAAAATACATCCTCAGACATGATTTGTCATGTCTTGTTGACTGTCGCAACTTCAGGGTTGCTTGTTTTATCACTATTTTAATTTCACTTCATATTTTCTTGATGTCTATATTTATATATGTTTAGCTATAAGGTATGTTAAGCAATGTTATGCCTAGGTTTAAAATTTTTATGAGTAGTAATTTCATTACAATTAATGTAATACCTCTTTTCGAAAGACTGAATCATCATGTCCGTGGATAGCAGTTTTTAGTTGTTTAACAGCCTACCAAGTGACATTACAAGTCAACTGTGATATTAGAAAGAAGTCTAATGTAACCATTTTGGTTCCAATATACATTGTGTATTCTATTTTTCAATACAAGAATCATATTTTTAATATTTACATGTAAAATAGGTGCAACTGTAAAGATTATAGTGTTATGTCTGTGGTCATGATAAAATTAGTTAAGAATAATTAAATATTTATTATTAATAATTTTTTTTTATTGTATTAGTTGTACAGATACCAATTTAGTAATTTCATGTTTATAAACCCTAAGCTCCATTCGGAACTAAACAATAACAGGCAAATCATGTGGTCCGTGGATGCCCATCCATTTTATAACTATAGACGATCTCTATATATTATCAGATGATCTCTGCCAATGTCATAATTGAATTGCAATTGATGAGTTCTATGGGAGAAATTTTTTTTAAGCAATAAAGTTTTCAGAATTTAATAAATTTTTGCTGCTGAAATATTGTTTTCTGTGGAGAATGACCCAGTAATCTCTCATTAATAATAATAAGTGTACACATATCTGCTACAAAAGTTTTTTATAGAGTAATTTAAGACTAATACTGTTAAAGGGTTTATCAAGTAATTAATTTAGACATAAATTAAGTAGAGCTTCAAAGTTTTAAATGTTAAAATTTACTTTTGATGGTCTTGGTTTTGCAAAAGATAATTATTCTAAGAAGTTGTTGAGCATAAAATAATTGAAACCCAAAGGAGGAAAATGTAACAAAATCTGGCAATTTGCAATTTTTTAGCCTAAACTGGTATGCCAGTTTTCCTCCTTTTGGAGGATTTCCTCCTTTTTGGTTTTTTATATAACATTTCCCTCCTCTTTGTCCCTGTCTTGAGGGTCCACATTTTTCTGATCTGAATCAGTTTTTCCTGCAAATTTTTAGTTTTTCCTCATATCTAAACAAAAGATTTTCCCTCTTGGTTCCCCTTTCCTCCCAGATTACTTCACTAACTCCTAATATTTGAAATGTAATTATTATATAGTATGAGAAATTTCATTGTATCTTTGAAATTATTGAATTATCCTTCCTGCATATTCTTTTGTTGAATTTTTGTGTATTCCATCCCAGCTTTTTCAACGAATTTTTGAATTTCCTCCTTTTTGCTCTCTGATCACTCTCATCCCTGAATTTAGTAATAGGAAATTAATTTAATTTTTAAAGTTTTACTTATCTGCTGTTATATTTTAAAGACTTAAAATTGAAGCTTAAATTAGTGACCTGCAAATAATTAACAAAACCTTTTATTTATTTTTATGAATCAGTTATTTTCCCTGAAATTCCACATTGAACTAAATTAGATGTTTTGCTTCACATACTTTAACAGGGTTTGCAGAAACCTTAGGAACTCATTATTTTTTCACTAAGTTCAAAAGGACTTTACTAGAGAACTGAAGAATAATTTTTAATTTTCCTTAAAAAGTCTTCAAAATGCCAAGTTTTCAAGGGCTTGTAAAAAAACGTGTAAAACTACATTGCAATTTTAAAATTATCTTATTTCCCTTTTTACTTTTTGCACATTCACAGAATGATCTGTGCTGGTTTAAAAATAAGGTTTTAAGAAAAACAATATGGTTCTCTATAATTTTGTTTAAAAGGTTCGATTAAAATGTTTTATATACCATAAATTCTTTTGAAATTATGGTTTAGGCCCTTAAAAGTGAATATTTTTTTTATAATTAAAGAAACTACTTATTTTTGCTTTATCAGAAAGCATATTCACTCGATTAACACATCAACCAATTTTCTTCCAGAAGAGATGTCTTCAAACAAAGGACCCAAGAGGGGCATGTGGAGGCCCCTACTCCAACTGCAAACAACCAAGATCATCCAGACGTTGCAGTACCAGTGGAACTTCCACATCATCCAGCTCCAGCAGCACTTCATCCGGATCATCCGGAAGCAGCTCCAGCGGGTCCACCAGCGGCACCAGTACAGGGTGCTCTAGTGGATCCAGCAGCGGAAGTAGCTCCAGCGGATCCAGCAGCAGCTCCAGTGGATCCAGCAGCAGCAGTAGTTCTAGTGGAAGCTCCTCTGGATCGGAGAGCGAGAGTTGCTGCAAGTATGGTGGTCGATGCAGGAGACGCAAATCGAAGATGAGGAGAAAGACCAAGTGCAAAGCAACTTGTACGCTCAGGAGCAAAAATTGCTCAGAGACATCCAGAGATTCATTTAGTGATTGTGGGACATCTAATAAGGCAACTGGTGGCAAGAGGCTTAGTAGTGAGGGCGCTTGTAATAAAAAGCTTCAGGTGAATGAGATTGATTGCTTCAGTATCTCGTCATCAGATGAAAACTCGATGGCCGACAAAAGTGGCCTGCAGGAGTGCTTCAGCATGTGGAGGAAGGTGGAGGAAGAACATTGTGCCATTGTGGAAGATGTTGGTTTTAAAAATGAGAGCAGCCTGCATGTTCTGAGTGTCACTAATGCAGAGGTAGAGTGCAACATCAATCAGGTTGGACTGGATGAGGAGAAGCACCTTCTTGTGAGTACAGACAACTGTAAAAATCAAAATAACAGGGTAGAGTGCAGTTTTGACTTTGTGTGCATGGAACAGATACCGGTTATGAATAAGCACATTGCCTCTGGCACAAGTATAGACCTGGACGCTCTACCTTCTTCTTTGTCTAATGTCTCTCCTGACAGTGGTATACAGTCGTCTGGGGACTCCCCTCTTCGCATCGAGTGTGAACTACCGCCACAAAGGATTTCTTCGAATCAAACAGATTCTCTTGAGGACTTTTATCACAACAGTACTACTGTGACAGAAACGTCCAGTAAACTTCAGGTTCCGCAAGTCAAGCACAATTCCCCTGGCCTTTCACCTCCTGTCTTAACACCACCAGATCCACTTTGGAACCCTGGGTCCAGTCTACCCTCTCCATGTGTAGAAAAGAGGAAATGTGCTGATGATCATCCTGCACCACTTCTCATGCAGGTCAATGTAGAAGTAAAATACCATCAACATCCCAATCCTGTTAACCCTAAGGTCCAATCCATGCTCTCGGAGTACAAACGAATGGAGTTTCCGCCTCCCACCAAGCCCATTGTCGAGTCTTCTAGCTTGGGGATCAACCCTAAAGTAGTGGGCAGTCTGCCTTTATGCACAAACATTTCTGAAATTTCTAACAACAGTAAGGTTTCAGATTCATTTTCTCAAAGCTCGCTTAATCTCATATTCAACGATCCATCCATCAGGGCAGAAAAGTCTGAAGCTACCATGTTCCATGAGCAGGCATCAGCACAAGTTTTGCCATCATCTGAAACAAGACGCAAGAGAAATCGTTCTCAAAGACGCAATGTTGACATCAGCTCCAAAGCTGACAACGAGCTGCAGCTCTTAGTACAAAGTGTCCAAGATTCTATAAGCTCCCAGTTCCAGGGTGTAGAGTCGGACGAATTGAGTGATGTTGATGTTAATAGTATACCTGTGACTGCCCTTACTTGTGATACTACTAGTGATAGTTTCTGTGATAAACTCTCGGCTGAAGACAATATCGAGATGCTGTTGAACGATAGAACTTGCATTCATGACGACCAAAAGCCAATGGCTAAAAGTATTGACGCTGCCAAAAACGAAATCGTTTGTATTGATCCTTGTATTCCTCTGGAAGACACAGCATTGTTGCCTGCTACACTAATTGATAAAAGCCCTAAGTCTTCCTCTAATGATGTTCTTGAGGCAGTTGCTCAAGAAACGCCACAACTTTCACCTGATATATATAATTCTAATTCTAGGCAATGTGAAGTGGAGGAAGTCATACAGCCTCTTGTTGATGTTGTTTCGAAACCAATGGAGACGTTAGATCCTGAAAGTTGCAATGATTTTATGTATGAGGCATCAGAGCAGCCTCTATCACTATCTTTTAACAGCCTTACTATTGCTGGACAAGAACTGCAACCAATAAATAAAATCTCGGAGGTAATAGCTGAGACAACAGACCGTGACCCATATCCAACCCAAAATGCGCCTCTTCCTGTGAACAAATTAATAGACGAGATTAATATTGAAACAGTTACGACAAGTGCAAACGATGAAACCAAAGCAGCAGATGTTGAATTGCATAAATGTGGAAAAAAGAGGGGCGCAAAAAGAGGAAGGCGAAAGTCAAAGTACAATAATTTAAGAGCAATATCTAAAAATTCTGATTTGGACAATGCAGATTCTTCGGTTAAAAAAGATAATGCTTTGGTTTGTAACGGCTCTATTGATAATCTGTTGCCTGCTAAAACTGTTTTAAATTCCTTGCCAGATAGCAATCTGTGCTCTTCTGCCATTACTAGTGACCATGTTGGCAAACTTACAAGACAAACGTGCAATTCAGTGATCAGCAAAAGGGAAGCAGTAAAAAATTATGATTTCATAAAGGGTACCATGAGTGAAAATATTGAGGATTACGAAGCTCTTTTAGAGATACCTGTCATTGTGACTGATGACAATGAACCAGAAATTGTAAAGGATACTGAGGATGTTAAAAAAACAACTGAACCTGATATCCCATCAGATATTCTTGACTCAAAACTCGGTGTGCCATTAAAGACTCCAGCCAAAAGTGCAAGATTGAAGTCATCTAAGCGGAAGTGTTCTGGCAAGGTATCAAAGCAAAGCCCACCAGTTGCTAAGACTTCAGATGCAATCATAGAAATATCTCTTGAATCAAAAGCATCTAAAGAAGTAGATGATATACATTTTGATTCTAATCAAAATAATTTTGATAACAAAAATAAAGTCCAAGATAATACAGATTTGATAACTGACAATACTGATGGGGTAAAGGATCTAAGTAGCATTGATGTAGAAGACAAGAAAGATTTGGTTGATGAAAAAATCAATGCATACAGTTTAACTGGCAATAATGTTGCAAACAAACAACTTAAAGATATTGTAGAAATGGATATGCTTTCTGAAAAAATTAGTATTGATGCACCTTCTTCACAAAAAAAGAGAGGTAGAAAAAGTAAAAATAAGACTCCAATTAGGTTAAACTTGGACAAACCCATCACTACTGATAATGATAGAATACAACTTCAAGTTTCTCAAAAAAATGAGGAACAAAGAAAGGATGTTTCATCGAAATCTGACTCCTTGCTCATCAACACAGTTTGTGAAAAAAAAGTTAATTCAGTTGAATTTCCCATTTTAAGTGATGTTGCTATCACCAATGCACCAGATCAAAATATGGATGCAAGTGTTTCAATGGATCTACCTGCAACAAGAAGCAGACAGGGACGCTACATAGTTAAAAAATCAGTGCATCAATCTAAAGTCTTTGATAATTATAATGCTGTTATTGAGGAAGTTGCAAACCCTGGTACTTTGGATGTTAAGGAGAAATCACCAGTTGAACTTGGTAAAACTTCGAATGGTGATGAACATAAGGCAGCAAGCTCAAATTTGGCTGAAACACCAAGTTCAGATTTGTGTTCAAAAATATCTGCAAGGCGTAAATCAAAGAAATTATCCCCAAAAGTGTTAGGGGACGTTAAAGTGCAGACAACTTCAGATTCGGTTGCAAATAAGTCATCCAGTTCTTCTAATGATCAGAAAATATCAGTGCCCTGTCAAGAACCAGTGATCTGCTCAAAACAGTCAAAGGTTAAAAAAAATAAACAGAGTTCCAAAAATTCTGATATTTCTGAAGTAAAGTCTGATCCTACTCATACTTCCATGCATGAAGATTCTAAAGTAGATAACATTGGGGCATCACAAAAAAGGCGCAAGTCTCTTTTAAAATCAAAAGCTTTAGAATGCGAGACTGCATCTGAAGTAAAATTATCACCTGAAGACCTTAAAA
This sequence comes from Linyphia triangularis, assembly GCA_963978545.1. Taxonomy (NCBI): domain Eukaryota; kingdom Metazoa; phylum Arthropoda; class Arachnida; order Araneae; family Linyphiidae; genus Linyphia; species Linyphia triangularis. The sequence continues at coordinate 43,337,183 of OZ021730.1, read as the reverse complement.
TTTTGCAAAGTAGCCCTACTTTAGTGGAAGACAAAAAGCCAGGGAGAAGAAAATCCACTGCTTCGAACAAGAAAGAGGTACCTGATTCTGTTCTCAACAAAAGTTCTGATAAGAATGTAGAGTTGCCTTCAAAAAAATCTGATACATTGGAACTAAAACCAAGTCCTGTAAATGATAGAAAGCATGAATCTAGAAGGAAAAGTAGTAAAACTGATCCTGATCCTCTGTTAAATAAAGGTTTGCCAAATGGTGCCTATTCTGTTGATTTGCCACCTAGACGCAATATGAGGCAGAAGAGCACTAATAAGAAAACAAATGAGGAAGTTTCACCCAAAAATAAGAAAGTAACTATTGTTAAAGATGAGCTTATTCACAATAAGGTTAAAAGCATCCACTCTAAAGATAAGCCCCTGAAGAGTGCTCTGGCCATTGAAAAGTTGCTGTGTGTTGAATCCAAAGATGCCGATTTCATTGATAACAGCCATTTTACAACAAAGACTGGCAAGAAGGAAGTGATTAAACCAAAGGTTGAAGAAGAAAAGGAGAACTTTGGAGTTTCGAACACAGATAAGCTGTCTCCTGGAAAGCAAAAGGCCAAGTTGGGTAAAGATGGTAAAGCACAGTTGGTAAAAGTGTTGTCTGAAGAAACAAAGAAGGGGTGGCCTTATCCTGTGGATGCTTGTGAAGTTGACTATCCTGAAAGAGAATCTGAGAAGGACGATGTTCTGTCCTCACTTTCTGTCAATGAAGAGGCTATGGATGCCTATTCAGATGCCTGCGGTTCTAGTGGGATCGATAGGCACTCATCTCTTGAAATCCACGCCAACAAAAGAAGAAAGCAATACAAAAGAAAGCTTGTTAATGACCCAAATTTTCTAACAGATTTAGATAGGCTTACAAAGCAGTTGAAGAGTTGTTGCATTTCTAAGAACTATATTAAGCTCAAAGGTACGACTTTGAATGACTTGATTCCATCTGTTTTTCAGTTTGGGACATTCATCAAAGGTCGTACCCAGAAACTGGCTCGACTCATGCATTTACTCCAGAACTCCACAGTGCCAAAGCAAAAAGCATGTGCTGCTCAGGAAAAGGCCAAAAAAGTACTAAAAACAAAGTCTGCCCCCAAAATCATGCCAAATCAGAAACCCAAACCGCCTGTCAGTGAAAACTGTCTTCCGTTAAAGAAACGTCGATGTCTTGTAACACCAACTCAAGTACAAACTTCTAAGACTGTTGTCAATGAACCTCCTGCACCAAAACAATCACTAGCAAAAAGAATCGCCAGCTCATTTGACGAGAGTATAGAGGAGTGCATACGTAAACACATGATGCGAGACTTACCAGTTGAAAAGTCCACTCCAGTTACTTCAACTAAATCCAAAGTAAAATCTAATAAGCCTGAGTTGCAAAACAAATCATTTGATTCCTACTCTGAAACTATTGATTGTTGCGTGAAGAATTTTGTCTCAGGCTCAAAAGAAGATCTACTTTCTGAAGATGCTGAGGATGTTCCACTGGCATCATTGGTGAATCAGAAAAACAAGAGGAAATGCACGGATGCCGTTCAAGCGTATCGTCAGAAACGTAAACGGTTATTAAAGGAAGCATGTGAGAAAGCTCAAAAGAAAGAGATTGGGTCACCACCAGAAGTCACGAATGGCCAGAGGAAGAAGCGAAGATGGTATAACAAAACAGGTTTTGTCAGGGTGAGAAAAAAGAAAGCCAAGCCAGTAAGCATTCCAGAACCTGAAGTTTCTGTGGATCCAGAAACAACAGGAGAACAAGTCGCATCACGAACTGGTGCAGTGAGAATGAGGAAAAAGAAATCTAAGCCAGTTAGCATTCCACAACAGGAGATTTCTGTTGCGGCAGAAACAGCGGGAGATGTTATAGATCTAACTGCAGAAGAGACTTACCTGGATGCCATTGAGAGTGTGGTTAGGGCAGGGAGTATGGTTAAGCCGGAGGAAGTAAGGTCTCGGAGAAAGAGAAAGAATGTTGCCCAGAAGTGTGAGATTGAAATTCTGGATATTGCAAGTGGAAATGATGACAATGATGGGATTGAATGCGTTGGATCGAAGAAGTTGAAGGTTACTGAGGAGGAAGAAGTGGAACCAAAGTTAGTATTTTCTTTATTGAAAATGTAATTGTTGGTTTGTAACTTACTGACGTTATGCATTGATGATATGCTTGTGCATTGTTTTTTCATTAACAGTTATATTATAATTAATGTTCTACAGTTTTATGGCACGACTTGTTGAAAAGACTATAAAATATATTTCTGTTATATCTCATAAAATTACATCACTGTTGAAGTTATATTTTGACAAACGAAGTTTGCATATCTGTATTTCCAAATTGTTAAAAAATACTATAAAATGAGAATCTTAATTTTTTATTCAAACTATGACAAGTTTTAGTTGTTGCAATAGCATTAAAATTAAACATATTACTTTTACTATACATAATGATATCTTGTATGGATTGAAGCAATCTTTCAGAGCATAAAAAAAAAATATAGTTTTACATTTATGTTCTGATACTTTTATGGTAAACTTGCTTCATATGATGTATCGGGAGGATTACTTGGATGATTTTAATAGTTTTCTAACTTAATATCTTTGTCCTTTTCTCAGGTACCGTCAGGTGATTCAAGTAACTGAGCCATCTTCTGGCAGAAGATCTATGCCAACAGATCCCAGAAAGGCACGCAGGCGAGAAGTTCATTTTCCTAAAAAGAAATTCCTAAGAGCTGGTCTCTATTCATCTTGCTTCAAGGAAGATCCGTAAGCAGTACTTTTATTTTCTCTCATTGTATTCCAATGTCATAATGTGACCTTTTGGCACATTGTTGATAGGCTATTTCAAATAAAAACTATCCAGTCCAACAGAGATTCAATGCATGCATTTCACTATTCAAGCCTTATTCAAAATAACATAATCCAAACTAAGATAACTGATGACACAATACAGAACATAGCCATAGAGACCAATATTCTTTCATACTTGAAAACTACATAAATAAATAATTTGTAGCTGGAGACTATAGTATTATCAATATCGCATATAGTTGGCAATTTTTGTGGTATTGATGTATATTCATCAAAACTCACTAAATTGGCCTGTGTTTAATCCGAAAAAGTAAGATAATAGATAATTAAATTAGAACTTGGAAACTTGAGGACAATTTTTCTTGTCAAGTTTTTTTTTTATCAAATCTGATGACATTTACAAATATGTCATCAAAAAGCATAAAATCGGCAGGGTTTTCATTGTATGTTGTCATCTGTAACAAGGGAATTTCAAACACTAAATATTGCCGAATTGTACATGCTTTCTTGTTTGATTTGATATTTAGATTCGATATATCGCAACAGAAATGTATGTCAAAAAATAATCTTTTATGAACAATTTCTGCCATAATTCAACTTTTTTCTTTTCCTTTAGACACTATGATGATACTGCACTACTTTATTTTGTACTTCCTATTATATCTTGCTTTTTATGATGATGAGAGGATTTTTTTTTTATCAAAATGTCAGAATTTTTTTATTGTTCAAAACTGCAGCACAATTTTTTAAAGCTTACTGCAATCACTATTAGACACCAAAATCTTACTGCAGGATTTGATTTTTTCATTAAATTCTTTGATTAATATTACTGTATTTCAATAAGCAAAATAATTCATATAGTTAATTATATCATCAAAAAGAAAACTATCTTGCAATATGTTTTTTTATCAGATTAAGATTGCTTGTCATTTGTATACAAATTTTGCCATTTCCTGACATTCTAAAATTAAGAAATATTGAAAAAATTTCAGACTTCTGATAGTGAAAGTATAGTGTATATATATATAAGTGAGGAATATTATGTTGTGTTTTACTACTGCTCTGAAAGTATTAGTGCCATAGATATTGAACAACACTGTCAAAAGTAACTTAAGATGAATTTCATTTTAAATAATCAAAATAACTAGATTCAATTTTTATATTTGAAATATTTCATTGGTGTTTCAGAGAATTTAATAAGATAATAAACATAACTTTAATAGATTAAAAAAAATCTTGGATTGTGTGAAAGTTAAAAACTTGACAGAAACAAATGTAAAGGTCATTTTACTTTTAATCGAATTCAAGTTCGAAAGATGTTGCCTTGTTTTGGATTTATAGCATTTAATATTCAATTGTGTCGAACTGATGGTGTCAAATTCTTGTTAGGGACATTTATGTTCATTTTTATCTGAGCACCTTATTTATCTTCTATTATGTTAATCATGCATCTTCTGTATTCAGTCCATCCACTAAAAAGACCAGCAGTTGCAGCAACAACAAGAAATCTCGATCTCGAGAGATCAAAGAGTATGTTCCAGAGGAACACGAATTCGGGTTGATGCCACCTCCCATTCACGTGGGCAGATACCTAAGAGAGAAACGATGCGAGTACAAACTGCCTTTCGATCTTTGGTGGCTCTATAAACACAAACAGGTAATTTAATTTACTTTATTCTTACAAAGCATGTCTTCTATTTTTAATTCCCTTCTCAGATCATCACTTTAAATCCCACATTTCAACATACTTAATATTCAAGAGTCTGAACTGTGTTGTGAGAAGACAGTCACTGAGCGTTATCACTGATTCAACTACTGCTAATACTGTCCTGATAGGATATGCCTCCTTTCTTTTCCCAACTAAGTACAGAGTGGTCACAGAACCTGGAAATGTCAGGGAACTTTTTAAAATTTCATGAAAATCAGAGAAATTTTGTATTGTTTAAAAAATTCAAATCATTCAAATTTTGCGCTATTTACATTGAGATTTGTAGTGGTAAGCCGTTAGAAGTTTAATGTTACAGAATAATTTAAACTTTTCATTATCAGCAAAACTATTTTTTAAAAAAATTGCATATTATCTCTTTAGTATACATGTTCTATTTGATCAGGGTGTCTAGACATCTGGAAAACCTAAGAAAATTGGGGAAATTGGAAAAAAAGTTTGCCCTAAAATCAGGGAATTTTTTAGAAATCTGTCAGAGAAATCAGGGAACTTTTTTTCCTGAATTTTGTGGCCACCCTGAAGTAAATGGTTTTGATTGCACTTCAAAAGACAATTTTTGTGACTCTAGACATTGTTTGCTTGTTAAAATAATCTGAACAGTATATATATTAATAATAATTATATATTTATTTTATAAAGATTTTTACTTTTCCATTTACTTTTATCTTTGAATATGGGTTGTATACCTACATGATCCTTTTAATTGTCTGCTTAGACTTAATTTTATATTTGAAATCACTTTTTTTTCTTAGAAATTACTGACACAACTTGTATTGGAATGTCCTCAGCGTTAACATTTGAAAGAATTGTATCTTTATATTTTGATAATATACTGAAATTTGTTCAAGTACTTGGTTAAGAATATTGCTAAAATATTCCTCAAGCAATGAATGTCAAAAGGTCTTGATAGGTTCTTTTTCCCCCAATTACTTATACGAATCCATAATTCACTTATCTATTCATTGATCAATTATTGCCACTTATCATTGCTAGAAGAAGAAACAATCAATGTCTTGGATGGATATTAATCTGGATATTAATATTCCTCTATTAAAAAGAAAAATTTATAGGAAGGAAAATTAGTGCTGTGTGAAAGTCCTCATACTTCAAATAAGTATGTCTTATATGTTCATTTCAGTAATTTTCATTTAAAGTTTTAATTAATGAAATATATAATTAGTTAAAATTAAAGTTCAGTAGCAACTGTGTGCAGTTATTTTATATTTTCCTATATTTAAAAAAAAAATCCTATATATTCTTATTTTGTCACTTTGACCCCTGTATAAAGATTTTAGGTATTTTGTAATCAGTAATTGTTATAATTGTTCAGTTCCTTATGCTGCGACATATATTGAAATATTAAACTCCTTACTTTATAGCAAAAAGTGTTGCTTAAAATTTTTATTTTGTGTATGCATATATATTTTCAAACTGCATGGCATATTTAAAATTGTTTTCTTCCTTAAGTCTGTATATACTTATCTTTTATTATTTTCAGCTTGTCTATAATGATGAAATGTCAAACAATTACAAGAAAATAAGAACTAGTAAGTTTTATTTTAATATTAAAGATATATCAAGGTATTTTGGCATGACATGCAATAAAATTTATTTTATTAAACCTTACAAACTTTTTGCTTATGAAGTTCTATTTAAATGAATAATTAAAAGCATTTATTGACTGTGCATAGAGCATATTTATGTAGCAGTAAACAGTATGCATTTTTTAAATTTAAAAATACAAAATGTGGAAAATGTCTTGAATCATGATTTATTTCAGAATATTCTGGGGGTGCTTAAGCATTCCAAAATAACTGTCATGGTCTACATTGAATTTTTTAATTGTGATTTGAACTCAGTTACAATATTCTATTATGTTCTGAATATAAATGGAAATGTATATGCTAGCATAAAAATAACCTAAATTGCTGTATATCTTGCCTTAATTACATTTTTTGTTTAAGCTGAAACACATTTTACCATTATGATTGTGGGCATGTATTTGTTGAGCTCGAAATAATAAAAGATTAGATGCAATAAAAATGTGCAACGTTAACTTTCTATCTTTTAATGTATTTCACATTTTGTAATCTTGAATTAATTGAAAAAATAGACTGCAAATAACTGCTTTGAAATTTGATTATTTGGCTTATCTCACAAATGATTCTTTTACCCACTGACGGTCCAAGGAATGGGCAAAATTCTACAGTTTTTTTTCCTTGCTGTAATTTTAGAATTACTTTTTATTTATTCTGTTTTAGATTTGTTATAAACTATTATCCTAATAAAAATATTTAAAACATATTTTATTTATAAATTCAAAAACGTTTATTGCTGGAAAAACTGGGGATCAAATGACGCATATACTAGCTGAATACCCGTGCTGCGCTACGAAATTTTACCATTAGCATTTTAGCGATCAAAAGACATTCATGTATTCTACACTTCAGACGTTTGCTCCCATTTCGATCCCGACAAATTAATTTATCAAAGTAGGAACTTTCCTTTGTTGACATTTTAAACGAAATTTATAATTATGAATAGTAAACTGGAATAGTTTATTGTGTTTATGTTTGCTCTTAGTTCAAAATTTCAAAGTAGTAACTGTATTGGAATTAAGTTAATTAGACATTAAGTTAATCCTCGTATAGTTTCAATGTTGCGTCGTCTTTTCATCCCTTAAAAATTTGTTAATCGATATTGGAATGACTTATTTTTTTAACATTTGCAAAAAAATATCAGAAAAATGACTACATTGGAAGAGGAACATTCGGATATCCCTCGTTTGGAACATTTAACCCCTTTTCGACCCCTTAAAGTTGGTTAATCGAGAACAGAATAGCTTACTTTTTCTATGTTTAATCTTTTTTGACATTTGTACCAAATTTCCGAGTTGTGATCATATGGGAAGTGGTACATTCGAATATTCCTCGTTTGGAACGTTTAACCCCTTTTCCACCCCTTGATCCACCGGAGATCGGAATAGTTTACTTTTTCTGCGTTTGTCTTTATTGATATTCACACCAGTTTTCAGAATTGTGAAAATATGAGAAGTAGGACATTCGAATATATCGCTCGTTTGGAACGTTTAACCCCTTTTTGACCTCTTAAAGTGGGTTAATCGAGATCGGAATAGCTTACTTTTTCTATGTTTACCATTGTTGACATTTGTACCAATTTTTAGAGTTGTGACCATATGGGAAGTGGTACATTCGAATATCCCTCGTTTGGAACGTTTAACCCCTTTTTGACCTCTTAGAGTGGATAAATAGAGATCGGAATAGCTTACTTTTTATACGTTTGTTTTTGTTGATACTTGCACCAGATTTCAGAGTTGTGACGAAAGGGGAAGTAGGACATTCGAATATCCCTCGTTTGGAACGTTTAACCCCTGTTCCACCCCTTAAAGTGGGTTAATCGAGATCGGAATAACTTACTTTTTCTTCGTTTGTCTTTATTGATATTCTCACCAATTTTTAGAGTTGTGACGAAATGAGAAGTAGGACATTCGAATATTCCTCGTTTGGAACGTTTAACCCCTTTTCGAGCCCTTAAAGTCGGTTTATCGAGATCGGAATAGCTTACTTTTTCTATGTTTACTATTGTTAATATTTGTACCAATTTTTAGAGTTGTGACCAAATGGGAAGTAGGATATTCGAATGTCCCTCGTTTGGAACGTTTAACTCCTTTTCGACCCCTTAAAGTGGGTTAATCGAGATCGGAATAGTTTACTTTTTCTATTTTTACCATTGTTGATATTTGTGCCGATTTTCAGAGTTGTGACTATGTGGGAAGTAGGATTTTCGAATGTCCCCCGTTTGGAACGTTTAACCCCTTTTCGACCCCCTAAAGTGGGTTAATCGAGATCGGAATAGTTTACTTTTTCTATTTTTACCATTGTTGATATTTGTGCCGATTTTCAGAGTTGTGACTATGTTGGAAGTAGGATTTTCGAATGTCCCCCGTTTGGAACGTTTAACCCCTTTTCGACCCCTTAAAGTGGGTTAATCGAGATCGGAATAGTTTAGTTTTTCTATTTTTACCATTGTTGATATTTGTGCCGATTTTCAGAGTTGTGACTATGTGGGAAGTAGGATTTTCGAATGTCCCCCGTTTGGAACGTTTAACCCCTTTTCGACCCCTTAAAGTGGGTTAATCGAGATCGGAATAGTTTACTTTTTCTATTTTTACCATTGTTGATATTTGTGCCGATTTTCAGAGTTGTGACTATGTGGGAAGTAGGATTTTCGAATGTCCCCCGTTTGGAACGTTTAACCCCTTTTCGACCCCTTAAAGTGGGTTAATCGAGATCGGAATAGTTTACTTTTTCTATTTTTACCATTGTTGATATTTGTGCTGATTTTCAGAGTTGTGACTATGTGGGAAGTAGGATTTTCGAATGTCCCCCGTTTGGAACGTTTAACCCCTTTTCGACCCCTTAAAGTGGGTTAATCGAGATCGGAATAGTTTAGTTTTTCTATTTTTACCATTGTTGATATTTGTGCCGATTTTCAGAGTTGTGACTATGTGGGAAGTAGGATTTTCGAATGTCCCCCGTTTGGAACGTTTAACCCCTTTTCGACCCCTTAAAGTGGGTTAATCGAGATCGGAATAGTTTACTTTTTCTATTTTTACCATTGTTGATATTTGTGCCGATTTTCAGAGTTGTGACTATGTGGGAAGTAGGATTTTCGAATGTCCCCCGTTTGGAATGTTTAACCCCTTTTCGACCCCTTAAAGTGGGTTAATCGAGATCGGAATAGTTTACTTTTTCTATTTTTACCATTGTTGATATTTGTGCCGATTTTCAGAGTTGTGACTATGTGGGAAGTGGGAGAATTAGTGGTGAGTGAGTGAGGGCTTTGCCTTATATATATAGAGATGACCATCAGTGGGTCAATAAAACTTTTTGTCTCATCCATAAACTATTTCATGTCGTCATGTTTATAAGTTTTTACAACAAATACTAACAAACTATATAAAAATATGTTGCTAGTTTTGGCTTTCTTTTCTAAAACGGATCAAGCCCATTTTGAATATGAGTGCCTTATATAAGAAAAGACCTAAAATACTCAGACAATCCCTTTACTCTCTCTTTTATCAATATTTGTTCATGAATTAATAAATTAAACTAATTTTTTTTTCACTAGATGTGTATGTTGATATCAAGCCTGACTCCACAAAGAATGAAGATGACCAGCCATGCATGTGTATCCCTCCTAAAGACAACAGGCGGAGAGGGTGTGGGCTAGAATGCCTTAACAGGTGGGTGTAATTGAATTATATGATATATAAGGAGAAGGTTTTTTTTATTAGTTTTTTAATTATTTTTTTTAATTAACAACTATTTTACAAAACCATTTCTATTGGGACTACAGCTCTGAAGTTTTCCACATAAGTAGTTATAGCCTTTTAATTGGACTTTTGAAAAAGAAAATTCTTAAATCTTGATGAGTTTTTCTAATTAATTTTTTTATTTAACAAATATTTTGCAAAACGATTTCTAATTGGGTAACAGTTCTGAAATTTTCAACATAAGTGATTTTTGCCTTTTAATTAAACTTTTTACAAATAGATTGTTAAATTTTTTTTTAATTAGTAATTTTACAAAAAGCAACTTCTTATGATGAAAATTTCAACATAAGTAGTTAAGTATAAGTAGTATAAGTAATAGTTAATCAGTGATATTAAGGGCAATTGTGCAGCAATTAATTTTTAGTGAGTAAAGTGAGCTTATGTTTACTCAGCAATGAACCTTTGATCGAGCGAAGTGAGCCCATGCTTGCACAACAAATGAACCTCCCATCAAGCAAAGCAAGCTTGTGTTTACATAGCAATGAACCTTTGAACGAATGAAGGGAACTTGTGCTTCTGTGTCAGTGAACTTTTCAGCTAACTGTGTTTGCATAATAATGAAACTTTTCAGTGAGCTGTGTCTGTTACAATGAAACTTTTAGAGAGCAAAGTGAGTTTGGTTTTGCGTACCAATGAATCTTTCTGCGGGCAAAGCTAACCCATTCTTGAAGTGCCAAAAGCTGGGACCTATACAGCATTGACGGGGCCACACAGCTAGTTTATCAATAAAGTTTTAATTGCTCTGTAAATTTTGCTAACATATATGATCGATGTATTATTCATTTTTAAAGTAATCTCCAAATGAGGTATATAATCATTTATATCAAAATTATAAATACGATTCTCAATTGACAAGTTATTCAGAAAGGATTTTATTGGCTATTTTAATTGAATAGTGTGACGTATGTTTTCTTAATTTTAATTTCACTTGCTGTATAGGATGATGTATGTTGAGTGCACACCACAGCTGTGTCCTTGCAGAGAACAGTGTTCCAATCAGAGAATCTTCAAGCACGAATGGAGCCCAGGTCTTGAGCGATTTATGACAAGGAACCGAGGATGGGGCATAAGGACCACCGAGTTCATTCGTAGTGGTATGCTCCAAAAAGATTTTTTTACATTTTCCTACTTGCACAATTTAAATGCTAATGATTTCATTGGTTTATTAATTAGATAGTTTTGACAAGTCTTGAACTTGTTGATAGATTAATAAAAATTGGACTTCATTTTCCTTTCAATGTTAAATGAACTATGCAAAAGTAAGAAAGTAAATTATTTATAGCTTTTAGTTGGAGAATATTTCAATTTTGTCAATTTTTGTGTGAAAATTTTACTGTTTCTGATTCTCCCACTTCACCTTTTAACTGATTTTATAAGTCATTTTTAACCCTAACCTATTTATCAGATAGCATAATTGCAAAGAAAAAAAACACTTGTTTTCCATTGTTGTGCACCTGGTTGTATAAGTTGTTTGATTTTTACAGCATTTCAAAAATCCTGGTCAATTATTATGCATTGACCAATTTGTTTTAAGTGACAAAATAATGTATTGAATAGAGTATTAATTGTTACAAGGAGTTTGTTTCATGTTATAGTTTAAGAACAATAATAGTTATGTTTTAAAAAAAATTTAAATTTCCATTTTTCATTTAATTTTTTTTAGTGGAAAATATGCAAATGTTGAAAAATTATTTTTTTTGGAAATTTTTTTGCAGTTGAATACATGGGTGTTAAAACCAGACATCATCAGCTTTGCAATTTTTAGGACAGACAAAGAACATTTTGAAACGAATGTTTTTTGTATTATATGAATGACCAATAAGCTTTGTTTTATAGTTATTGCTTGCCTTTATATGGTTTTTGCCCTAAATTAATTAATGTCTGCAATCTTATTTTTACACATTTGAAACATATCTTATAATTTATAGGTGCATTGATGTTGCTTGTTCTGATAACATAAATATGGGACAATATAAACACATTTTTTGTTCCTTCCAAACTCTTGTTAATAAGGTTCAACTGTCATAGGCTAAGTGCCTCAAGTAGTATCCCACAATGAACATTGTGTGCATCATTGAAATTATTAATATCAAAGAGATTTTTTAATTTATTGTGATATTTGTCATGACTGTGCAAATTTCTTTTAACTTATTTCCATTTCCAGGTGAATTTATTCTTGAGTATGTAGGAGAAGTGGTGAGTGATACAGAATTTCGACACCGCATGGCTGAGCGTTACCGTAACGACCAGCACCACTATTGTTTAAGCCTTGACTCTGGTACTGTCATTGACGGATATCGATTAGCGGGGGAAGGGCGATTTGTAAATCATTCCTGTGAACCCAATTGTGAAATGCAGAAATGGTATGTACCCTATTGCAAATTTGTTGCTTGGAATCAGTTTCATGTTAATTTGTTGTGTTGGCTGCAAATTGTTGCATGATAAGAAATTTTGTTAGGAAATGAACAGGCAATTGTAACTTGGATTCTCTATTTTGGTTATTGAACAATTCTTTAAAAAGTAGTCTTATGCTTAGGTCAATTTATGTTTAATGTTTTTTATTGTTAAGACTATTAGGAAACTATTTGAAAAATTAATGATTCTTTAATATCCTCTTATCTTATGGTGATTATTTTCCTATGGAAATAATTTATAGTTTCATTGTTCATCTGGTATGGGGTATATCTAGGATTATTTTGTAATTTTAATGATATCTAGTTATTTATATTTGTTTATTTGCATAAGCTATTAACTGCTATCTGCTAATTGTGTATGTGTAATGTTTAAAAATTCATATTATTCATGTTAAATTATGTAATAAAACTGTTAGCTTAAAAAAATATTCAACCAAATGCTGTAGATTTTCCAGTGTTATGCATATTGCTAAAATATCGTTAAGTTCGGAATCAGAATTGAAAGTGTTGAAATGTACTAATTAATATTTAAAAAAAAAAAAAAAAAAAGTATGGCAATTATTGTTTTTTGTGTTTAAAAGAAATTTTGTTACAGTTGTCAATTGTATTATTTTCTTTTGAAGGTATGTCAATGGTCACTACAGAGTTGGCCTCTTTTCTATGAGAGATATATTTCCCAATACAGAACTGTGTTATGATTACAACTTTATTAACTACAATCTTGAAACTCAGGTATGCATGCATAAATTGCTTTTATTTTATAATTGAATTTTAACAATTAGAAAATTAAATTTTTATTTATGGTTGTGACATTCAGAATAATATTAAGTCAACCTTTTACAAGGAAAGTTATGTGCTCGATAACTTTTTAAATATAACTAGCTGAAAGCATCTCCTTTTAAGTCATGTAAATTTTACAAAACAATTACTTAATGTCTTTTTCACTTCTTGAATTTAATTGGAAACTGTTATTTTCATATTTGAATATAGATCTGTAGTTGATAATAATATATGCAATTTTAATTTATTCTTCTGTACTTGTAGTTTAGTATGTTTATTTAAAAAAGAAAGGTTTTAAATACATTTTTTTATTTACATGTTTGTTATTGAAATATATTAAACAATTAAAAGATTTTTAATACGTTTAAAATATATTAAGAAATTATATAATGGCTTTTTCCATTGCAAAGAAGTATTATTATTGATTAAATGGTATCTAAATAACTTCTTTCATTTAAGATCCAGTGTTTTTGATTGTCAACAAAAACTTAAATTTTTAGTGTACTTCTTTTGGTTTGTCAACATTAAACTACTTTTCACAGTTAAATTTTACTCATGCATTAGTGAAGCTATAAGGGTTAAATAACTTATAGATTAATTTACCAAATATGTAGTAAAAATTGTACAAAAAATAATTTTATACAAAATAAATATTAATAAATGTGTAAATTTCTTTTGCAGCAAATTTGTAGATGTGGTAGTCCTAAATGCAGAGGTTTTATTGGTGGTCGTTCACAGAGGTTGAATGGCCAAGCTAAGGAAAAGGTTCGACAAGTGAAACAAAGCAAAGCAATTTGTGACTCAAAGAAAGGCCCCGGAAGGCCGAAGAAGAGAAAAGATGAAAGGCCAGTTGAAATACAAAAAGAAGTGAGTTTCAAATATATGCCTTGTATTTGTTAGTGCTGATAAATGTAATATTACCCACAAAAGTTAATTTTATTTCTATTGTAAACCTAATAATGACTTTGGCTTGCAAAGTTGAAAATTAAAGTTAAGTATGAGCATTCTTTAAAGTACTGTCAAAAATTTGAAATGTGGTGCTTTATTAAAGTTCAGGCAAATAATATAAAATTAGTCATTTTAAGTACTATTAATTATAGGGGATTAAAAAAAAAATGTTGGCAAGTTTCGGAGAACTTTTTGATGGATGTATATGTTCTAGTGCAATATGTCTATTTGCAGCCAAGATGTGTGAACATCCTGTAGAGTTACTATAGAAGCACTCTTCTGGTTAACTTTCCAAGCACTTCCATTTGTAACCTCTGGTTAAAATTTATGTAATTTTACTAAACTTATTGAGCCATAAAAACAGCTGTGTTACATATGTGTGTAACAACATATGTATGTAACAGTGTAACACTTATAGCTTAGAATTAATCTTAAATTAATCTTAAGGAGGCTCAATACCCTTAAAATAAAAAATAAAAATCGATTTTGCGATTTTATATCATCCTATTTTATGTTTGTCTTTTCATTTATTTATTACTAAAGTTTCTACTCTATAGAAGTGTGTTACTTTTTGTTTTAAAAAAGCAAACTATCGATTATTAATTATGTAAGATTTTATCTTTAACTTTGATTTTTCTAAAGTTTTATTTCAAAATTCATGTACCTTTTTTAACTAACCATTAGAGATATACCATTAGGTGTTTTATGAAATTGTACATAAAATTAATTGTACATTAAACCAAGGTTAAAAAATTTCCGGATATTTTTAAAATGCCAAATCTTTCTTAAATTTTGTTTTTCTCAAAATCAGGTATAGGATTAATCCCTTTAACAATTTAAAAATTGTTTTCTGATGATCATTTATGGTACTTCTGATTGTATTTTGATGTGGGAATTCATCTTAAGATGAGACCTTTCATTTTGGCATATCACACATGTCTGTTGCATTTGGAAGTTTTGTTTAGACTGAACCTTTTTATAAGTTTCTCACTGCTTTAGTGCAGTACAGAAGCTAAAATTCAAGATGTAAACACCTCAATCAAGTTTCTCTTGTATGAAAATAGAATAAAACATTTTTTACTCTATTCTTATTTATATTGCTCATATTTACAGCACCTGAAGAATGAATACCTTCCCTATCACCGACAGTCAGTACTGACCATTCAGATGAAACCAATGTCTCACCAACAGAGATGCTACGTTCAAAAGCACCACTGCTTCCTGCTCAGAAACTATGAGAGGGTGAAGAAGGCAAAGGACCATGCCAGGATGCAAGCCGAGAGGGAAGCGGAAAGGGAGAACCAGCAAAACAAGCAAGGTAAGCCTTGTCTTGAATTAAAGTAACACAATTGCAAACATAGAAATTTGCTGCTGTAACAGCAAATTCCTCCTTTTTTTTTTAAATCTATCATTTTTGCTTTTTAGCTTTTTGAGCATTTTAATGAATGTTCAAATAAAAGAATTTGTTATTCATTTGGTTGTCCTCAGTCATGACCGATTGTTTCCAAGCCCATGGCTTCCAGAAAGTATATGCCCAATGAGAGTGGTTAACAATAGTTTCCAAAGCTAACTGTATTAGTAACTTACTTTTTTTTCCCCAGCTTTTGGTACATATTTGCAGCCGTTGAGTTTGTTATTTTAATTATTTGCTCTAGGTTAAAGTGGTAACTAATATATCAAATTTATTAAAAAAATCAGCATTTTTTTACAGTGATTTTGCTATTGCAAAGATGAAAATCCACAGACCCATCTGATGGCTGTAGGGTTAGCGCTTTGGCCTCGCATGCCAAAGGTGCAGGGTTCGAATCTCGGATATTTGTTGTGGTTCGGAATCCGCGTTATACTGTAGTTCCCGGCCTGATTAGCTCTCATTGTGCTTAAAAATAGGTCGTTGAGTGCACAAACCAACTAAATATGGGTTCAAATTTGCTTTACAGTCCTTTAAAAAAATTGTCTTTAAATTTTGCTTAACTTTTTTGCTCATGTTTAAAAGAACTTAACCCCCCCCCCCCCCCTTCTTAAAAAAATCTCAATTTCCCTCCAAAACACATCGGCATTTCCCCTTCCCTTACAGCCAATGTATTCTTAAACTACTACTATTTCAATGCATTTCTGTACAAAATTTGGAATAATGCTTAAAGAGATTCTAAAACTTGCAGCCGTCTTCCCTATTATTTATAAATCTCTGAGTTATATAATGAATGACTTACAATTGTTCATTGTACTAATTAAACAATTGTTTTTCAGATGCATTTCATGCTCAATTTACAGCCTTGAATACAGCTCGATCTGTCAAAACAAGGTAATTTATATTTTAAATATATCTATAACTTTATATACATTGATGTGTAATCTTTTTTTAAAATATTTTATGTTTTTAACAGGAGGTTAGCAAATGCTGAAGAAAATACAGAATTAGCAAAAACTGCTAAATTAGCTCAAGTTTTCAAGGATATTTTCACAGCTGTTACATCCTATAAAGGTATGTTTATTGAAAATAATGTTTACTTACAACACATATGAAGTTTACCTATATTTTTTAGAGAGAAACTTAACCTGCTCGAATATTATATTTTTGTGCCATAATATCAGGCGTCTCAGACCTGCGCCAAATACAAAAATCTGCTCCAAATGCTTTATTTTAGCCATATTTGTGCCAAAACACGATTTTTTTTTGCACGTCGAAATTCGATACTGTTTGCTGCTGTGATATTGCTATTGTTGAGAAATATTCCGGTGTATTTGGCGCTAACGCTGATATTTACGATGGTGCGGTGTTCATTTTCTCGGAGTGCTATGATGATTTGTGATGCTAATGTTGACATTATTGTCAAGTTTTACGTTGTTTTGACGGTCATTTTCGTCGATTCTTTCATTGATATAATAGCTCTGTAGGATTGAGAATTGCTCCAGTTAATTCGACGCTATTGCTGATATTTTCGTTGATATGATGGTAATTATTGCCAAGTACTGGGATATTGCAATATCCGAAATTTGCACCGATGTTACTGAGAAAATGTCAATGTTACTGTGATGATTTGCGATTCTAATGCAGACATTATTGCAAGTTATTGTGATGGTCATTTTCGTCGAATTTTCCTCCGATATATTAGCGCTGTTGTTGAGAATTGCTCCGATTTATTCAGTGCTATTGCTGATATTTTCGTTGGTGTGACAGTCATTTTCAAAGAGCCCTTTTGTAAAATCCGATATTACCGAATCTTGAGCTAACATTACCAAGAAAATTTCAATATTACCGACATTTGTGCCGATATGTACATATTTGCAATGGTCATTTCAGTTGAGTCTTAAACTTACATAATATCCTTTGTCTAGATTTTCAACGGTATTGTAAGCGCTATCGCTAATATTTACGCAAGTGTGGTAGTCATTTTCACTGAGGTTTACACTGATGTAATAGCAGCTATTGCCGAGATTTGTTACGCTGTTTGGTGACTTAAAAAAATACGATATTACTGGGATTTTGCGCCGAGATTGCGATGGTATGGTGTGTACTATCTCAGATATTTACGTTGGTGTTATATTAATTTTTTCCAAGGTCTATGGTAATATAATAGCAACTATTGACGAGATTTGCGACGCTGATTTGTTGACATTCATCTCGGGTATCGCTGGTGTTGTAGCCGCTATGTCAGTGATTAGTGTCTGCTTGATATCTCTGATCGATTTCGCTGTTTGGTTTTAATTGATTCGATGTAGAATTACTAAAATTTTATATGATCTAGTACCTGAAAATTGATCCCAAATGTCATTTTACCTCATAATCCGTGTGAAAATTGTAACTTTAACTGCAATTGTATGTAAAATTGTTTTTTGCTTTTTGTATTATCAAACAAGCTTAAAGATATAAATAATAGTTTAAATTTTAAAAGTTGAGCTATTTTTTCAGTACTTAGATTGTAGCTTATATATTTAGGAAACTGGATTTAATTAAAGTTGCTAATGATTCTCAATATCATAATTATTTGAAGTTGTTACGAAAAAGAAATGTATGTCGGTCTTCCTCGCTTTTCAGCTGTTTTACTTTACATTAATTATTTTAAATAAATCAAAAAATTAAGTTTAGTGTATTTGCAAATGGGATAGTTATATGTTTATACTGTAGTTGTATTTGTAAACTATAACTTGTCTTAAAATTGCATCTCATGTTATAATTGGATAAAAAAATTGTGCAAGTTATTTTGTGAAATTTAAGGTTTTAATTAATACTAGTTCACTTTAATGTAACAATATTATTTAGTAGTCAGTGTAGTATTCATGAGATTTTTACGATTAGCTTTATAAGTAAAAATAATTTTTTGAATTTTAAGTAATGCATCTTGCAAAAATATTACATGTGACAGTAATTTGCTTTTAATTGCAGTAATATAAGTGTTGTATACCATGGTTTTCAGAATATTTAAAGGCTATATATGCTCATTTTTAAACAATAACGTATCCCTACATTACTTTCTGTTTTTTTACTTTCTAAAGTTATTGAAAAATAAAATCTGTCATTTTTCAAGTCACCTGCTAAGAAAGTAATTACTTAACTTCTAGAGTGACACTTTCATTAAAAAATAAGCGTTCTATTGAATGTGCTTTTCCTTTGACAAAGTTTGTTTTCTTGCTAAAAAAATTCGTCTTCAAAATTTATGTTTTCTCCTGCAAAATTTATTTTTCTGCTACAAAATTTGTTTTTTTCTGCTAGTTTTTTTTCTCTACAATAGTTGCTTTTACATGCTACAAAGGTTTTCCGGTTACTAAACTCGTTTTTACCTGCTCCAAAAGTCATTTTTCCTGCTCCAAACCTGCTCCAAATCTTTCTGAGTGAGTGGGAGCCTGTAATATCTACCGTATGAAGTTTTTACCAGGAACAATGCCGTTTTAAAAGCTCATTAATAAAATTTTATGGGAAAATCTTTTTTTTTTACTTATAAAAGTTTTTATAATAATCAACAATAAAAAAATAAATCACATAATGAAATACCAATAATAATAATAAAAAAAAAAAACACTAATTATTTTGCCTTCAAATTCCTTTTAAGGAGCATTTCTTACTAATGTTATATCTGACCTAATATATCAGATATCTTAAAAAATCAATATTTTAGCAGATATTGTGGTCTAAAATATGAGGCATTAGGTTTATTGCCCTGGGACGGGTTGACGTTCCCTTATAAATACGAATTGTTTTATGACTAAAAATTATTATATATGTTCTGATAGCAGTTTATATAATTGCACAATTTTGAATAAATTTATGGACTTGGTAAGAAACAAAATATAAGATAATGTTTCATTTAATAACCTACTTATATGAGAGTTTCTAATTTCATAAATTCTTATTAAAAAAAAAAAAAACTGTTTTGCAGGAGAAGATGGATCCACCTTAGCAAGTCCTTTCTTTCAACTTCCATCCAAAAGAAAGTAAGAATATCACATTTGTAAATTGTAGCCATTTAAGATATAATGTAGTGTGATTTTTAAGTAATATAATTTAATGAATTTCTTTTAATCAATTTTTAAGAAGAGTTACATCAGAAAATAAAAAAAGAGTAAATAAATGAATAAAAAATAAGGGATTTTTCTTTTCCTCCCTTTAATATATTGGTTCTTTTCTGTATTGCAATTAGCAATATAAAAATCTAATCTAATTAATCAGGAAAAGTAAATGATAAGGTAAATCTCAATTGAATATTTCTTTCTCAATTTGTTGTTTCCATGTATTTACTTTTCTCTAAACCTTTATCAACTTCCTTCCAGAAGTGAGTAAGAATACTTGCCATTTCTTTTTATACAAAATTAGTGCTTTTCATTAAAAAAAATTCTTGAAGAGTTAGATAAATTAATAGAATTTTAAATTTCCTGGAATATAGCCAATTTTTTTTTATAAATATTTCTTAATTAAAGACTTTTTCTGTAGGATAATAAATAACATGAAATAATTATTGACATGTTACACATGCTATTCACATACCGTTTAATTGTTAATGTTATGATAAAATATAAATTGCATTCTTCTGAGAGATTTACTTCTTTAAACTGGATTTTTGTTTTCAGTTTGTATTATTGGCTAATACGTTTATTTATTATTATTATTATTATTATTTTTTTTGTGAATTAAATTCATAAAATCTTGGAGGTAAATAAGTCGAAAAATATATCTATATGGTTCATTATTTAGAGGTACAATGCAAAAGTAGTAAAAGGTTAAAAACATTTATTCTTATACTGTTATTCTTCAATTATCTTTTTAATTAAAAGGTACAAAATCTTGTCAATCCATATAAAAAGTTAATTTTGATTCATAAGTTTTTTTATAATCCAGAACAATTTTCACTGGATGTTTAACTGTGTGTGTCAAAATGAAATTAATACTACTAAGCCAGATTTTTATTGCCAATTTATTTTAATTTTTCTTTTATTAAAATTGCTATTAAAAAGTTTTGTGTTTCAATCTTCCTTACATTTAAATGTTTGTGTTTCTTCATCTGTTCAATTTATTCACATTAAACCTATAAAACTGGTAATGTTGGTTAAGTTTTTCAAAACAATTGTATTGATTCAACGTGTTGTACTAGCATCAGCAATTTAGATTTCATGTTATTCATTTCACTGCGTCCTTAAAATTACCAATATGAATTGTTTTTAGAAACTCTGAATATTTCACCAAAGTTAAGTTGCCTATTGACTTTGCCACCATTGAGAAAAACATCATCACAGGTCAGTACAAGAGTGTAGATGCATTTGAAGATGACTTCTTAAGGCTCTTTGAGAATGCTGAAGTAAGTATACTTGGATAATGATTAAGTGTATTATGCTAATATATGAAATTTCATTTTAAAACTAATCATTACTGGCAGTTTAATTTTAATTTTATTTTAATCACTTATGAAACAGATCTTAAGTTATGTAATTTTAACTTTGGTTTGAAAAGAGCTGGTAGTGATATTTTCAACCTTACATTATTTAGATTGACATTTAGTCAAAATGGTCCCTAAAGTACCTTTTAATGAGGATGGATTTTTTTTTATTGTTGGAAATAGCATACTAAAATTAATTTCCAGTTCCATTTTTTTCCTTTTCATTTTTGAAATTCAAATAAAATAAGAGCCAACCTATAATAAGCAATTAATTTGTTAGATATGTTATTTTTGTCATATGAATACTTTGAATTTTTATTAACTTTCAAATGTCTGTCTTTGAAGCAGTTATGTTCCTGGCTGAAATGTGTATGGAGTTATTTACATGTTTGGAGTTGTACGTGGTTGAGAAACTTTTTTTTTTCATTTTTAAAAACAAGCAAAGTTGCAGATGCATTATTGTCTGTAATTTTGTGTATTACATTTTTTTTTACTTTGATGCCAAGGCATTTTTCTGTTGCTTCTTCTCAAAACTGCTAATGATTAGGTTGTGGCTGAGGTTATTCATATCAGGTATTTTATTCAATGTACAGTTGTAAAAGATAAAAAAATTCACACGAGTGGTGTTTTTCATGTTTGCCTCTTACTAAATGTTAAGAATGTGCAAAAAAGAAAGGCCTGCTAAGCATGCCAAAATCCATAAAAAAAATATTAAGAGTGATTTTATCAATGTTACAGTACAGAGCCAAACATGACCATTAATAATCACTTTTAAGGGAATCTCAATAAACAGCAATTGTATAGATGTCATAAACCAATCCCAAGAAAGCTTGTTTCTTTCTCCTTTTGTTTATTTAATAATGAGTCACTTTAAAACGTTTTAAGGGATTTGTTTAAAACTCTTTTAGCATATATTCAGAACATCCCTAAGGTATGAGTTGGCTAAAAAGATACTATTTTTTTTTATGTTGGTACTTTTAAAATGTTGAAAAGTTCTTGATTTTAACTAATTTTTTATTTAAATGTTAAAATTAGTTTCGGGTTTTTCTTTCATTTCAAACTTCTGTATTTTAGTTTAGTATTTCAAATATTGTTTGCTTATAAGAATTGCAGTTATATAGCTAACTCATAGTTAATGCTGCATTTTGATATTCAAGAAATAATTAATGGAAATAAGATTTTTAATTTTAAACTTGGTTACTTTACTTTTTGAAAACTCTAAACCCAAATGCCTACAAAAACACAAGTTAAGTTGTTAAATTGCTTCTTTTTTTTTTTAATTTTTTTTTTTATAAAATAAGATATTTCTGCTTTACAATTAGTTGGTATTACTTTTGAAAATGATTTAACTTACAAACAATTGAGAAGAGCTTATTATTGGTTATTGCTTAATCTGGTTAGAGTTGGATATCAATTATTCGAATATCAATCAACAAAAACTATTCCAGTCTGCAAATTCAAAAAAGTTCACTTATTTTTATTAAATTTTAGGCCTACTTTAATGTAGTTTTACTTAATGTAAAATTATTTTTAAAACATAATAAAAATATTTCCATATTTGTGTTTAATATTACTGTTTCTTTGTGAATTGCACCTACAACACTAGTAAATTTTCTTTCGTAAATGAACAGTTATCTTAACATCCTTTTCCCCAGTTGTTGCGGATTACTGATGCTCTACTGTAGTTAATTAGGAATGAATTTTTGCCACTAATATTCATCATCTATAAGGATTCAAAAAGTTTTAATTACAGATTAATCAAATAGTTGTTTAAATATATACATGGTAAAATTTAGTAGCAAAACTTAAGTATTCAGCTAATACTCTAAATAATTAAAAGAAGGAAAAGTATTTTAATTTTATTAATAGAGTTTTAATGCAGTTTTGAAATTTGTTGTCTTTAAAACTAAATTTTAACTATTTATATTTTCAGGAGTACCATGGTAAATCATCTGAGATAGGGCAAAAAATCACCCTTTTGCGAAAAGTGTATGACGGTGCTAAAACAGAGGCCATGATTCTTTTCGAAGATATTCTTGGAGACTCAATGTCTTCTGTGTTTGCATCCTCTAAAACTGATGGTGTGTTGATTTTAGTTTTAACAGTTAATAATATTTCTTGCATTACTATGAATAAAATATACTATTTTTTTAAAATGTTACTAATGGGATAGTTGCCCTTTAATTTAAAAAAGTGAATGTTTAAAAGTAATAGTCAGAGTATCGGAAGTCGTTCACTTGAATAAGATAAAATATAAAAGAATACTTATCCAGCACAGGTTGACATTGAAAGCTGGTATTCACAAAAATGAAGTATCTCAAACAAGTTTTGTTGAAGAATACAATTCAGTTGGGCTTTAAATATCTCTATTCACAATGTTATAAATTACGAAGATAAAATGCGTCTAGAAAAAGAGCGAAGTTCATCTTCAAACGATAAAATAGCAACTTTAAACGGTGAAGAGCGAAGAGCAACTTGATTCTAATAAAACAACCCATTTAAATACCTTCAAAAATGACAGTCCAGGTCAAAATCTGAAACACTGACGTCATGGAATGCTAGCACTGCAATATACGTAACATAACGAAAAAATCACAAAACTTAAACACAGTGTAATTGCCTGTATTTTGAGTCATGAATTGTTGAGAACCAGGGATTCCCAACAAAAACAATAGTTTTTAATTCATGGTCTCTATTGTATTGATAATAATGGCATGCTTGACACTGTGCCAATTTTAAATTTTGATACAACCTGATAAAAAATGGCCCTGTTTTACAATTTTTGCTCCAACCCTACAGCATTTTTTTTTTTTTTTTTAATTTGGTGTATGTCTCAGTTTGGCTGAAAATAGCCAACATTTCCAAGATGATTCATCAGCAATTGTTATACTTATTATAAAAATCTATTTAAATCTATTCAAATTTTGATTTAAACTTATACAAGGTAGAAACAAAATGTGATTATTCCTGTCACAAAGTTGATAAAAATATGAAATTAACTGATACAAAATTGGGTTTTGACTGATATGAACCTGATACTAAATCTGATAAGAAAAAAAAAATCATATTTTAAAATTGGCATCTGAATTAGTTTGTGTGCTATAAATTTAAGCAATAATTAATAAAGTGCATTATTATAATGGTACAGACAACCAGGAGTAGTCAGGGAAATTTATTTCTCTTCTTCCTGGTTACTTTGAAGTTGAAATTTCATGCGTCTGTATAAACATTTTTGCAAGATCCTGATTTTGTGAATTTTTTATTAATTTTATTTTTAAAGTTCAATTTCTAAATTGATGGAAAATCTTAAAATTTTTAGCCAAAAGAAAATGTATTGTAAGTCAAAGAGGGAATTTTGTTTCTCAGGAAAACATTAAATTTGATTAAATTTACTTATATATATCAAGTATTATTTTGAAATTATTATTTTTCTCTAAACCTAAATTTTTGTGAATGGTCTAATTTTCAGGCACAAATTTTTGTAAAGGGTCACTGAAAGCACTGAAATTTCTTCTAAACACTCTTTGGTACATTAAATAAAAAGAACAATATGAAATTTACTCATAAAATAATATTGTAACCATTATCTTTTATTTCAGAAAATAAAACTGAAGAGGATGATGAAGTGATTAGATGCATTTGCAATATCTATAAAGATGAAGGCCTTATGATACAGTGTGAAAAGTGCTATGTAAGTATTTTCTATTGTCCTCTCTAGATAATATTCCTATAGTCTTTGCATTAGTCATGTCATAACTTCTCACTTATATATCAATCTGCTCTTCCAATCTGTAAGCATATTCATATACTTGAATTTGGGAATATTACTTGTGTCTTAAAATACAAAACCAGTCAGCTACATTACAACATTAGAATTTCACTCAGTTTATTTCCATTAGTTATATTTGAAATGTGTTAGAGCATTATAGTACTTAAAGGCATTTCATAGATCCCGTCCTTTTTTTTTTAATATGCTAAAAAATGTGTTTGATATTTTCCAACAAGTATGAAAAAAGTTTATCAAGCTGTTTTAAAAATAAAGAAATGCTACCTTTCAAGAAAAAACAATCTTCAAAATTGAAGTGTGTTAATATATAGTTTTTTCTCTTGTTTTCATAAAGATCTAAAAATAAGGGGGGGAGGGGGTATCTATAAATTTAGTTGATAAAATGCTCTGTATTATACCTATCTAAGTAAATCTATTTAGGGATGTTTTTGTTATGAGTTGCACATCCTCTTAATGAATATTGTGACTTCATTCGAAAATAGGCATTTGTTTGGTATTAGCAGATGAATTTAACTATAATTAATTTAGGCAAATTCAATTTTAGTCATTGTAAATTGAAAATAAATGCAATAAGTTGTTGGGAATGTTAGTTTTAGTTGACACTCTTAAGGAAGGCACTAAAGGCATACTTCAAATTTATTTCTTTTCTTTATTGCATATTTGCAATTGTTAATAATTAAATTTGTTGATGATAACTGTTGAATATAAATGGTAAAGATCCTCATATTAATTCAAATGAGCTATATCCATTTTTAAATATTTTAAATTGCTTTGTTGTATTTCAAGAGACCATGTAATTTTTTTTAGTTTCTAATTATGAGTATAATCTATGTATTTACATTATGAGGAATCAGCACCCTGTCTATATTCTATAAACTAAATGCTTCATTATATTAATCTTATAATCTGCAGAAGTATTACTTAAAACGTATGAAATTTTTACTCAATTATGGCATCAGTTATGAAAAAATATAAAGAAGCTTATAAGAAAAGCTTAAGGAAAAAAGAACTTGTTTTTTTTTTGTTATTAATTTTTATAAAAATCCTTTTAAATAAAATTTAAAAAAAACTCATTTTTTTTTTCATTACTGTTGTTCTACTTGTTTAAAAGTTTCAAATGTATTAAACCAATACTTCTTCAAAAGTTGTGCTAAAAAAATGATGCATAAGTTCATGGTTGCCGATCCCTCTTTAAAGAATGTTATCACTTTATTCAAACGATTTAGTGCTCTTTAAATTACTCCTTTTAGTAACGGTTACTTCTTTATCCCCAGGTCTGGCAACACTGTGATTGTATAGGTGTGGATGGAAAAGTTGAAAAGTATCTTTGTGAACAGTGCAGTGGTATTGAATTGTCTAAGGTAATCAATCATATAATGTTTTTTTTTATGTTGCCAGTAACTTTAAGAAAGACCTCTCTATCAATATGGACCTAATGCTTTATATTTTGGGCCACCTATATCTGCCCATGTATTGACATATTAATGTTTATCTGATATAATAACAATACAGATTACATGTTTTTTTTTCTTTCTTCTTTTTTTTTTCTCTTTAAAAACGTTTTAAGCCAGCCAGCTTAGAAGGGCTTTAAAAAATAATAAATAAGTATTAATTATTTTACCTTGACATTTTGTTAATGAGCCATTATTACTGTTGCTGTGCCTGGTAAAATATTTTATGCATTTTCAAGTAATAATTCAATAGTTATAGTGGCCCAAAAAGTGGTATGGTGTTATGGATCCAGGGTCAAACTGACACCTTTTTAATTAACGAAAAATTTTACAAAATGGAAAAACCCATTGTTTTCAAAAAATCGTAATAAAGTGCACTTTTACTTACTTTAATTACATTAAAAATGTCAATGCATTTGTACCAGACTAAAAAATGTAGCTGACAATTTTTAAAGCAAGAGTATGCTATAACATACATTATATTTCTTTAAAAGATGTTTTAAATTGAAAAAGGTATATGTTAAGTAATCAGGTTTAAGCTTATTTAAAATCAGTTTAAAGCTAATTGTATTGTTCTGTTATTGTTAATTCTACCTAGAAATATGCTTTATTAATTGAAGAATGAACAAATAATTTTTCTTATTTTAAACAATTTTTTTAATTTTTTTAAAAACATGTTCATAGTATGACCTTTCTTTTATTTATGACAAGAATTTAAATAAAAGTTGTGTGGCACCTTAAACTCTTTTTTTTTTTCATGAATACTCTTTGTAATTGAAATAAAAGCACTAGCTTAGTTTAAACTTTTACTGTTAATCTATTAAAATCAGTCATGAAATTAAGTTTTGATCTAAAAAGTCTCAAAGCAACACCATTATACCAATCTTAAATTGTATCATTTTAGGAGATATTAATGGTGCCTCGTCCTCATTATGCCAATCCTGAGTGTCAATACTATCTAACAATGCTTCTTGGTGGACTTCAAATCAAACAAGGTATGTAGAATAGATACTGACATTTATAGTGGTGTTACTTGAGATTTTAGAGTTTGTACACCTCTTGAAAATCTGTAAAATGTACTGGAAATATTTATTTTTCTGAATCATGAAGTTTACTTTGGATCGATGGGAATTTTAGATTTAGCATGATATCAATGATTACCAATCACCCTGTAAAAATCGTATATTATAGCCATTAAAAAGAATGGTGTGATGTGCAGTTCCTATCCCTCTTTTTACTTTTGCCATCAAAGTTAGCATGTTTGGTTTGTTAATTGTTCAGTTTATGACTGCTGCGACTTTATTCTTTTGTGATCACATTTTTTTTTTATTATGCTTAATGTCTTCCTGCTCAGTGCTTGAAGTAGTACACTTCCTTTTATTGTGATCGCATGTTCAATTTTCTTAAATGGAGATTACAGGGATGATAGTTTTCCTCCTTTTTGGTTTTTTATGTAACATTTTCCATCTCTTTGTCTCTCTTTTAAGGATCTGTATTTTTTTTTTTTTATCTGAACCAGTTTTTCCTGCAAAAAGTATACTTTTCCTCATGTCTGAACTGAAGATTTTCCCTCTTAGCTCCCCTTTCCTCACAGATTATTTCACTAACTAATAATATTTGAAATGTAATTATTATATAGTATGAGAAATTTCATTGTATATTTAAAATTATTGAATCTTCCTTCTTGCATACTTATTTTGTAGATTTTTTGTGTATTCCTTCTGGGAGCTTTTTTAACGAATTTTTGGATTTCCTCCTTTTTGCTCTCTGATCACTCTCATCCCTGAGATTAGTAAAGTATATGAATTTCATTGTGTCATTCACCCAGCGTTTTTTTTTTTTCTTCTTTTTTTTTCTTTCTAGTCAGATTACTGAAAATAGGAACCTAAAAAATATGTTGGATATATTTTTTTCTTCATCATCCAATGTTGCTCACTGGATAGGTTTACCATTTTTTAAACTTTTGCTCTCAATTTGTCGTAATTTTTATGTCAAATTTTTTCATCTTTCAATATTATTACTTCAATTCTTTCAGGTTCGATTATAACTTTTTTCTCCTGTTAATGTATAATACAGGCATTATTTTTTAATTTACATTTTACTGCTGCTAAATAATCGGTTGATTTCTTACTGTAACATTTATTTTATTTACTGCGACACAATCATGATATTGCAGGGTTTCAACCTTAGAATTAGAAACTTTTACCAATTCTATGTGCAGATTTTTGTATATGGTGTAGCTTTAATGTTATTTGATTAAACGAGATCCCCTCCCCTCCAAGCTCCTCTTTATAGTCCAACTCCGCAATAAAAATTATTTCAATAAAAAAATTTAAATTTGAAGAGTATATAAGTAATACAAAAATAAATAAGTTTGAAGTTGATTATGGAACTGTTAATAATCTGTGTGATTTTTTTTTCACCAAGGTGATTGTGTGTACTTGCGTCGAGACAATGAAAATTCCTCGCATTCTCCAAATGAAATTGTTCAAGAGCAGATTGTTGCTCAGGGTGTGGAGTCCAATGATGCAGCTGCAAGGGAAAGCTTGCGGAGCAAGAAAACGGAAGATCTGGATATATTCAGGATAGAAAGGCTCTGGAAGGATGAACAGTAAGTGATTATACTTTCTAAAATATTTCAGATTTTTAACTAAGGTTTGCTATTGTCAATCTTTCTTCGCTCTGTATAATCTTCCGTGTTTATGCAGATTTCCGCGTAAATGCTGAATTTTTCTGAGAAGTTTCGTTTTTTATACAATTTTCTTATTTTTAGTGGACTTAATGGGGCTATTTGCTTAAAAGCTATATAACAAAAAAAATTGTGGCTGCGCCACTGTTTTGCTCACTCATTAGTACACAAATATATTCTTATTTAATTGTTTTTGTTTAAGAAATAGAAAGAATAACAGAAGCTCGTAAATTTGAAGGAAACAAAAGTTTTTAATTATTGCAGCATGTATTCAAAAACTGTGTTTCTTGATATTTTTTGTGAAATTAGACAAAAAAAATTTAAATATTAATTCTGAGGAAATTTAAAACTTTAAATTGTTGTTGAGTTATTATTAAATTTAGAGCCATTGCCGTCTCTATTTACAGAAAAAAAATGTGAAAAGTGAATGAAAATTGCCCAATATTTTTTAACTTGTTTTCAAGGCCTTGAAAGTACTTGAAAATATGTAGAGGTCCTTAAAAGTCCTTAATTTTTGCTGATGTTGTATGCCTAACTGCAAAATTTATAAAAATACAACTCGGACTTGCTATCCCCGCATGACCACCACTTATCTGGCCGACCAAACTGTATAGTGGTTAGCGTACTAGCTTCTAGACCGCGAGGTTGCGGGTTCGAGTCCCGTGTTGGCATGGGTGTTTGTAAATGTATGTTGGCTTGTCTAATGACGAATGTTTCGGCGCATTATAGCCCTCGTGTTGCTGAAGGCGCCAGATAATCTGAAAACAACCAACCAACCACCACTTATCTGCACCGTATCGGAATTCTCCAACATATTTGTATTTCACATCCACCAACTTGTAACTCTTTTGGTCGAATATACTTTATTAAAAATTTATATGATACCTGAAAACAAAAATTTCAAAGGTCCTTAAAACATTATTTAGGTCCTTAAAAGTCATTGATTTTCATTCTGTAATTTGAGTGGGAACACTGAATGGACATTTATCTGAAAATACCTTCTCAAACATAAGATAACTTGTTATTGTAAACCTTAACTGCCAATTCATAACAAACACACACTAAATGCAATCTTGATTAGTGTCCTATGGCAAAAGGTAAAAATAGAACACTTTAAGAATCACTTTGATATTTGTCTGTCCAAAACACTTGCAT
The DNA here is from genome assembly GCA_963978545.1 of Linyphia triangularis. Taxonomy (NCBI): domain Eukaryota; kingdom Metazoa; phylum Arthropoda; class Arachnida; order Araneae; family Linyphiidae; genus Linyphia; species Linyphia triangularis. The sequence continues at coordinate 43,307,180 of OZ021730.1, read as the reverse complement.
TAGAATAATATTGAAACTAATTTGATGTTTTAAATAAAATTTAGTGCAAAATCTAGTGAAAATATGGAAAGATAAGAAAATCTAATTTTTAAAAAATATTTTTTAAATTTTGTTTCCAGGTGTGAAAAATAAATTCTTTAGTAACTTTTGGAACCAGATAGCAATTGAGAATGTTTAAAAGGGTATATTGTGTGTTGCATGATATAAATTTTATCGACAAAATATCTAATTAGCTGTTACAAAATGCCCTTCAGTATGACTGGTTAGTAGGAAAATTATTTTAGTTTTCAAAATATACTTGATTCAGTGAAATAAATTCAAATGTTTAAATTAAAGCTAATTTTAAAAACAGTTTCATATCCAGGTAAGTTAATGTAACCTTTTTTCTGACTGCTGCTATCGTCCAAATTTTCTTTCTTTAGTTCCAATATCTTCAAAACTTCAAATGGGTTTTTAAAACAATATTAAGAAACAAATAAAGTGTTTGTTCCAATAACTATTAAAGACTTAATGGCTAATTCTATGTAAAGTAGTCACTGCCAAATAAACTTTTATTGAAATATTCTTAGTGTTGAATGAGTCACTACTTTAAATACCTTATTTTAGAATTTTGTATGAATCTGATGTTAAGTTCTTTAAAAAGATGCTAAATTATCACATGCATTTTATGTCTGGGGAAAAAAAAGGTAGTATGATGTTACATGTTATAAAAGGCTTTTATAAAATCAATGTTCATGATTCCATAAAACATATTTTTAATTCTCTTAATTATAGACAGATATTGCGATACTTTGCTTATGCATAAATTAACAATCAAGAGTAGAGGGTAAAAAAAAATGCCATCTTTTATCATATTTTACATACCACGTTTCTTCTCATATTTATGTACCAAACAAAATTACATGGTTTCAGGTGAAGATGAAACAGAATTTTTAATAATTTTCATTTTAAATCTCTGAAATAAATTTCATCCAAAATCTGGCTCAGTTAAAATTCTTTGACACTATTCTGTTGAATTTAACCCTATGCATTTTTGAGGAAATATACCACCAACCTGGTCTGGTAACATTAAAAAATATGTTAGTAAATCAAAAAATTTCTAAATTGAAGCATTTTTTGTATTGCTTCAACTCTTTAATAACTAAATGATTTTAAGATTACAGCTTTATATTTGTTTCTTACTTTCAAAGTTATGAAAATTGAGAGAATTGTCTTTTTTTAGGAATAACAGATTTGTGTTTGGCCACCACTATTTACGTCCTCATGAAACATACCATGAACCCTCCAGGAAGTTTTTTTCAAATGAGGTATGTTTATATATTTTCTCGTTTATCATATTTGATTAACTAAGCAATTTCATTAATATTAAAAATTTCTTTCTTGCAATGTTTTTATAAAGGTAATGTTTGGTTTATTTTGCATTTAAAACTTTGATTGCATTAAAATGCACTCTTTTTAAAGTAAGTTAAGAATTCGAAATATAAGTTAATTTCTTTATTATTGTATCTTTCTTTTTATGAGTTAAATTCCAAGTTAGTATGATTTGAAACATTACCTACTTGAATTAAGCTAGTTATTTGAGTTGATAGTGTTCTCTTTTTTTTTTTAATTTTCTTTTTTATATACTAACTGTAAATGTCATTTTTAATACAGATATGTTATTAAAGGTAATTAATTCCTAATTTTTAATAATTTCATGGGTAAACTTTAGTTTTCAATGCTGCAATTCTTATTCTGATATTTTCTAAATTTAACCTGGAAAGTTTACAAAAATATCTGCATTACTTTTTAAAAATTGGAGACTTTTAACTTAACCTTTTCATATGGGCCACATATATAGTATAGTTAGAGGCTCTTTATTGGGTCTGTCTTTAAGGGAAAAAGGGCATTCTCAATATTAGAGACCATGGAGTTGTTCCTTGGCTATTGTAAGGTACCAGGAGTGGTACAATGCAGTTGTTCTTTATTGAAGGTAATCATTCACACCTCTTTTCAAAACTAAAGGAGTTAAGAAAACAGGTGTTCCTACATGATACTGAAAGTTTAGTTTTTCTGTTCTTTTTAGACTTCTCAAAGTAAGAAAAAAACCTTGAAACTATTTCTTATTTCATTTTCAAATATTTCTGATGTTGATCAGATTGGCTTAATACGTCTTAACCATTTAATATTTTCTTTACTTATATACTACAGTCAATCAGGGTAACTTTGAGCCATAGGGTGTAACTTTGCGCCACCTCCTAGTTTTCAGTATTTTTGGGTTTAAAGAGCTGCTCATGATCCACTGCTGCAAACTGCTGGCAAGATTATGAAATTGGCTTTTTGCTTGATGGTTTAATAAAAGAATTGACAAAATAGTACATAATTTATTTGGCCATTCAGTTGTTTTTCTGGAGTACTATTTTCAAGTTCCATTTTAATGCTTATTTGAAGTTTATGTAAATCAACTAATTTATGCAAGAAAGTATCAACTTACCACTTTATCAGCTATATAATTTTCTGAAAAAAGAGAAATTGTTAGTAGCTGAGGTTTATTTATTTACTAACATTTAATAAAAAGCAAAAAACCAAGGCACTATCATTTTACCACATATTCAGTGTAACTTTGAGCCGGTTCAAAGTTAGGCTGATGACAGTGTGCAATGTATACACTGCACATATAATTCATATTTTATTCTAATTTATTTTTGTTTGCTTTTAAATACATTTATATACATACAAATGCAATTTAATTTACAGAATCTTCACTTGTATGCAAAATCCGATAAAATGAAAATGTTGGGAGTGAATTCAAAAAGTACCTAATTATATTAGAAACACGTTCACAGAATTAAAAAAAAAAAATCTGCCGACCTGTAATGGTTGTAAAAAGCTTTTCAGTTGAGTAAGTAAAAAATCTATATGCACAAAAAATAAATGATAAAGAAATATGTATAGCAAGGATATGATGGGATTGTCTAAAGTCCTCTACCATATGAACTCCTTGGAGATAGCAAGAGTAAAAGTCCTACACTAGATGACACACCTAAAGGTTATGTGGTTAGAGCTCAGGCCCTGCATGCCAAATGTTCCGGTTTCGAATCCCGGGTTAGTCATGGATGTTCGTTGTAATTCGAAATCTACGTTAAGCTGTAGGTCGTTGAGCGTATAAACCAACCAACCTGAACTAGATGATGCAGGTGACAGTGTATGTACAACACTGTCATTTTCGGAAGAGATGAAAGTTGCACAATAAGGACATGGTAAAGGTTTTTACTGCTCAAATTGTTGGGAAAATGTTACTGAAAAGTCAGAGGTTGTTCGAGTGGTGGCTGTTAAACACATGAATGAGGCAGGAATTTTATACACAGAGCATGCAAGTATTTTAGATTTTGGTAATGGCATATGCAAAGTTTACAACTACGTAATTATTCAATACGATGGAGAAGTGTACCCAGACCAAATTGACTTAAAAGACAACGTGATATTTGGCGGTTCATGAAAAAATCTGGTGCATATTGGAAATGGCCCAATATCAATGATGATCTGTGGTATGAAAAAGTAGGCGTGTTTAAGAAATTATCACCAGAAATTATTATTCCAGCTAGAACACTGGTGCCTGGTTAGAATCCCGGATTAGGCATGGACGTTTGTTGTGGTTCGGAATCCAAGTTAAGCTGTAGGTCTCGTACTGATTAGCCATTACAGTGCATGAAAATAGGTCGTTGAGCGTACAAATCAACCAATCCAGCTAGAACACGAGAATAAGTTTTCCATATCAATGATTCTTTCTTTGATGCAATAACTATTAATCTAAAAAATGCCAAAGTGAAATTTTATGAAGTTTGAACTTTGTTTTTAAATTATCATACTATTTTTAACAATAAGAGTGGAATATTTGTATTTGTGTCACATTGTGACTTGCAAACACCATAGTACTTAACTAATAGCATAAGGGCGGCCTATCAGTTTTATTATTTTCTATTTATCTTTTCAATTTTTAATTGATAAAATGAGTTTATATTTAAGTGAATGAACTGAAGATTGTTTTTTCACTATATTTGTATGTTAAAACTGAATAATAAATAGGGTTTTTTTGCAATATATTCATGTGATTCGTTATCCACTGTTCCTACCTAACATATTCTTTGTGGTGTTATTTAAAATATCCAAACTTTATGATACTGGTAACTGCAGCTGATGATGTTTTAAATACTTATAAACTTAATTTTACTCGTTCAAAGTAGTCTAGACTTCAAGATTGAATAAAAAAAGCTATTTTATTTTAAACTTCTGATAGTGGTTCAAAGTTACCCTGAATCACAGGGTAACTTTGCGCCGGGTTATTTTCCTATTATTTGGTGCTTTCATCATCAGCATTTACTAATTTGTGTAAATTGAATTATAATTTAGGGTTTATTCTTCCATTTTATGCCATTAGGTCGGAAAATATTATTAAAACATAAGTGGGGAAGAAGAAAATACTGAAAATGCGGTTCAATGTTACCCTGATTGACTGTATACACTTTAACTATTTGTATAAGTAATAATTGGAATAGTGAACATGCATTTATACTATTTAATTATTATTGAGCAGTGTAATTTTAAGTGCCTGTATATTTATTAAAATCTCCTATAAATTTAAGGAATTATTTAACTCTTTATGCGAGTTATGTTCAGTTCATTAATGTTAAAAATTGTTTTTCTTTCATATAAACTGATTACTAAAATAAGAAACTACAAACGTTTACTATAAAGTTAAGACTTCAGTACAGAGCAGTTTACATAGAACTAGTTTGAACTGTATATCCCACTTCTGAGGAATTTTTTTTTGTGAGATATATACGAAATCTGTGAATGAGCACAATGAAATTAAACTTTTGCACTTTACTATTGATTATGACATGTACTTTTTTTAATGCTAGGATGTGTTCTGAAGACATCCATTCTTTTAGTGAGTGAAGGTTTGCAAAACAAAACAATGAGGGTTTAATAGCAACTTTTAAAGTTGGCAAGCGTGAGCAGGAGGCAAGGCTCCCTACTTAAGTTTTATTACTTTAAAAAACAACAACATATATTTGAATGCAGTCTAAATCAGCGTTTGCCTCTTTTATTTGAGGCGGCCAGTATGACTTGTGTTGGAGCTTTTCACAGGCCGAATACACCAAAATATGTATCTTTAAATATTATCAATTTAACAATCTAGAGCATTTTATATATTTTTTTATCTTAATATTATCACTGATTTTTTTTTTTTTTCTTGTAAAAAATAATAATTTTCATTGTTAGTAAGTCAAAGTCTAAGAAAGAATTTAATCTTATGTTTCAGTGTCACAATACGACTTGACCTAACTTTTAATAAATATATTTAAACTGTACTTCCAGATTACTTAACGATACTGATCAAAATCGTTCAGTTTATTTTATAATAGAGTCAATGTCTTTCTGAGTATTTGTTGCAGTCAATTTTAATAATTTGTCTTAATGAGATTCAGTTAAGTTATTCCTGTATTTATTCTTGATGAAAAACCGCCTTGATGAAAGCTTCTTTGTATATTTTCTTCAGACACATAGTGGAAAACTCTGCTCTACATAATTAACACATTATTTCAGATAAATTACAATTATGTAAAATAAAAGTTCATACCTTGAAATTTGATTTTTTTTAATCTTTTGTGCTGCCGGCGGGCTGCAGAAAAATCTGTCGCAGGCCAAATCCTGACCACGTAATGGCTAATGCTGGTCTAAATATTTATGTTTTTACAGGTGTTCAGAGTACCATTGTATGAAATAATCCCTCTAAACTCTGTTGTTGGAATTTGCTGTGTACTCGACTTATCAACTTACTGTAAAGGAAGGCCAAAAGGATTCAAGGAGGAAGACCTTTACATTTGTGAATATCGTGTTGATAAAACTGCTCACCTGTTTTATAAAATATCAAAAATTAAGTAAGTGTGTTTGTATTTTACTTTTATGCCTTAACACAATTGCCATGTACAGGGTTAAGATTATTTAGTTTATTTCTCTTTCTTAAATTTTTGTTTTTCCCAAATTATTTGAGATTATCCAAAGTGTAAAAAAAAAAAAATTCTCCAAGAATTATGTAAAATATTTCAATACTGCCATAATAAGTTGAAAAGCTTTAAATCCAAATAAATAGAAATGCATGTTTTAACGCTTTTATGTTGGAAGACGCTTTTATGTTTATGAATTGAAGTTCATATGTGAAAATTCAATTCATGATTAAAAAATGAACAGTTTGAAAACTATTATCCAATATGTTGGGATTATCTAAAGCAGTTCATTTAAAAAAAAGTGCAGGCTAAGTGTGTTTATTTAAAAAGCATGATTTGATAGTACATATGTAAATATTACATGTGAGTTTGTAGATAAAACTTTCTGTTGCAATTTTTTATATGTATGCCTTGTATTTTGTTAGGTATCCTGTGTGCACAAAAAAGTATGCTTTTGAATATTTCGAGAAAAGACGAAATCCAAAAAGAACTTTCTTGGTAAGTGTCTTTCATCTCTGTGTAAATGGGTATTGAAGAGTGTGTTGCTAATGTGTACAAAGGAAAAAAATGTTAATACAATTCCACATACCATATACAATATTTTACGTACAATATACAATATTTTGATTGAAATAAAGCATTTACTGGTTGGTCAACTGCCAAATTCTCTGAATTATTAATATAATTTGGTAATCCTATTTTCAATATCTCTTCAAATAATTTTATTAACAAATTTCGTAATCTGGTGACTAACATATTTTATAGACGTCTTTTGTATTTATATATATTTTTATTTTAAAATTTAGATATGTTAGTAAAAGTTATCATATGTAAATGCTACTGAAGTGAATATAGCAAAATAAAAAGATACACATTTCTAATTGAAATGTTCTTACTTTGTTCTTCTTTCTTTTTTTTTTATGCAATTGAATTTTATTTTGGGAATTTACACTACTGTAAACAGAATGTGAAACCTACAAATATATTCTATATATTTTGTTTAACATAATTAAAATCTATGCCTTTAATCTTTTAGTTTTGTAGTTAATAGCAACTTGTGTTATGCATAGTTTTACTTTTATTATCCTTTTTTTTTAAACTTAAATTTTATTACATTTTGCTTATTTACAAATTTATAATAAAATCTTGATCAAAGTTGTTTAATTCCTTTTCATAAGAACTTTCCTTTGTTCTTTCTTACAGTACTTACATCTATAGGTTAATTACAATTTGAAGATCTTAATTACAATTTGAGGATCTTAATTACAATTTGAGGATCTATTCATTTTTCTGAGTTTGCTTGATTTAATATTTTGCAGAAGTTACATTCATTAGAACTTTTAATCCTTCTACTCAACCCAATATATTACATTGTCTAAAATTTTAGCATTTAAAATATTTTTCCCTGCAGCCGCACACTGTTCCCTCTACGTTCAACAAGAAGAAAGGTGACAAGGGATCTTTGTCTGATAAAAAGAATTCCAAAGGGGATGCCAATCAAAAAGAAGAAAAGAAGAAGCGTGGGGCGCCAAAAGATATTGACACAAGGCTAGAGGAAAGTCCAGAAAGTGTAAGTATTTTCCAAGCAATTTTTTTAAAAAAAAATTTAAGTTAATATAAAAATATTTACTTTAAGTGGATATTAAAGTACTCTAAGGAGTTGTGTCATAAGGCATGACTATAATAAATTCACTAGCTTCCCAGTAACTTATTGTGGTTTTTCGCTTTTAGATGTGCGATAGGTATTTTTAAAAACTTTTTTAAGCCTATATAGGTGCAGAATGCCTCTTTTGATGTGGTCCTGTTCTGTAGCTTAAAACAAGAATTGACAATTCAAATATGATTTATGCACATAGATTTAATGTTAATGAGTTTCATGTGTGTATAATTTTACAAGTTTTTAGTTAGATTAGGTGTAAATTATTTTAGATTTTTGTATGGCTTGTTTCCTTAAATTAAATATGCTTATGTAGTCTTTACTTATTTCGGCATATAGATACTTGAAGTTGCACACATTATTTAAAATCTTCATTTACTGATTTTTACTACTTAGATAAAAAACAAAGATCAGTAATATTTAATTTTTTTAGTATACTTTTTATTTTACACCATTTGGGTATAAGTGTGCGGTAGCCATCGCTTAATGAGTACAATAATAAATTCAGGAAATTAAAGGTGGCTTGTGGCCAGTGCTGGTCACACTTAGTAACTATGGATTATGGAGTGCTAGTACAGAGTGGCTACAGAACCTGGAAATCAGCAAAATGTCAAGGAGCTTTCTGTATCTGGGAAAATCAGGGAATTTTTAAAATATCACAAAAATCAGGGATATTTTCAGGCATGTTTTCTAGTACATCCGTATTTTGGCGCCATTTTTTTCGGAGATTTGTGGTGGTAATCGTTAGAAGTTTAATGTTACGAAATAATTTAAAGTTTGCATTACTACCAAAACTATTTTAAAAAATTGACATGTTATCTTTTTAGCATACATGTTGTATTTGATCAGGGTGTCTACAAATCTTGAAAGCTAGATAAATTTTAAAAAAGAGTTTGCCGTAAAATCAGGCTATTTTTAGACTTCATGTACCTTTTTAACCCGAATTTTGTGGCCATCTTGTTTAAGCTGTATATTACACACTTAAGTATTGAATACATTTGCGATTATGTAAGGCGTTCAATAATGAGTTGTCTCATAAATGGCAACTAAATTCATTTTTCCAACTACAAGTATTCTCATAGTTAGCAGTAAAAATGTTTACCTAATGTATGATTTTTTATCAGTTCTCCTTATGTTTGGCTTCCCATGTCCCTATATCTCTAGAAACATCTATCTTATCTTCTACAACAGTCAGTTTGAATAACTGTCTCTCTCTCCCCTTACAGCGTGAACAGAAACGAACCCACCTGAACCAACTTCTCCTCCAAATGTTGGGCCGCATGCCTTGCAAACAGACTGTCGACCTATCCTACCTCCTAGAAGGTGGACTGGGCAAGAGGATAAGACGCAAGGCGGCACTCAGCTGAAAGTGAGCGTTCGCCCTTTTGTTGGCGAACTTTTGCATCTAGAAGTCACGCATCAGTCGAAACTGAGATTGTGGAGACTAGGCGTGATGTGTACATAGAACACTGCTTTTAATGATGCGACTCATGTTTCGGTCGGGACCGTTGGGCTGTGTATGGAACTGAAATGGTCACTGGTTATATTGAAGCGCATTGTACTGATCTATGGGACAAGTGGCAATAATGTAGTTAGCCATATAAGAAACTTGCCATTTTTAAAACTCTTATCGTCACTCATATTATCCTTTTCCTTTAAAAAAAATCAATATCCCTTACTTAATTTTCATTTTTAAAATCAATGTTTTTACTGATTTTTGTATTCAAACACTTATAAGGAGTAATTTTTTAAAAATAGTTAAGTAAACTTAATAAATTTGATAGTTAACAGGGTTGACTTCAACCCAAGAATTAGGAAAACTGGAATCGACAGGACAAATTTAAATGACCCGAAAAATCAGATAAAGTAAAATTGATAATCAAACTAATTTTTCCAAAATGATCTAGTAAGTTCCTGAAGAAAATAAGTAAAACTAATCCATAGGTAAAGAATAATTTCCTGAACGCATAAAGCACAGTGCAATTCAATAGGCAATGTGAAATCATTTGCCTCATAGATCTTGAAAATGTATTTCTGCACAATTCTACAAAAATCTATATTCTCCATCAATAGACCTATGCAATCCAGTTTCTACAATTTAGCTCAGCGGTGAAGGACTGCCTGGTAATGGAGCAACTTCCGATCAGACGTGATATGTACAGAAGTAGAGGTTTAGTATCAAGACCATGTGTTTTTAAATGTGCAAATGCAACCTTGCGATGGAACTCACAGCTGCGCTTGGGTTTAGGGTATGTGTTTGATAATTTGTATAGAAAAGCTGCAGAAAGATTGAACTTAATCTATCAAATACTTAAAGAATTCTAAGAAATCAATAATTTCTGATGGGGCAATTATTAAGGAATATAGACCTACTCCTTATTTTTGAAGTATTTGGTGGGTGAAGATCAATTCTTTGTAGTGATGTCCTTTTTGTTCAATTGAAAAATTTATTCTTTGGCCAGTCAATGCTAAAGGCCTTGTATAGATGTTCAAATGTCGTGCCTATTCTTCAGTCAGCATTGAAATTTGTTTGTCATTTGCTATTTCAATTTTGCTAGAGCTTTTTTTTTTCTAATCTCTATTTGATATTGTGTAGGTTCTTGTATCATAACGATAAATTGTAAGACAAAATTAAATAATTGTTGATGTTTTGCAGCTTTAATTAAGAAATGGAAGTTAGTTTTCCTTTGAAAAGACAATTTTTTTTTATGTTATCTACTTTGTCATTTTCAATGATTTTAAAATTAATCGAGCCATATTCATTTTGATACCCTCATACTGTCATAGTAGACAGGCAACTCATCTTACCTAAAATTGATGGCAGAGAAATTGACAGAAACTATTATTAGTGTTGCATTTTGAATTTAAAGTCATTTTAACTTATAACTTGTCAGCATTGCATGTAGGTGTGACCTTGGACCTTCCTGATGACTCTTCCCAAGGCCATGCATATAGCCCACAGCGCAGCAATGTAAATAGCCAACAACAATCATTAGGAGACATCTTTATGCAAAGAGGATTCAGACCATAAACAGCTAGAAGTTAGTCTTCATCTTAATGGCGCTTTCATTAATCACACCCATCATATAATCATTAAGGGCATTCCAATGTTATCCAAGAGGACAATCCAACTCGATTTTTTCAGGGAACTATATTTAAGGCATAAATGTTGCGTCAAAATTGATTTATTCAGTTAAACTAGTAAAACCATGCCAAAAAGCCTATAGTTAGTTAAAAATTAACTTAATTTCTTCAGTTCAGGACTTTACCTTTATTTTGATTCTTAGATCAGGACAAACAATGTTCTTAGAATATATCTGTAGATGAAAAAATTCAAATGTACTTCTTCTCAGTGAAAAGTTTTATAAATAATAATTATAACTTGTATACACCATTGCTAAAATTGTGTACAAAAATTAGGTTGGATTGACTGATTCATAGTAGCGGAATGCCAATCAAATATTTTAGTGTTTGTTTTGTCCTGTATTGTAAGTAAGCCAGGAATTAACTGTAAGAAAGGTTGAGTGTTGATTTTATCTTATGATTTACAAATGTTGCATTTTGATTTTTTTTTTTTATGATTTGTTTGTTACGTTCTGCACATATTAATCTTTTATGATTTTTATATTGTAAATAATAGATTTTTAATCGGATGTTTTATTCAAATGGAAAATTGATCCTTTTCCCTTGCGAGGCAGTTATGTTTCGTGAAATCTATGCAATGCGATATTTGTCTACAATCTTTTAAAACTAATTGTGCAAAAGAGTTCTGTATTCGAGTCTGCTAGCTACTTGATTGGCTAACTTTTATTGCACCGGAAAAGTTGAATATATATTGATACTTTTGCTAATATTATGTATCAAATTGTATAGTACCCTAGCAAACTCATTTGATTCGTTATTTAGAGTTGTTTGCTCATATCTTTCAGTAATTTTCATTGGTTAATTGTAATGTGAATTGGCTATAAATCAATGCATTGAAGGAAAAGTATATGCAAGGATATATTCAAAAGCTTGATTGACTTTTAAATTTTTTAGCAGTTGGTATTGAAAAAAAGATGTTTGAGGTTTTGGTGTTGTATTGATAATTGTGTACTTAATGTATTAAGTTGCATAGCTATAAGATGTATTTAATCAGCGTATTCTATTGCTTGTGGATAAAAGATTTGCTATAGGTATAAAATTACGAGTTATAAAATATCTTTTTTTCCCTTATGAATTTAAGTTAGGTTGCATTCTAGAGTTCGTAGGCTACTGAAAATATGGATTCTTAACAAATATTTTGGTTAATTGCTTTTGGATCTTATGTTTTTATTCATATGGCATTGACTCTTGACTGTTACACTTCAATTATTTTATTCTTTTTAAAACTTAATGTCAAATTCATGATTTAAGTGCCAATTTTAATTTTATTCATATTTAGTTTAGTACCTTTCAAATGTAAAGTATAAAGATAATCACTAACTTATATTTTGTGTGTATATAATTTTTTTTTTTATCTAAAGCAAAAAAGTATAGTTTTTTCTTGTATTCATATAAATTTCTTCCTCAAGTCAGAGTCACTATATTTTAAAAATTTCTTTGTTCCCATTGTTGACTTTAACATTATTATAATTTGACTATAAATTATTAACTGTATCTAAAAATTAAATTAAAAATCTGTTAATATTACCGTTTAGTGGCACACTGTTTTTTATTATACAATTTAAAGATTTTTTTTTTTAAATTTCGGAATATAAATATTTTTTGCTGTATGTTCTATATAGAAAGCCTTCAGTTGCTTACATAATACTCTGTGTTCTTTAATTTTCTTTGCTGTCAGAGTTTGGAATATTACCATAAAAATGGGTTAAAACTAAAAATTCTTTAATCCGTCAGTTTAAGTAATTCTATGACTTTCTAAAGTGATTTTATTCCTCAGAAAAGAAACACCACTTTGCTTTTTTAAAAACGTATAACTATTTTCAATAAAATGTAATACAAAAGCATTTTTTTTAATGTCACAAATTCTTGTGATAAAATACAGCTAATCACTTTAAAAAAAAACACGAATAACTCAGTCTTTTGAATAATTTGTCATCTTGCTCATCCTATGCAGGAACCTATGAACAGATATTTGTTTTCCAACTCGTCTTTTTATGATTTATAAATGGCAAGTTTAAATTTGTTAATTGTTTTTAAACTAGAAGTATTTTAAATTTTTTTATTTGTGGCATTAAGTTTGAGTTGAGTGTGCAATAAGCAATTTTAATTTTGGCACTAGAAGATATTAAACTAGTCATAGTGTATTTTAAATATATCGGCAAAAATGTGTTTTGTGGGAGATTGTTGATCTTATTCATATCGCCAACAGTTGATATTTTTTGGATATCATCAGGAACCAACAATCAGTAATTTATGAAGGTTACGCTTTCTAGTAATAAGAAAACTATACAATTTTTGTAAATTGTGAGCGATTAATTATCCTGTGCCAGACATCTATTTTAATGCAATAAAAACAGGAATTTCTCATTCAAAACATCAGTGCAAAAGTGGCCCTTCATTTTTTTAGATGTTTTATACATATTGATGGTCAAATTATTTCCCTTATTTTTGAGAGCTTTTATATATCTTTCTCCGTTAAATGTCAACCAGAAAAATTGGTTAATGGCCCAGAAACTCATCTGTAAAGGTTTTGAATTTTCTACATATAAATTAAATTTTTAGGTTTGATTTGTACCACAACATATAATTCAGGAGTGTTGCACTTGCTCTAATTCTCCATTTCTACTTCAAAACTGCTCCATTTTAACAATTTTAACATAGAAGTACACATATTGTTCAATGCTAACTCGGCCGATATTGAAAGCAAAACTTGGCGAGTTTGAGGGCATATTATATTTTGAGTTAACTATTAAATGATATTGAATCACTTCAAATTATAAATGATCAATATAATAAGCTATTTTGAAAAAATGGATAAAATCTTCAGAAAATTACTTTTTTGTTCTGAAATTGTCAATCGCTCTCTGAAGTAATTTTTTTGTCGTTTCAATATCCTTGTAGTCGGAATCCCCCTTCCCCCCCCCCCCCCCCCTCCCAAATTTTGGCCATCACTTGAGCACAACTGTAATGTTCTTTTAATTTTCTACAGTTTAAATTATTATTTATACATAAATCAATAACTTTAAGTGCTTTGTCTCTATTTTGGTGCCCGTTACATACTATTTTAACTTGTGCCATAATTTTTTTATTATATGTATATTCATTATTTTGAAGAACGATATTGTGATATTGACTTCATGTTATAGACACTTTTTTTACACAAAACAAATAAATTTTGTACAAATGTACTTCTATGATAGCAATAGGAAGATCAGATTTTAATAATTTGCAAATTTGAATTGTATATATTTTTTTTTCTTAATTTAAGCATAATTTTTGAATTTCAGCAATAAATCCTTTAAAAATTTCTTGAGAACCAAAATTTTATTTGAAGAATTTATTCAAGTACATGAAATCTTTACAAAATACTTAATCCTTCAGATTTCAACCTTTTGCGTTTGCACACAAATATGCTACATTTGATAATGCATATTCTTCTCCACTACTTTTATAAGTATATAAGTTAAAACATAATATTTATTAAACAACTTTGTGCTCAATTTGTTGTGCAAATAAATTCAAGACAAATTTTTTTTCTTTACTTTTCTTTTTTTCTTTTTAAATTTTTGTGGCTACTCCTTTTGGAAAGTGGATGGAGATTATTGGAATTTGCAGTCAACGTAACCTTAACAAATACTATTTCATTGAGAAAATGTATTCAAATATATGCGTACATTACAATCTTTCTTTCCTAACATTGTAGGTAGCCATTTAAATGTTCCATGTGTGAAACGGTGGCTGTAGGTATTTGTTGATGGTTTTAAGGGAACCTGTATTTATTATGTATGTTATCACAAGGGATTTGTTAGTTATTTACAGTCAGTGTATGTAAAACAAGTGCTTTATTTATGGATTTTTCTGTACTCAACTGCCATATGTCCTCGATTCATCCATATCTTCTTTCATATAATCTGTGTGAATACCTGCTTATTCAAAATCATTGTTACAGTGTAAATAAATTTCATTTTCTTGCTGTTTGCATAAACCAATGTATTAAATTTTTTAAACAAAACTTGCTTTATTTCTTTCTTAAATTATAATGGAAACTGCAATGGATTTTGCTGGTTTGCATCTATGTAGGATTTTATTAAATTATTAGTTTTTCTATGACCTATATTTATATAGACATAATGCAAAAAATTTCAGAACACAAAATCGTTCGATATAATTCTTAAAATGTTTGCCTCTCATAGGAGCATCAATCTATCTAATTTTAAAAATATTTAAGGTGAAATAAAACTTGAATTAAAAATAAAATCTTCGAACAGGTGATGTTGATATTTTGAGTTGAACTAAACTTCTATATTCTAATCATGGGCCTCGTGATTCTCCAAGGTCACTTGTTCCCCACTGGAATTTGAAAATTAAATGTAAAGTGAAGAAATGTGGTATGAATCACTGATCACTTTTACTATATAACTATATTTTAACATTTCATTAGGAAATCTAATTTAAAAAAATCAAGGTTGGATTTTTTTTTTGCCACCTTATACCCTCTAGTGTGCAATCTGCATACCCTCTGAAAAAAATCCTTCCGGTGCTATGATTTTAATCTTTAAAACTCTTTTGTTTCCTTTTAACATTTAATCGGTTATTTTCTATTGATGTTGTTCTACACAAAAGTGCTAAGGTTTGAAACATATATTGCTTGAAGTAATGTGTTTTGAGAAATATTGCTTAAGTCTAGATGAAAATTTGAGACTGCAGACTCCTAAAGGAATCAGTTCAAAAAAATAATTTGGACATCAAATCCCAACAGGGAATAACATTTTGTCATTCAATATAACTATATAACTCGACCTGTTAGACTTATCCAAATTATTTGATTCCTTTTGGGAGTCAAATAGGCAGATTCTTCAACAAAGCCTCTGAGGTAAAAATAAATTGACAAACAATTTTATATTGTAAGCAAACTCATGTTAGTTAAAGTTTTAAAGTTGAAGTAATAATCTTTTTTAAGTATTTTGAAAGTTGCTTTAAAATTAAGTGAATTCGGTTAAAAAATAGTATATTTGATTACATTAAAACTATTAAAAAGTTATTTGACTTTAAATTTTTTGAAAATTGGCCGTGTTTTTTTTTTTTTTTTTGTTGCCTGTATTGAAACAGGCTTTGAAAAGAATGTCTACAATAACAGATTACGTCAGTTTAAAAAGAAATATCCTTACATTTTTAACCGAAAATTTATGGAATTGGTTAAAATTCCAAGTACGGTACGGATTCTTCGCCAATAAATGGCAGTCCCCACCCTTTTTTTTTTAATGACAAGTGAACTGCCTATGGTTGCCATGATTTGGTGCAGTTTTATGTAAACAATTCTTGGCTCAGAATCTGTACCGTACTTGGGAAGTTTTACCTTGGAATTACCCTTACAATATTTAGGAATTATCCCTGAAATTCCTACTTGATTTTACTAGAAAAACTCCCTGTGACCCCTGAAATTTTATAGTATCAGAATACGAGTAAAAAATAACCAGAAAACCAAACAATAATAACCAAATCAACAAAACACAGTAATGCATTGAATTGCAAAGACATGACAGGCAAACATTTTAATTGAATGCATTTTTTTTTTTTTTTTAATCTTTTAATTAGTATATATTTAACTAGGAACTGTAAAAATACCTAAACGTTGAATTATTACAAATGGAATTTACATACATCATCTGTAGTTTTACAACTCGGTATAATAGTACTTCATATAGCAGATATTAGCTTGGCTTACTATTTGCAGGGGTCGCAGACGTCCTATAAATCCTATATTTTTTAAAAAATCGGCAAAAACGTCCTATATTGTCCTATATTTTACAATTGTCCTATATTTCTATATTGATTCGATCTATATTTTCTTCAAATTCGTAATAACGGCGCCGTTCGTTGCCATTTTTTATATTTCGGATTCTTTACCGCGATCGTAGGAGAAAAACACCTGACAAAATCGATGCTTGTAACGGCGACTTTTTATCTCTTGTGACGTCACGTGCTGCATAACCTGCAACTCAACTCCACTGGAACGGCGGGAGTTATAAAATGTAAACATGTGAACTTTTCCATAGTACGCGGTCTTAAATTTCTGATTTGTTTTCTCCTCCAACGAAGTAAATTAATTGGTCATAATACAGAGAGAGAGATGCAGCAACATAACTCTGCCTCGAGAAAAACGGATAAAAACGACTTGTGATTAACTTGCAGGGTTACTAAAGAACATTTTGAGTGCTCAATCAATAATTGATGAAGGAAACAAAAGGGTTAAGATTTACTGTATGATGTCGGATGACGATTTTTTTTATTCCAAATCCGATACGGATTCTGCCCCACGAATTGTTTACATCAAACGGCGCCTATTTAGGGCAACCATAGGTAGTTCTCTTGCTCTTAAAAAAGTGACGGGCTGCCATTTTTTGGCGAAAATCACCTTGGCGCAGAATCCATACTGGATTCGGAATATTAGCCACGATTTTTTCATAGAAGTCGCCAAAATTGAAAATGACTTCAATACGTTGTGTTGTCAAATCCAAACGGTCATTAGGGTTTCCGGAAAACCAAGTCCCCGGTTCGCCGCATTCGGCTCTAAATCTCCCACTTTTCGCCGCCAATCCAACCGACACTGAACAGTAAATCTGAACCAACTGCAAACAGGGATAAAAAGAAAATACTTAAAGAAATTGGAGCAGTTATAGATACTAGGAGCAAAAGACTCAAGATTACAAATAATGTATTGATTTAGGGATGAAATATTGAGGCAATAACGGATGACATATTCAGGATCAGGCGATTTCTTTTTTTAAAGGTGTGTTTTCTATTCCCTTAAATACAGTATAACGAGTTTATAAATGTATAACTAATTAATTTTTAAGTTCAGTAGCAACTGTGTGCAGTTATTTGATGTTTTAAATTGTCCTATATATATTTTTTTTAAAATCCTATATATTCTTATTTTGTCACTTTGACCCCTGTATTTGGCGACTTAGGAAGATGGCGGGGGGAAAAATCACGAAACTGCTTTTTTATTACTGTAGGCGAATGTCTCTTTAAAGTTCCGCAAATGAATATCTCTAAATGAATAGCCGATTCTGATAGAATTATTTTCAATGCTTTATCTGTCGAAGTGCCGTGGGTCAACCAGCACCGCAACATCGCTATAGCAGCTGTTCATTGTTAAAAATCGGAATGTATCTCAACAGCGAAGCCACTTCTCTGCTTTGGACATAACAGTGATATAACAATGATTGTACTTTTTGGGTTGTTTTTTTTAAACCCGTGCTATGCGCGAAATTTACAGATGTGTATTTTTTAAAGTATGAAAATATCCCTTACTTACCAAATTTTTTTCAATAGAAATCAAAAACAAGTACAAAATTTTAAGCTTTTCTCCCACTTTATGACACTCATAATTCAGAAGCAGACTGCTTTTACACCCCTAGACTCACACATGCACATATTCTCAAAATAGAAAATTATAATACATATCCATTAATATAGACTTAACACATTAAGTATATAAAGTGATTGATCGGAAGTCTGAGACCTACAAAAATGAGTGGTACAGGAAAATTCACTCCCCAAGTATGCTTGAGCGCATGCACCCCTCTTTGTAAGTCTTCTAAATATAGCGTATTTGAATCTTGATCTATCTAACATTTATGGTATGTTTACAATAATTTTGGAGTTTAATTTTGATACCTTTATTAATACCATAATATTTTTCATATAAAAAGAAAACTAGTTTTATTAAATTTTTTAGTGCAATGAATGAGTTAAAACTTTCATCATTAGTGTACGCCCATTTCAATAACTTTACCGATAACTATATGACCTAGCATTTACATCTTATCTCAAAATTGTATATAACTCCCTCAACTCAATGAACGATTCCCGCATTTTATTTTTTTATTCAATTCTAAATGTTCCGAAAAGGCCATAAACATAAACATTTCTGCTCAATGCACTTTTTCTTTTTTTTTAATTTGCGATCAAAATTACCTTGTTAAAGGTTGGCGAGAAAACGACTTATTTCGTTGGCGTTAAACGTGAAGTAAAGAGATCTCAAACATCTTGGCTTGAAATGCAGCAGCGGTGACCAGATTTGCAAGTTGCTCGTAAATCACGCCAACCTGTACGGAATGTGACAACGCCATTTTTTTTAACGATAACTATTTAAAAGAAACCTGTTTTTTAACGATAACTATTAACCATAGAAACGCAGGGATTTCTTTACGTCACGAATTTTGTTGACTGTTTTGATAGGACTGGTTTTGGCTCCGGTTTTGGGGCATCTTCTTTTCTTAATATTTAAATGACTAATTTTTTTAAAGAACTTTTGTTTAAATATTTGGAATTGGAAAGAAATTCTTCATAAATATGTACTAATTTCACTCGTTTTTTAAAAAATGCGGGAATCGTCCATTCGGCAGACTTTTTGAAGTAATTTTATTCACAGTATTTACATTTTGTTGTTCAAAATTTATTGCGATATAAATTCAGTTGAAACTACCTGTATTTAAATAAGCATTTTTTTTTAATGAACTCTCATTACTAAAATTTTGTATGCTTCAAAGCAATACTTCGGAAGAAATTGCGGCTGAAAAAAATAGTTTTACATTTAAATGACCGACTAACATTCCTTCTTAAGATGAAGTCCTAGTAAGGATCATTCCCTCTACTCGCTATGTTACAATCTTCTAGCCCAGTGCATTTAGAAACTACTTAGTATAAGATCTTGAAATTTGGCGAGTAGGTACGAAACTGAACACCTTAATAAAATGACATAAATTAAAAACTCAAAAAATAGCGTCTAATATATTTTGTTTCATATTTGAAATCCTACGTCAATTTATATGAAGTGGCGCCATCTGTTTTTGTCTTTTGCTATTTTAGTCTTCATTTATAATGCAGTCAATTCGCGATAACTCGAAGTTCAAGGGACGGGCCAAATTCTTCGAGTTATAGGAAGTTATTTTCTATTCAAAGCATATTTCATCAGATATTTTTTTCTTGTTCTTGTGGAGTCGGGATGACAATATTGTTACTTTAAACTTTTCTAGCGTTTACTTTTTGTACGCGTCAGTGCAAACGGGCTTTTTCCCGATAACAAGTTAAATTATAAAACACGATGTAAAGAGGAAAAAATAAAAATCATTTATTGGAATTTTGTCGGGTTTTTTGTACGTTATGATAAGAAACTTTTCACAAAAACTTTGACTTAAAAGATGTACACTTCGAGATTTAGAGATAACTTATTGTTGAAAAACATTAAATTGACTTGGGACCTAATGAAAATAATATAAAAAAAAATTATAAAAATAAAAATAAGAATCAATTATTAAAAACATCAAGAAAGTTAGGATAAAACAGTACCGATACACAGTTAGGATAAACAGTAAAAAAAAAAAATGTCCTAAGAACTTTTGTGATTTCAATTTTTCATAATTAGGGCGATATTGAAGCTTTACTGAGTAGCTCCAGTAAATGAAGATTCTTTCTTCTGATAGATGGCGCTTTTAAAATTGTATTTTTAAAAATTTATATTTATCTAATGGATGGTTTTTCAGCTGAACACTTTTTTTTGGATGTGTTGTTACAAATAGCAAAATTTTTAAATGGGTCTATCGGGTACTTTTCAAAGGGGTAAGTTCTCGGGATTATTTTATATTTCAAATACTTTTGTATACTTTTTGTAATGTAATTTCTGATTTCTCATTTATTTGGTTGGAGGCGTCGGGATTCAAAAGTGACATTTTGTGCCTTTTTGGACAGCACTCTTTCAGAAACGCCTCCAGGAGGTTTTCGGCTGGTCGAACCCTCTGATGAGAGACCAGTCGGGGCCTTCAGTTCAATATTTAATTCTGACCTAATGTAAACTTCTGAGATAAACGAATATTTGACTTATGAGACTTCGAGTTATCACGAGTTGACTGTAGATAGATTTTAAATAAAAAAAATTACGTCATTTCATTAAGTGATCTTTTTCGTACCTAACTCACCAAATTTCAAAGTGTTATAGAAAGCAGTTTCTAAATGCACTGGGCTAGAAGATTGTAACATAGCGAGTATAGGGAATGATCCTTACTAGGACTTCATCTTAACCATAGAAATTCCTACCGTTATCATTTTGTGCCTTCCGTACGTTGATGTTTTTATTCTCTGCATAATAACGTCACCATAAAATGAATAAAACCTATCAGAAAAGCCAGGGAAATCCCGTTTAAAAAATAAAAACCAAATGTTGCCACAGACATTTCTCTCGTATCCACTTCGCCTTTATCAAGTTCATTCGCCTTTGCACACCCCTTCCCTGGGCTTAAGAAGTATAAGACCCCCTGCGAGCCACCCCTTCTCCCTCACAACTCAGGGCGTAGTCCCTGTCCCCCAAAATTAATCCAAACATTTCCAAATGTCAAACTCTAATAACAGAGCGCATAGCTCAAAAAGACCATCTGGCTATATATTTAAAAGAATTCCCATGTATGACAAGAATATGCTGGGGCACAGGTGTTCTTGTGTGGTTTTTTCGCGTGGGTGTGAGTTTTTAAAAGGGGAATAATTGAAAAGAAAAGCCATTTCGTAGAAGTGTGATTAGGGTCGCAGAAGGTCGGTTTTAGCAGGCCAGTGGTTCACATTTCTTTTAAAAGGCGACCCACTTGTTGGAACCCATGTAAAAATTTAGGAGCATAAGCGTTTATTGGTTGTTGAATTTAACAACTTTTCTTTCGACAGACAACACATGAATCTTACCTGGGATATTAGAATCGCACTTAGATGTTAATATATCCTTTTGTGGGCATTATGATCAGTAGGATGATAATATATACACAAAATAAATAAAGTGCATACGAGCTTCTGTAGAAGATGGAGTTTAATTAGTACATTAATTTAGGTTTAAATCAAAGCAATGGTAAGCTAGGTAAATCAAAGCAATTGAACTCAATGGATCTTAAAGGCATGCCGTTGAATGTTTTATATCAAAGAATAACTTGCATTGTACGCAAATACCCTTTTGGAGAATGTTCTCTATAGGAAAAGAGTGTACGCAAATGTCTTTAATTAGGATTTCTGCCCTCGTTCAATTACTTTGTTATAAGGTATCATAAGGTTATTTGTTATAAGGTCACCGTTTCAACATAAAAGTACATAGAACAATTTAAATGCGTAAGTAAATACCACTTCTAAGCTTTCACGTAAGTGCTACAAGTTCCTCCCTGAGTCAAGGTGGCCTTACACATGTGTAATCCTTTTGACTTTCATGTACATGGAGAGTGTGTTATTGGCCGGCATTTAAAATTTGTGGTAAGAAGCGAATTCTGAAAAGCTACCTGGTTCAGACTGGACAAATTACCAATTGTTTTAACGTATCAATTGTGTTAACGGAACATTTATCATACGTTTCGTGCGAAATACAGAATGGTCGTAAAATAACTTAGGCGACAACCGTTCCTTCCTTTCCGTTCAACCGATCGAGATGAGATTTCAGGTATAGTTATTCAGAGGTATGAGCAGAGGTGGCGCCAGCAGGGGGGCTAGGGGGGGCTGGAGCCCCCCCCCCCCATCGGGCACAATTGAGCTTCTTGTCGGGGGATAGAAAATACTTTTTTTACTTTTTTATTTGCATAAATTTTTTTTCAAGAATCGAAGAGAGTTAATAGTTTGTAAGCCTCATTGCCACTATTCTATAGGTCGCCGTCTGAAACCAAGATGTTAAACTGAAAACTATGATTGAATGTCCAACACTAAGCAATACAATCTCCCTATCTGTGTTCCCGACCAACTACACGATAGACCTCACAACCCTAGAACACATGATAACCACAACACGTTTCATGAAGAAATTCTTAATAACTCCCGACTGGATAAATTGTTTTCACACAGTCGTTGGGAAAATAAAGAATTTCATCGGGAAACTTAAAAAATCATCTTTTTTATAGATGATACAATTTGATAAAATTCAACAAAAATAATGCTCTTTAATTGAAACCACAGCCCATCTTCCAACCACATTTTTAATTTTACCGACAGGATAAACTGTTTTAACACAAACTATATTAATCTTATATATTATACTTTTGTTAAAACAGTTCATCATGTCGGGGAAATTAAGAATATCTTCGGAAAACTGAGCATATCCTCATTTCTAATAGTGGAGACAATTCGATAATGGTATATTAATCTTATATAGTTTACTCTGTTAAAACAATTTATCATGTCGCGGAAATTATAAATTTCTTCGGGAAACTGAGTAATCCTCGTTTTTTTTTTTTGTTTTTTTTATTATTATTATTTTTTTATTTTTTTATTATTATTATTATTTTATTTATTAGGGAGACAGTTCGATAAAAATTTAACAAAAGTTACGCTCTTAAATTTAAACCACAACTCATTTCCCGACAAAAATTACAATTTCCCCGACATAATAAACTGTTGTTGAAACACATGCTATATTAAACTTACATAGTATACTCTAAAAGAGTTATCCCTTGGTTAAAAATAAAAATTTCGTTGTATAACTGAATAAAAAACTCATTTCCCGACAAAAATTACAATTTCCCCGACATGATAAACTGTTTCAACACATGCTATATTAAACTTGCATAGTATACTCTAAAAGAGTTATCCCTTGGTTAAAAATAAAAATTTCGTTGGATAACTGAATAAATCATCTTTTTAGTTTATACACTATACTATTATGTTCTGAAGAACTTATGTATTATGGCTCTGGCGGTTTGTCTTTGTCCGTCTGTACAAGATCAAAATTCCTATTTAAATTTACAATTATCAGACACGTGTGATTTGACAAATGAAAGGTAGCAGATCATACAAAAATTCAACGACAAGATAAAAGTACAGGAAAAATGGTGACTGGAAATCAATTTGTAATTTCTTAAGCCTAAACTAGATGTTCAGTTGAAAATGCTTTAAAAATTACATAAAATTTAATCAGCTATTTCAACCAGAAGTTTGATAAAAAGAGTGATTCCGTATCGTAACGTCCTGAGAAGTACATATCTTGGCTGCAAGGAGTAATATCGGATTAGAATTTAGATATATTCGGTAACAAGTTATCTCAGAAAATTCACACACTTTTGTGCTATTTTTGTTCATATAAAACTCCAAACTAACCTTTTTTTTTTCTAGACATGTCATTAACCTTAAGGTAAGATTTCAGTCTTGAACTGTTGCCGTATTGTACATACTTGATATCTGGGCATGATGATGCACTACCATAAAACGGGTGTAGAAGTGGTCTTCTAATGACAATTACTATTAAAATCTATCTTGTGTTGTTAAGTTGACAATTTTTTAAACTTCCCCGATGGGATTCTATAATGAAGTAGTTTTACTTGTCGGCGTAAAGAATTTGGTAAAGAAACTGAATAAATCATATTTTTTTATTAGTGGGATAAAATATTACAATTTGATACAATTTCACAAAACTTGTGTTCTTAAATTTAAACCTCTACTTTCCCGAAGAAAATCTTAAATTTTCCCGACGATATAACATGCCTCCACACAGTATGTACTCTGTAATTATTAAATAGCATTATTAAGGAGAAAATTGGACAAAAATTTTCACAAATTGTGATCGTAAATTGTAAAACACAACTTATTTCCAACGAAATTCTTAATTTCCCCGACGAGATAATCTATTTTTTTACCAAATTGCAATATAAATTGTTATATATTTTTCTGTGGTAACACAGTTTATCTCATAGGTTAACTTGAGAATTTCGTTGGGAAATGAATTGTGGTTTTGATTTAAATACATAACTTTGGTGAAATGGTATTCCATTGATCCCTTATTGAAAAAAAAAAAGGATGATTTATTCAGTTCGTCCGGGATGAGGATAACAAAGCCATAAATAAATTTAAACGATATATAATACGAACACTAGTAAAAAATTCACAAAATATAAAAACAAATATTTTTAATACAAGCATTGCAGCTTGTAAAAGGAATGGCCGTCAGAATTTTAAAGGGCTATAATTTATTTGGACATAAGTAGTTAGAAATTATAAAAGAGAATAATAAACACAAAATAGAAAAATTTATTTGCAGTTAATTTGGTTTTGGACCTTATGTCTCATAAAAACCTGTAAATTCACTGGTAACTAATTTATAGTATTTTTACAAAATTATTTTAGGAAAAATCATATTAAAAGAAAAATAGTTTAAACAATGAGATGCAATTCACACAAAAACTTCTACTTATTAAGTTTGGTATGTTGTGAGTATGCAAGACCATATATTGTTTCTCATTACATCATGTCTCTAATTTTTCGCTATGTTTTGAGTCAAAATATTAATTTTTGTATTATCAAACATCACAAGTCCTTTCTGTACGCAGAGATAGCACAAAAATCAACAAAAAGACTTCAAACGGATATTTTTTTTTTTTTTGGAAAAGTCACTTTACATACCCCTTTCATGCATAAAAAATACTATTGATTACGTACTAATAATAATAATTTATCAATCTATCCCAAATTTATTTATCTATCTTCAAATAAATTGCTCGGCCATCAAAATAAAATATAATTTCGTATTTTTCCAAAATTCTCTTAAATGAATAAAATACAATTGCGCATGGTTATATAATTTCCCAATCATTTAGTTCTCATGTATCGCAAGCTTTAGCACTGCATTTACTCATTGTTTCTGTAATTAATAATTTGCTTTAAAAATGCATCATATTTCATTAATCGTGTGAGGATGAATGAGGTAGGAAAGCAAAGATTAAAACTGCAAAAATCGACAACTCCAGGCAAACCGATGAAATTCGCTACGATTTAGAAGAAAAAGCGACAACATGCTCACACACATGTTCAAAATTCCATGAATAGAAGGGATAGTTCTGAAAATGTGCTTCAAGAAATCACAACGGGTTGTCCATGAGTTTAAAAGCGAGGGATGTATTGTAAGGGCAGTAAATATGCCCTATGGCTAAATAGGGGTGGGCTGACCATTTAAAAATCGAATAGATACTGACGTCGATAAAAGCTTGAAGTCGATGGAAATCGATTTGCACTGATAAGATTCTTTGTGTGTGTGAGTGTGTGTGTGCTTTTTTGTCTGGATAATGACCAAGGATCTGAATGAAGGCCGCTTTTTTCGTTATGAGATTGGGGGACTGGCTAATTGTGTCTGCAAACTATTCCAAAAAAAAAAAAAAAAAAAAAAAAAAAGAGCTTCAAGAAACGACTAGGAGGCTACAAACACCAGACAGTTGTGACACCAGACAGTTGTGTGGATCTTTTCATCCATATTGCACTCGTTTCTTTGGATTTGGATTGAACTTATGTAGTGTGTAGTAGACAGAAGCATAATCTTTGCAGGTAGCTAAAATGTTTGTTTTTTGTTTTGATGTTTTTACATTTACAAAAACGATGAGCAACGTTTGACAACGATTATGTTGGGAAACATATGAATTTGAAGCACTTTGATTACTTTAAAGAAAGTATAACTGTGCTAGTTATAGAAATAGGAATCTCTTCCAGAATCTTCCTAAAGCTAAGGTACATGTTTTTTATTTTAAACTGAATATTTTGGTCATAAAAGTTTTGCTTAGCAATACATCGACAAAATTTAAAAGTCGTATTTACATCCAAATTTAATATATCCTATTAAATTATTTAATTCTCAACATATAAATAAACTTTTTTCACAGAATTTGTTGTTAGATATTTATAAATCTATTAATTATGTAAGAATAATAATAAAAAATTAATACTCCGAGTTTATAAGCATTTTTTGAATGATGTAAATTTTTTCAAATTTAAAATGTAAAGCCTAGGTACTCTTTCTAGACAAATTAAATTATAAATCTTTATAAAACAATTACCAATGTTAACAAAACATTTTGATTCAAGCCGTTACCCTATTTCTAGACAATATTGTTGCTTTTAAAATTTATGAAAAAAAATTATGTTTTGCATGAATTAAAAGTAACTTTTTTTTAAAGTTTTTGATCGAATTTTGAATGAAACATTTGGATTTAGAGAACAATGAACAAAAGTTATTTTCATTATTTTTCAATTTATTTTCATCCAACAGATTTTTCTCTTCAAATTAATAAGATATATATTAGTTTCTTAAAATTTAAAGTGCTTTCAAATGTAAAAATATTTCAATATTAGAAGTTTAGAATGAATTATTTGCTTTCCAGGCTGAAATTTTTGTTTCTTGCAAAGAATATTTGCTACAAGGTGAATTTTTTTCCCTTTTTTTTCCCCCCTTTACTGAGTCAGAAATTTGAAATGTTGGATTCTATTTAACATAAATTAATGACATACAATGAATCCCATTTTGAGTTAAGCTTTGTTTTATTGCTATAAGTTTTATAATATAATATATAATAACAATTTCGAAAAAAGTTTTAGGCTTGATTGTTCTAGGATACATTACTTTGTTCCAATATGAATATTATAATTTCCATTTAATATGAAAAAATAAGATTTTTTTTTTTTTTCACAGAAATGTTTCCCAAAAAGTTTAATCATTTCAAATTCTGGCTATAACTACCAATTTTTGATGAATTTAAATTTGCCTTCTTTTACTACAATATGAATTATTTGTTTTACATAATATTTTGTGTTACTAAAATCTTAACATGTTCTGATTACACTGTAAAACTGCCATCGGCTTATAATTAATCTAATTTTAGTTTATTTTAAAATATTTAATTTTTTTCAAAAAATTCTTAGCCCCCCGGTCGGGTTTGGATAGCCCCCTCGTCGGGCAATTCCTAGCGCCACCACTGGGTATGAGATCGATATTCTGTGAATGGCAACAAAATGGTGCTCTAGGTTACGGTTATAGTTTCAGAAACTCAAAATTTTCGAATAGCAACACCTACTTTTTTTTGTCGCAAAATGCTCAGCGCATGCGAAAACTTTAAAGAGCGTTGGAACGGTACGTCTATCAGAAAAAAATGACGCGTTATGCACGCACAAAAAAGAACTTTGCGAATGACCAACAAAAACACAATCGGAACCCAAGGTGAAAATTTGCATTTGACAGAGGCTAAAGTTCACATGTGTGCCAACACGTTCAATTTTATTGGCTTTCTACCCTGAATATCCATCGATATAGATAAACAACTGGATAGACTGCCTAACGGTGAAGAAACGAGCCTTTTCTCCCGCGGAAGCGAGATGCTTGGATGGAGGAAATTGTATTGCCGATGTGGATTTTCTTCGATCTTTATGATATATTCGCGTTACTTTCGATATTTAGCAAGCAAAAAAAAATTAAGAATAAAACATATTTGAAGAAAATAGTTAAACCAATAAATATAACTAATCAAAATAATTCTAAGTATAGAATTTGTATATTTAGAACA
The DNA here is from genome assembly GCA_963978545.1 of Linyphia triangularis. Taxonomy (NCBI): domain Eukaryota; kingdom Metazoa; phylum Arthropoda; class Arachnida; order Araneae; family Linyphiidae; genus Linyphia; species Linyphia triangularis. The sequence goes on along the minus strand of OZ021730.1, from coordinate 43,279,056 downwards.
AACATTTCAGATTAGTTACTGTCGATATCTGTAAACATGTTTGATCTTTATTGAATCGAATTTAATTCTTTAAATTTTAAATTACATAAATCACATGTTTAAAAAATAAATTATTATCTACAAGTTATAAGAATACAAAAAACAAATTAAAATAGACTTTTAAACTAGATTTATTTTAGAAGTAGAAATTAAAAATAATTGAAGAAATACTCTAAACCAGTTGAAAATATGTAATAATTAGATTGCAAAATACAAATTCATACATTCAATACACCAATTCAAAGAACAATTTAAGTTTCAAAGGCCAACTATAATACTAAATTTTTATACTCAAATATTATTATATAACTTATGATTTTAAATATATAAGTTGTGAAACTTGTTTATTGCAAGTATTTGGTCCTATAATTTTGAAATGAGAAAAATGTAGATAGCTTTATCAAAACTAAACAATTTCAGGCATTGTTCATAATAATATTACAGAAAATTGTTTTTGAGGATTTCAACTTAAAAATCAAATAAATTACATAGTTTAATAAGCAAAAATTTAAAAGGAGGAAAATTTTTAAAAGTAGTCGGAGAGTTTTTCCCAAGAAAAAAAAAATGGTTTGTGGTTAATCTAGATCTAAACATTGTTAAAAAGGACCAACTTATTCAGTTTATGCCTGATGGTAGTTTTGTTTCTTTGATGATCTAGTGTTACTCTTTTGGCATTCGAAAAAAGTCTAATATTGCCATAAGTTCTGGCAATTAGTTTTATTAGTTGCGTTTGGTGGAGATCATCCACAACAAATTCACCTTCAGTTGAATGCATAAAACCCAATGTATTCAATTTTTTAACAGTGTTACCCTGTGACAAATACTTAGAAACAGAATAAACAATGTAATCTAAAGGTTTTTCATATTTGTTTTTTTTTAAATTTGACACATAATGACGAAATAATTTTTTAGTTTGTTGCACAACAAACAATACTCCATCAGAAGCAAATTTTAATCCACCTTTATTTACATTGCATGTAAATGATTTGGCATTTTGATGGTATTGCGTATCATAAGTATGGCTATTGCATTGGCCAATTTTTAATTTAACTTTTGTATACGATTGTAAGAGGAGAGACAATTTATCTCTAAAATTCAAGGGTTATATTTATAAACAGAAATAAAACTGAAATACAAATTGCTTTCCACAGTTTGATTTGACTTCGGATTCCAACAAACAGTTAAAAACGACTTTGTTTTTAAAATAAATACGTAAGTAATAAAGAAACTGATAAACTTTTCCGTTTGCAGTCCGCAGTTTCGATATTAAATAAATTTACATCAGAACAATGCATTTTGAATTATTGTTTCTCATTCCAACCCCCTTTTTTTTATTTTATTAATACAATTACTATATGTTCATGAAAACGTATAAAAACATAGATTAATTAAAACGTATCGAAAACAAATTATCCAGTTATAAATAAACAGTGTAATAATTTTAATTATTAAATGAGTGTAGAATAGAACAATAACAAGTGGAGTTTTAGTTTCGCTTTCATTTTCCATTTCTTTGCCAAATGCCCTTGAAAACGCATAAAAACAAGGATTAAATAAATATAAATCAAGTGTTTTATTCTAGATCCTAATGCTATTTGTTCTGAATTTAAAATAGATTATTTATGATATGAATTGTCATGTAAGAGATCAACCATTAACCACGAGCGATCAATGTTAAAAGGGTCATTTTAGATATTTTTCAATAATAAATAATTAAAAATATATATATTTACATATTTGAATAACTATTTTTTACTTACCGGTGAAAACTCTTGTTGATATCTTTCCGATTTGCACTGTTGTTGCAATTATATGCAACACACGAGTTAACCATCATTCAGGAAATCTTCCCACCAGTGGCAGGAAAACAAATATTACTGCCGGCGCGTTTTTCGCCTCGCGTTGCCACCGGAGCAGTCTATCCAGTTGTTTTTCTATATCGATGTGAATATCTGGCGAATGGCCTCCGCGTGCCCCGATCGTGTGTCTGTTGGCCGTTCGCAATGCTGGTTTTTTTTGGTGGGGGCATAACGTGTCTGTTTTTTGTGATACACGTACCGTTCCAACGCTCTGAAGGGTTTTTACATGCGCTGAGCATTTTGCGATAGCAAAAAGTAGGTGTTGCTATTCGAAAATTTCGAGTTTTTGTAATTATAACCGTAACCGTGAGTGCCATTTTGTTACCATTCACAGAATCTCGAGCTCATACCTCTGAATAACGATACCTGAAATCTCATCTCGATAGGTTGAACGGAACGGAAGCTAGAGGTCCATATATTGGCAAAGTTGTTTTATGACTAACGCCTGTACTTGATACACTCACTTCAGAAGAAATACAATCCAAGAATATTGATATGGACTGGAAAAATTCAATAAAACAAATAATTGGGGAAATTCATTTCAAGAAAAAAGCCTTGTATATATTTTTTCTAATTTCTAGGAACTGTCTCTCTATAGATAACATTGCGGTGCTTTATCGACAATAAAAGTCAAGTAACTTTTTACTGGAAACTGCAAGAATGGTTTTCGGTTTTATATACATTATTTCATGCAAACAACCTCTCTAGACATTGCAAATAGCTAAGCTGAAGCTCTTTACAGCTGATTTTAAAGACTAATTCTTCATAAAATTTTGCGTACATCCTATTTACACCATGGGAATATGTTAACTCAAGGGAAAAAATAAACATTAATTTAAACTTAAATCTACACTTTAAAGATATTTATGGAAGCTAACTTTGCACGCTGAACGTTATATGGAAAAATGTGAATAACGTTTTCACCTTACTGGTTGAACGTTATAGGGGAAAGTTGTGAATGACGTATTCGACTTAAAAAGAAACAATTCTATTTTTGTTAATTATCAGCCCTATGCTTTGTCTCCTTGAAGCGTCATTTACTAAGTTTAATTTTTTTTTTAATATCGTTTTCTGGTGATCCCAGTAGCAGTGATGCTTTTTTGATAATAAAGATCTATTGATTTATATAGGTTCCAGTCTGTTCTTATACAGCCAACACTGTATCTTTCATGACATTTGAAATGGTAATTGACACTTTCCTGCCATCATCTCCTTTTCACCTGTCTGTTGATATTTAAAAACTTAAAGTAGGCATGAATAATATTTTTTTTTAATAATTTACTTCTACATAGCTTAATTTAATTTCTTAAAATGATCCTTAATCTAAAATAGTATATAACATCGTAGCTTTAATGTTAAACAATACTATTTGCATAGATATGTATACTAAAGTAAATAAAATAATTTGACATTCAACCAATGATATAGGGTGACAGAGACATTTTCAAGCGAATGGACAATTCCCGCATGTTTTCATTATTTTCTTATTCAATTCTAAATGTTTCGAAAAGGCCATAAACAGAAAAATTTCTGCTCAATGCGCTTTTTTTTTTTTTTTTTTTTTTTTTTTTTTTTTTTTTTTTAAATTTGCAATCAAAGTTTCGAAAAAGCGATTCATTCAGCTCGAATTGAATGTGAAGTCGAGGCTTCCCAAACATCTTGACTTGAAATGCGGTAGCGGAAACCAGTTTTACAAGTTTTTTGCAAATCGTGCCAACCTGTACGGGATATGGCAATGGTCTACCTACGCCAACTATTCGGCAAAAACCCCACGATAACCATTGAAAAGGAAGGAAATTTTGAAGTCACAGATTTTGGTTGAGTGTTTTGATTGGACTGGTTTTGGAGCATTTTCTTTTTTTTTTTTAATATTTAAATATTTAATTTATTTTTAAAGAACTATTGTTTAAATATTTGGAATCAGAAAGATATTCTTCATAATTATAAACTAATTTCACTCGTTTTTAAAAAATGCGGGAATTGTCCATTATGGTAAAATGAATACTGTAAGTTAACAGAAAAAAAAAAGAAGGAAAAAAAAAAAAAAAAAGATGGTTTTATTCTTTCAATCAACTTTTAAAACATTACAAAATATATTGTTGAGTAGAAATTTTATCTAAAAGAAATCTTGGAGTTTCGACACATCCGATATTTGTTGGATTTAAGTAGAACTACAACTATTAATTACAATAAAAATGTCAACTCATTGAGGGAATTCGTCACCGAAATTCTAATCAGATATCTGTATGGGAAGATAAGCTGTGATCTTCCCATTGAGTTATTGCGGAAGCAGTTTAGCAAACACTCATAAAGAACTTTCGTTGGAATAACTTATTGAATAATGTGTAAAGACCTTAATCTTAAAGAGATCTTCAAAATAATAATTGACACATATTTGTAGTGTTTTTTGTTTACTTTTAAAGCATTAAAATCTGAATTCCATCCTTCCGGTATTTCTAGTAGTAACTTCCGCTAGAAATTTTGGTATGGAAACACTCGACGTCACATTTTATTCGATAAATCTGTAGCTTTGTCTGGGAATGATGACATCAGAGAGATGGATCCTTTTTCACTACATTTAATAATGTAGTGTAGATGTTAAAAATTTTATAAATATAGTGTCTTAAAGAATAGAATAATATGACAAGATGTGCTCTTATAAAATTTCATAACATTTATTTAATTAACTTAAATAAAAAGAAAGTCATCTTCAATTATGAAATGAAACATGCAAAGCAGTTTAAGATGACAACTATTTATATACAAGGTAAAAGGATTCCGCAAAGTTTGTCCAGTTTGTCCACATGATTTGTTATCCAATATAATTCTAAAACATTTGATTAGAAATGTTTATTTTGTCCAAAATTTAGAGCCACGCTAAACCATCTTAGATCATCACGTGTTTCTAGAAAACTGATTTAAAATCATGAATACCTGAAAAGGTATGATTTTGTTTTAATATAAAACAATATTTTTTTTAAAAAAAATGGTCAACTTTTAATTCCATTTCACCTTCCATTACGTAATGAAATGTATTGTTAACAAGTACGGTTCTTATTCTCTTACTAAATGAAATAATCGTACTTAAAATATGAATTGTGGACAAACTGTTATAATAAATAAAATAAAATTTTTAACGTTTATGAACAAGACAATAATTGAAAACATTATTATATTGCACAATAAATACCAAATACTACAAACATTTATCAATACATTGGCTATCATACATACACAACAATAATTATAATAAATATTTAATAAATTAACGATCATTCACTAAAAAGAAGTTGAATGTGTTTTCAGATTAAATTAACATTTATATTTTTACGAACAGTTTAGGTGAATTCTTTTGTTTACTAGTTAACTGCGATTGTATTTTGTTATAAAATTACCTGATGTTTGAAATGTACAATTTTATCTTTATTTAAAAAAAAAATTATTGTTACATTAAGAATGAATGAATGTCCTATTGTAAAAAGAGACATAATTATGACGGATTGAGAAGCCGGTTGCGCATGCAAATATTTAAGACAATTATTAATAAAGCAATGTTATGATCAAAAACCAAATATATTGACTTTTTTTTTTACCTAAACTATTTTATCGTTTCCGAACGTAACTAGATTCTGTGATTTCTGTATTCGGGAAAATGTTTTATTGTTGAAGGGCGCTGTTGGCCGAGTACAAATTCATTTCGGCTGGTGTTGCGAATTACGATAATTTATATAAAAGGTAACAAAAACACACAGGAAAAACTGTTTTCGGATAGAAACAAGGCAAGAGTAATGAATAATATTTATATTTTTACGTAAACTGATAAATTTATGCAAGAAAAACGTAGCTTTTCTATTGTGTAGTAAAAATATATCAATACGCTAAATTTTGTTATTCTTTCTCATTAGCTATACCCATTTCCTGGTTACTTTCAAATTTTATTTATTAAAAGTATAATTTTATTATCTGCGGGGGAGTTGCACTACACACGTTTAAAAGTTAAAAATAAAGCGGTGAAAAAAGTTAAAATTTAAAATTTAGTTAAAAGTAAATTCTCTGTGCAAGTATTGATTAATATTTCAGTAGGAAATCAAAGTATTCCTTCCGAACAATCAAGTTCGAAAAAAATTTTTACCTACGCATTTCCTCCTGAATATAAATTAATAAAAATTTACGTCATTTAAACACACACAATATCTTTTCAATAAACTCTGTCTGTGGTCTGCGCATTGGAAGAAAATTAATTTTCTTGTACTAACATTTCAGAAAAAAAAATATAGAAGTTCTCTTACTAAAAGTTGCAAAAATATATCAAAATATTTTCTTTGGTACCCGGATAGGATGCTTATTTTTATATTGATTATTACTATAGAACATGAATATAATAAGTAAAATAGCCATGGCATTCATGGCACTATTGTTTTGGCACGTATTTTTTTTGACACGTTTTTGGTCATAGAAAGTATTTCACAGTTACATTATTTTTTAGAGTTGTTATCTATTCGAATGGGTGGCATATATGTTAATAAAAAAATTCACCGATTGACTTCAAGGAACTAGAACCAAAACGCTTACACTTAACAAATTATTCCATAATTCTAGAGTAATAGAAGAGACAGTTATATATATATATTGACAATACAAAGACACGTTTTACATTTACAGATGCCAAATGCCGTTAGTTAGTCTGAAATGCTGAAAAAAGTAACAACGAACATCAAGCATCTTAATTTGAAAAGTGTTGGATTTTACATAGTTGTATTTCTATTTATTTATAGACATTTCAAACGATTGGCATAGAGAAAAAATACACTCTTCAATAAATTGCACGTCAGGAATCAAATATGATAGAGAATGAATATTACATAGGCTTAGAAACAAATACAATTAGAGTCGTCTTTAAATATTTCTCGGATTGGAATGCGTGACATTATCAAAACACACACACATAAAAATGTTTAAAAGAAAAGTTAGGGGGGAAAAAAAGGGGAGAAAAAACCATGAAGCATTTGCGTCGGAAAATCCAGATTGACTACGATTGACCAGATTGATTGAGTGAAAATCTAGATTTACTACGGGTACGAAATTGTTCAAAATTAAACACAACATCAGATGCAGAAGGAAGGACATCTTATAGTTAAGAGTATTATTTGACTCAGATAGATCTAAACCAGGAGTTCCCAAACTTTTAAACATTGCGATATATATATATATCGCAATGTTTAAAAGTTTGGGAACTCCTGGTTTATATATATATATATATATATATATATATATATATATATATATATATATATATATATATATATATATATATATATATATATATATCGCAATGTTTAAAAGTTTGGGAACTCCTGGTTTAGATCTATCTGAGTCAAAGAATACTCTTAACTATAAGATGTCCTTCCTTCTGCATCTGATGTTGTGTTTAATTTTGAACAATTTCGTACCCGTAGTAAATCTAGATTTTCACTCAATCAATCTGGTCAATCGTAGTCAATCTGGATTTTCCGACGCAAATGCTTCATGGTTTTTTTCCCCCTTTTTTTTCCCCCTAACTTTTCTTTTAAATATTATATATTAATTCATATTACATTAAAAAAGACTCACCAGAAATTAACTCGCGACCCACAGTTTAGGAAACACTGCTCTAAACACAATACAGAATTTTGAAAGAAATCCTCAAGAAACTGTAAAGCACGACATGGAGAATACGG